>GL379973.1:32514-54938 GCA_000143925.2 Caenorhabditis brenneri
GGCCCACTATCAGAAAAGGCTTAGGAAACACAACAAAAAAGCTCCTGAGAGCACAAAATCGAGTGGGATGAGTCTCGGAAAAAAATTTTTGGGTCCCGGAAAAGTTTTTTCAGGTCCCGTATATTTCATTGGTCCCGGGTATTTCTGCCGGTCCCGGGTATTTCCACAAGGCATTTTAAAATAAAACCTGGTCCCGTATATTTTTTTTGGTCCCGGGTATTATTTTTAGGTCCCGGGTATTTCTGACGGTCCCGGGTATTATTTTTGCCGGTCCCGGAAAAGTTAAAAATACCCGGGAAACGGATAAGAGCCAAAAAAACATATTTTTGTGGTTGAGGTAAATCTGAAAATTTAGAAAATTTGAAAAGAAATTGGTCCAAAAAAGAGGAAAACGTGAAAAATGGTAGTATGCGGCCTTAGAAGGCCTCCGAAAGCAAACATAAGGGAACTAAAAGGGAAAAACAGAGGATATGGTTGAAAATGACTTGGGACAGTCTCAGAGAGTCCATGACTGCCTCAGACTGCTATCGAAAGGGGAGGGAAGTGGAAGAAGAGAAAGAAAACTAGAAGACGACCTCTTACGACCATACAAAAACGGGAGAATGACGTTGAATGAGGAGTGCTCCATCGTCTCCCCTCTGTAGATCAAATGGTGTGGTCTCACCACGACAGGGCATAGAATGTTCTCGAAGATGTGTCCTCTGAGATGATTCTTGTGCACCCCCATCTCAAAAACGGTGTACAAGTCTTAAAACACAGTTGTTGTCTTCTCCCTCCATTTATGGATTTATCGATCTAAATGTATTCTTCAAAAAAAGGCCTTAAACCGAAAAAAAAAGGAAACAGGTTTAAAATAAAATTGAAAAAAAAACCGTTAAGAAAGCAGAACGAATTTTATTTCACCCAAAAATCAAATGTGAGTAGGTCGAACAGTTTTGTTTTTTGATTCATCCAAAATCTTCAGAACATCTATCATTTTCTAAAAAAAATGCGTTGTGGTTGTGTCTTCAAACTTGAAATCAGAGTGAGGCACAGAACAACAAGAAGCTTATCTGTAATGAAGCTCATGGGGTTTTTCTGAACAACACAGGGACTTGGAATGTGAAGGTCTGAAACGAGCGTGCTTCAAGATTTATCTCAAATCTGAACCGTGAAATCTGGGCTTTCATATTCTTTTGAATTGGTGTTCTTTACTCTGAAAAAAAAAACAACTTGTACGTTCAAGCCGATTACAAGAAAACATACTATCCTTTTGAATTCAAAAGTTATGTTGATTCAAAAAATGATGACACACCTAATTTTTTCTCATAGTATACCTAAATGACCATCTGCACAAGTCACTGTATACCCTCGTTCATATTGTCATCAGATGTGTACTCGAATGAGTATTACAAGACTGCTTGCCGCGCCTTCGGCGCTGCAGCAGTCTTGTTTTGTTTGCCGCTGCGCGGCTCACTTTCAAAAAATGATGTTCGCGGCTTCGCCGCTCACTATTCAGGAAAAGGTCTCGGTTTTTTTTTCAATCCGTGAATCCCTCACGTCGTTGTTTTATTATAAGAATGAGTTTCGAAAAAAAATCAAACAGGTTGAGTAGACTATTCTGGAACAGTTTAGAAATTTTCAGAACTATCCAAATGTCTATTTTTATTGATGGAGGTTCTCGTTCACATACCCACTACTTTCATGCACTTCTATTTCTTGTTCATAAGTTTGTAGCGAGCAAAAGTGCACGTGAAAGTTGGATAATTTTCGATATTCTGAACAACCATCTCATTCTTCTGGGTTCGAAACGACAGCTAACCTTGGTTACTGGGTTAAAACCAAACTTAAAAGCGCTAGCGCGCCTTATACTTTTCCGCGTGTACCGATATCTCCCGGACCCCGCCGCCCGCTATGTTTTGTGTGGGAGAAAACTCCGCCCTATTTCTCTGCGTATCTGTCGTTCAGAGCCCTATCTTAGCACAGGGCTCCAGAGAGCTGCAATTGAAAAATGAAAAAGACGGGCATCATCTCCGATAAATTCTCTATCCAAATGTGAAAAATCATGAAAATCGGTCCAGTGAGATGGGCGATAGGAGCGGAAACACCACCACGAACACACAGAAAGCGGTGATTTTTAATAGTAAAGAAATATACACAAACTTCGTCTTTTCCAAAATTTCATTTGTTATTCTTTTCCCCCTCGACGAGAAGATCAAGAATATGTGGTTTTCATCCCACACACTGTAACACATTGCTGCGTCTACTTTAGATTCCGGTAGTGTTCACGCGAGGTCATTAAAATGCGCAGCCGACATCTCCCGGGTTCCGCCGGTCGCCATAGTTTGTGTGTAGCTAGACTCCGCCCTTTTGTCTGCGTGTCTGCCTTCCCCCCTGCCATTCATAGCCCTATCTTAGCAGAGAGCTCCACAGAGCTCCAAATGAAAAATGAAAAAGACGGGCATCATCGCGGGGAAATTCTCTTTCTAAATGTGAAAAAATCATGAAAATCGGTCCAGTAGGAGTGGCGCTAGCGTGCGGCACATGCCCACAAACACACAGACATCGGTGATTGTTAATAGTAAAGATTCTATTGTTTTCTGTTATAAGTTCTCTGTTTTCTTTCTGTTCTATATGTATTGTTCAAATATCCCCTCTCTATGTTGTAAACGTGCTCTAACGCACACCTGCCCTCCTTCCTCTCTCTAGGACCGTCTTGTCCCCGCCCCCTTTCTTCCCCCCCCCCCCAAGCGGACAGACGGTCATTCTTACTCTCGACGGGGTGAAGAGATGTGACTCCTTCTCTTTCCTCATTTTTTTTCTTTACTTTCTTTTTCCTTTTTCTCCTTCCTTTTCCTAGGCTCTTTCTCACTCTTTTGTATAGGAATCCATAGGAAAACCCCCACTCTTTTCAACCCTCGTTAACTCTCTCTTTCTCTTATTGTATCGGGTTTAATTACCCAAATTTGAAGAATTTGAAGATGCGGGTGGAACCATCTGCATGAAAATTTTCCTATTGTCTGACTTGTCAGAAGATTGTATCGCCCTTTAAGGCACAAACTAAAGACCCCTCCCTTGACATAAACTCCCTAGCAACTGTTAGTCCAGCGATCGCTGGTTCTAGCTACTATTGCGCCTCATGCTCGCCCCAAATCCACTATCATCAACTCTTCATTGGACAGTGTGATAAAGGATTCTTTGGCTAAGTAGGAGGTACTTTCATAAAATGTTATACTTGTTATTTGCTCATCTAGCCAGCAAGTATACCTTCATCGTGCTGTGTGGTGGCTTATTTGGAGTATATGACTCTGGTGGTCAGAACTAGAACCTAGTCATTCAGTTAACTCACTTTGACCGCAAATTTCTCTACTACAACCTCATTTCCAGTCCCTATAGACTACTCCCAATGGTGTTGAGATCCTTCTACCTCTACCTGGCCTCCGAGTATACCTCTTACTAGTTCCTATTATTCGGATTCATTGCATTCCTGTTATACATTATCACCTACTACTTATTCTTATTCACCTGATGTAACTGGCAATGTTCTAGACCCTTCTTTTTGTATGGATCAGGCTTCTCATGAAAACTACGTCAACTACCATTTCGAAAATTTTATTCGTTGCTCAACTATTTTCCGATACTCCAGTATATTCTTTTCCGATGCCTGCTCCTTCTTTTGCTCTACCTACTGATACTTCGTTGTTTTTCTGTTTTTTATCAGGATCGACAGGATGGAATGTCTTGGGCTAAGAAGGCCAGTGCGAGAAATGAAAGGCAGATGGCTAAAGATAAGATCTCCATCTCTCTTCTTTAGTGTCAACCTCTTCATTAACCACTCGTTTTAAAAACATACACTGTACTCTGCCAACCCTTTTGTTCTTTTATCGATCGGTTCCTTTTTTTGTTTTGGTTTTTGGTTCTATTTCTGAATTTTTGAATTACAGAAATGACCCTTCCGTTTCAAAAACTGCCCTTCTTGGTGATGCAGAATATACTCCAGATAATGGGATTTCTTGATTTGTAAGTTTTCAATTAGTACCAATTAGGACGATTTTTTACCTAAAAATTCCAGATTCCTTCTATCCTGTACATCTGCAAAAACGAAACGAATCGTAAAAAACGCATTCACAACCCGGAACCACATCTTGCTCGTTGGAGTCGGAGAAGCTCTGGCTCTAAAAATAGTATCAGGGTATGATGAAAACTACGGTGAGCAAATATTTCTGTGCTCCGAAGAAATACATGCTGAAAAAGAATTCCATGTAAATATTGGAACTGTTGACACTGTGCCAGCAAATTACTCAGAAGAACAAGATGATGGCACATTAATTTTGTTTACATACTGGAGTGACCCAAAAATTGGATTCAACGTCATCCACGAAGCCATTTTTGAAGTGTTCGGAGCCACAGTCAATGAAGTCTCGATAGATGTAGCGGGAGTTCCTGCCAAAATCCATCAAAAAGAGATCGAATGGCTGGAAAATAAGTTACCCACTCTACCTTCATTTGCAATTAGCGGACGCTGCAGTTTTCAAGACTACATTTGGCTGCTGAAAAACGTCAGAACAAAAAATGTTGTTTTCTTTTCAATGGAGCCAACTGAATACTCTGAGAATAATGAGATCGTCAACTTGGAAATGGAAGACGTCACTATTACCCATGGGAAATGGATGAAAATTCATGATATTGAAGCAATTAAAGCACGAAACATCTGTCTTAAAGATATTTCTTTGACGGATAACGAGATCAACGTGTTCTTAAAAAATCTGGGAGCATTCAAAGAAAAATCCAATATGAAAGAGCTGACTCTGACGTTTTATCGTCAAGCAGACCCGGAGATTGTTTTCGAAGGATTGGATGTTATTAATGAAGTTCAAATAAAGCCGGTGGACAGCCACAATCAATGGAGTTTTGAATTGGCAAATGGTGAAAAATGCACGGTGATTTATGTTGAGTACGACAACGATGAATCGGATGATTTGATATTTGGATTCGAAATTCAAATTGGAAACTAAGTTTTGTTTTTATTCTCAACTTTCTTTATTCTTAACTTTTTTGTCTCTTTCTCTCGAAATTCTCAGTTGATTCGTGTTTAATTTTGTTGGAGAACATTTGTTTCACCCTCCATTTCTTGTTCCTTTCAAATTTGATGCCAATTTGTTTGTAAAAACTTAATCTCGTTAATTTTGGTTATGAAAAAATTCAACAGAAGACTACGCTCCCAAGGATGATGCTTTTCGCCAAGTTTTTTCAGATTGGGGAAAGACATCATCAATGAGGCACGTAGTTCACTTTTGTATTCTTCTAATGTAACCTAATGTAATTTCTCTGTCAAATTTTATTTGCCCTTTCGATATGTAATCACTACTTGCTTCGAATAATAAAATGTTTCTTGTGCTCGATAATCTTCGCAACCTCTCTTTCTTTCTATTAAACTGTAGGAATGCAATCTTTTTCCCCGCTGACTCAGGCTGTACTTTACAGCTCTGTGCAGTTTATTGCATTCCTATCCCACGCAACCATTTTATTGTATTATATTAAATCTCCGCCCACTTTCTTCTGTATTTAAACACCTCGAGAGCTTTCTCTGGGTGTGTGTTCAATAAACGATGTAATCAAAACATGGTGCATCGACGACCTACAATTCTGGACTGTACCCGCGTGGCACTTTGGATGAAGTGGCTCATTCGAAGGATGGCGAGCGACACCGCAATTGGACAAGTTTGGACACCACCACCACGACGAGGAAATCAGCCTCAAGGACAAAGAGCTGATGGAATCAAGATGCTGTTGGACAGATGCTTCACGCCATCACAAAATGTTTCAATTCTTCAAAGGAGCAGATTAGTGGACTGGAGAGTTCCAGGGTCATCGAGCACTGGCAAGCACGCAAGAAAGCAGTATCATCTCAAGACTGAACATTTCGATCAAGGATCACAGTGGTCAATCGATTTGGACAGCATCGAAGACAGACGACAATCGGACAAAAACGATTTCGCCCACACCGAACACAATGATGATTCCTCTGGAATTCATCATCAAAAGACGCCAACATCAGGACAACAACTTCCGCCTGAAATTTGCTCGCCGGGAGCCTCTCTCACCAGAGAGTTTTTTTCACACAAGTGCAACACCACGTTCACTTCACATCCTGATGGACAACAAACACAGTGCAAGATCAATGGCATTCAACCAGGACAACTGGGTGATTCGGAGAGGGTAGCTGGTCTCTGCAGATGGTTGGAATCAGAGAGCATTATCAAACAGAGTGGCGAACCACTATGATAGATTGAAACGTGGCACACTAATAATTGACTTCTTCTATTCTCTTCCATATGACCCCCCCCCATTCACTTTCTAAAGCCGGGAGTGTGCTCGATAATCTTCGCAACCTCTCTTTCTTTCTATTAAACTGTAGGAATGCAATCTTTTTCCCCGCTGACTCAGGCTGTACTTTACAGCTCTCTGCAGTTTATTGCATTCCTATCCCACGCAACCATTTTATTGTATTATATTAAATCTCCGCCCACTTTCTTCTGTATTTAAGCACCTCGAGAGCTTTCTCTGGGTGTGTGTTCAATAAACGATGTAATCAAAACATTTCTCAACAGACTGCTGTCCCATTCTTCATACCGCTTTCGTGTGGAAATCACTTCATAGGGAGTGTAAAATTAGTCAATATGTTTGGAAAACTGAAAAAAACCATACTTGTGAAATTTCGGCCGGGCCGAGAAAAAATTTTCAGGGCCCGGCCCGGCCCGGCGGCCCGGGTTCAAAAAAAAAAAAAAAAAAAATTTTTTTTCGAAATTTTTTAATTTTTTTCAGAATTTGAACATTTTTTGAATGAAAATTCTCGCTGTAAAAGTCAATTGTTGCCAAATTCCGATAACTTGACGGCCGCGTTGTCTCACCACAAAAACTACAGTATAAACTTAATTTCTACCGTAATATTTATCGAATTCCATCAATTTTCATCAATTTTCAGCGATTTTTCAGCTTCTTTATCAGAAAAACAATAAATATTAGTTGAAAATCGATGAAATTCGATAAATCTTGCGGTTAAAATCAAATTTATACGGTACTATTCGTGGTAGGATACCGTGACTGACCATCGAATTGTCAGATCGTTGTCTAGAACTGACTTTAACCGAAAACATCATGATAAAACCCTTCAAAAAACCTAAAACTACTGTTCTTATGCTCAATATACCCCCGGAGCACAAAATTAGGGTATATTTTTTCGATTTTTCAAACTTCGCGGTGAACATCCGGGCCGAGCGGGCCGAACGGGCCGGGCCCTTCACAAGTATGAAAAAAACTCTTCTCGGTCTGACCAGCATTATTGAAATATTTAGAAGGAATTAGAAAAAGCCAGCAAGAAATAATGTGCACGGTTAGCCCGATATGAATCAAACCCATTCATATCAAAACACTACCTGCGAATACAAATTCATTCTTTTTCAGAATTTTTTGTTCCACGACAAAGATTGTATAGGCTTCTATACTAACTGAAGGGCAAAACGGATACCTGGAAAAGAATACTCCATAGATCTTTTCAGTCTTCGAAAATAATACAAAAAACCAGTAAATTAAAAAAAGTTTATTCATTTTGGAATTCAAAAAAAATCAATTCAATTAGCCTTTATCTTTTTGGCATCATTCAAAGCAGTCTGTGCCTTTGATGGACGTCCTCGCTTTCTTGGTGCCTGAACAACTTGAACCTCCTGCTTCTTGGCATCATTCAAAGCAGTCTGAGCCTTTGGTGGACGCCCGCGCTTTCTTGGGGCCTGTACAACTTGCACCTCTTTCTCGTCCAATTTTTTCTTCAACTCAGAAATAACACCTTCAAGAGAAATAACTTTCTCCTGAGACCTATCGAGTTGATTTTGAACTAGGACGAGAGTCTCTTCTCTGAGTTGGCGGACCTCCTCCTGAGACTGTTCGAGTTGGATCTCAACTTTAACTTGTTCTCTGGCAGCAACTGTTTTAGCCTCATGCAATTCAGATTTGAGAGCCTTAAACTCTTCGTCACACCGGGCAAGCTCTTTCTCTTGAGCCTGCGTTTTAGCCTCTGCTTCCAAACAGCGAGCTTGCTGAGCTAGAACTTGCAAATGAGCTTCACTGCTCTTTTTCTCAAGGAGGTGAAACGTATTTTGAGTCTGAGTTTCAAACTCTTCAAACTGAGACTTACAAGCTTTCAAGTCCTCAAAGGCTTTAAACTCGAGATTTTCAAGTGCGCGGGTTTTAGCCTTAGACATTTCTAATAGAGTCTCCAAATTTTTCACCATATTTTCTGACAATTTTAATTTCTCATCTACAATCAAGTGGGAATTGAAGAGCAACATGAAACTATTATGAGACTGCGTTCTCAGCATTTCAGATTCCCTAAGTTGTGTTTTCAAACCCCGGATCTCGTCCTGAGACTTTTCAAAAAGAGCCCTGGCCGCGTTCCTTTCTTCGGTGAGAATTTCATTCCGGCGATATAATGTCACCACAAGTCGACAGGTCTAAAAAATAAGGGTTGAATTCAGGAAGAATTGTTTTGAACAACGCCCCAAAAATTGTTCTAACTTGTAGCTTGACAACTTAGGCTAAGAATCATCTAAGGTGGTCTAAGCCTAAGTGAGTAAAAGACCACGCTTGAATCAGCCTGAGCTCAAGTTAGCCTGGGTGTTACCCCGCATGAGTCACCAATTAGACATAGACGACCTCGCAGAGTCTTAAATTGTCTAAGACAGACAGACTAGGTATGCCTAACTTTTTCCAAGGGTATTATCAATTGTTTTCCGGTCACTAAGACTGCGATGAATACAATCCACCTAAGCCTAAGGTAGTCTGATTTTTTAGAAATTTTGAGCTGAAACTAGCCCAAGCCTAAGAGAGTCTCAATCTAATGCATCCTGAACCTAAGCCCAGCCCAGTGTAAATTAATTTAGCTCTGAGCCATTATAGGCCTAAAACTATCTGAACCTAGGCCGAAGTTTTCATTTCTCTCGCTTACATGAATAACGTTGCTGGAGCCGCTTGATTGCTGGTGGTCCTGGCTTCCGGACATGATTGGATGTTGGTGGTTGAGCAAAATCTGAAAATTAGGGGAAATTGAAGAAAGAAGAGATCAAAAAGGAAGAAGAGAACGTGCAAAATGGTAGTAGGCGGCCTTAGAATGCCTCTGAATTTATATGTAGGGGAATTGGAAGGGAAATGGGTGAAAACCGAAAGAAAAAGGTGGAAAATAGCATATAACAGTCTCAGATAGTCTCTGACTACCTCAAATTGCTATCGAATGGGAAGGGAAGAGGAAGATGGGAGAGAAAATCAGAAAGCGACCATCCTCGACCAACGAATTGGTCGGAATGACGGTGGATTAGGGAGTCTCCACTCGGTAGATCAAAATGTGTAGCCTCCCCACGAAAGGGCATAGAATGTTCTCGAAGATGTGCCCTCTGGGAAGAATTTTTCGAACCACCATCTCAAAAAAGGTGTACAAGTACTTGAACACAGTTGTTGTCTTCTCCCTCCATTTATGGATTTATCGATCTAGGTTCATTTTTTCGATATAAAACAAAAAAAAGAAACAGGAAGAAAAAATTAATAATGAGAGCGTTTTGAACACAATTCTTGTCATCTCCACCAAGGAGTGATCAATCTAGATTCATTCTCTTGAGGTAAAACAAAAACAACAAATAACTAGAAGTTGAGGGAATGAATCTAAGTTAGTAAGAGACAAAACTTGAATCAGCCTGAGCCCAAGTCATACTGGGAATTACCCCGCATGAGTCACCCCTTAGACATAGACGACCTCGCAGAATCCTGAATTGCTTGATATAGACAGTCTAGGTATGCCTAACTTTTTCCCTGGGAATTATCAATTGTTTTTCGGTCACTAAGACTGCTATGCCTACAATCCACCTAAGCCTAAGGTAGTCTGGTTTTTAACAATTTTGAGCTGAAACTAGCCTAAACATAAGAGAGTCTCCATCTAATGTATCCTGAGCCAGTGTGACCTAATCTATGTCTGAGCCATCCTAGGCCTAAAACTGTCTGAATCTAAGTCTAAGTTTTCATTTCTCTCGCTTACCTGAGTGACGTTGTTGGTGGCGTTCGCTTGTTGGTGATCTCCAATTCCGGACATGATGGTGCTAGTGGTTGAGCAAAGTCTGAAAAATTAGGGAAATAAAAGGAAAAATAGATCAAAAAGAGAGGAAAAAAGTGCAAAATGGTAGTAGGCAGCCTTAGAATGCCTCTGAATTCATATGTAGAGGAATTAGAAGGGGAATGGGTTAAAAACGAAGGGAAAAAAAGTGGAAAATGAATTGAGACAGTCTCAAAGAGTATGACTGCCTCAGACTGCTATCGACTGGGAAGAGAAGAGGAAGATGGGAGAGAAAATCAGAAAGCGACCATCCTCGACCAACGAATTGGTCGGAATGACGATGGATGAGGGAGTCTCCACTCGGTAGATCAAAATGTGTGGCCTCCCCACAAAAGGGCACAGAACGTTCTCGAAGATGTGCCCTCTGGGAATAATTTTTTGCACTCACCCCTCAGGAGACAAAAACGGTGTACAAGTACTTAAACGCAGTTGTTGTCTTCTCCCTCCATTCATGGATTGATCAATCTAGATTCACTCTATTAAGATATAACGAAAACAACAAAGGACTAGAAGTTGAAATAATTAAGTTAAAAAAAAAACATTTTTTTTCAATTTGGTTAACGCATTAGTCCTTCCGTTCACTAGTAGACCCTTCGTCCTTGAACAGGGCCAAATACCCACCATCATCAATGAAATATCAGGTTATCTGATTCAAATTTGTCATCATTACGACATGGAGCTTGTAGCAGTATAACAATGGATCCCCCAAAATTCATGAATCACACATACTTTAAAATTGAAAAAAGAACAGTAAAATGTTAACTATCATTCTGCAAACTTTATTTCTAGCTCTGAAACAGACATGAGAGTGAGGCAATCTCTCTTACACAACAGTAAAGTGACTATAACGTGCTCAATGTTGGAGTTTTCTTCTCATCCTTCTGTTTTTCAACACCTCAAAAATCTTAAAAACGGCACTTTTTTGACCAATTTTCTAATTTTACTAATGAAAATGAGAAAGAGGAAAAACGTGCAAAATGGTAGTAGCCGGCCTTAAAAGGTCTCCGAAGGCATATGTAGGGAAAATAGAAAGTAAATGGGTGAAAAACAGAGGGTAAAACGGTGGAATATGACTCAAGACAGTCTCAGAGACCCTATGACTGCCTCAGACTGCTATTGAATGGGAAGGGAAGAGAAAGATGGGAGAGAAAATCAGAAGGCGACCTTCCTCGACCAAACGATTTGGTCGGAATGACGATGGATGAGGGAGTCTCTCCTTGGTAGATCAAAATGTGTGGTCTCACCAGCTTCGAGAACATTCTATGCCCACGAAAGGGCATAGAATGTTCTCGAAGATGTGCCCTCTGGGAATAATTTTTCGCACTCACCCCTCAGGAGTCCAAAACGGTGTACAAGTACTCAAACACAGTTGTTGTCTTCTCCCTCCATTCATGGATTGATCAATCTAGATTCACTCTATTAAGAAAAAACGAAAACAACAAATGACTAGAAGTTGAAATAATTAAATTGAAAAAAAAAAACATTTTTTGCAATTTGGTTAACGCATTAGTCCCTCCGTTCAATAGTAGACTTTTCGTCCACGAACAGGGCCAAATCTCCACCTCATCATTGAAAGATCAGGTTATCTGGTTCAAATTTGTCATCATCACGACATGGAGCTTGTAGCAGTATAAGAATGAATTCCCAAAGTCATGAATCAAATATTGTTCAAAATTGAAAAAAAAAAGAACAGTAAAGTGCCTATAACGTGCTCAATGTTGGAGTTTTCTTCTCATCGTTATGTTTTTTAACACCTCAAAAATCTTAAAAACGGAACTTTTTTGACCAACTTACTAATTTTACTAATGAAAATGAGAAAGAGGCAAAGTTGTATCTTCATGTCTTTTCATTTTTTTCTCAGAGAATTCAAAACAAATGGTGGAAGATATTGAGGTTCTGATAATTTGTTCACCTTCAGAACCATAAAACACTCCTCGGTACAAATAATCTTGATGATCCGATTTCCCATTAACGAGATTCCTGAAAAAAAAATTGAAAATGTTCTATAATGTCATCTGAAATTCAGATTTTCTGCACAACTTTACGGAACCTTGCCAGAAGGGGTAAGATAACAAAACCCATTTCATATAACGGGTGAAACGATATTGGTTTATTATGACAACTGCGTCACTTATTATTCTGAAAACTATGTTCCTAGTTCTACCACATCCAATTCTCCAGTCTATTCTTTTACGATGCCGGCTCCTGTTTCTGCTCCGCCTACTGATCTTGTTACACCAGCTACTTGTAAATTTAACAATTGTGGTACTACTGGGATTTGTGGATGAAGAAAAGTTAGTTCCCACTAATACGTATTCACCTGGTTGTGGACAAAATTTACGGTTAGGTATGTTCGTGAAAAAGACATTCTGTAACCGTTTAGGAAAAAAGATCTCCCGAAAATATCAACTTTGAGGCGAGTTATAGCTCTCCAAAGTTTAAGTGCAAGACAATCACCACCAAGCCCGCCCCCTCGCACGTTAAACATAGCGGGCGGCGGAACCCGGGAGATGTCGGTACACACACAACACCTACCCCAAGAGCGTTTCTTGTGTAGCGATTGAATCCCGTATGGTAGTACTAAAATAAATGAATAATTTTTGTCCGAGTATTCTCGATATGAGAATGCTACGACTATTAGTAGTCGTAGTGTTTTATTGTTGAGAATATGAGGTCTCCGCAAACTTGCGGTCACTCTGTTCCTTGAACTCTTTTATATTGAAATTACGCTAGAATACGTCACGAATTGATAGAAATCAAGCAAAATATATATTGTTGTAGTCATGTTGTTGAAATTTGGGTGAAACGAGATAAGAACTGATGGAAAAAACCAGATTCAGTGAGAAACATGCCCACTCATTCTTCGCATACTTATCCACACTTTTCCTCTCTGTTTCCATTGTTTTCTTTTTTGTTCCTCCAGTTTTCAGCATTTTTACCCAGCTTTTACTCAGCTTCAACCCAGTTTTTACCCAGTTTCTTGTCAACTTCTATACACTTTTTCCCCAGGTTTCTCCCAGTTTTGATGCAGATTTGTCCAGTTTTTTCTTACCTTGAAATGATCAATAGGATTAATATTCGTTTCGATTCGATTGTTCCTAATGGAAATTACAATAAATTGAAAACTGATGAATTGGATGTCGAATAGTACAACTTTATTTGAAAAGGCAACAAATAGCTAGAACAATTGGCATTTGGCGCTTTGGCCCACCTGCAAAATTGTCGAAAAATCGGAATCAAAACTCTTTATTCTGAGCTGATCATCAGTTCGAATTCAGAATTGTTCGAAAAGTCTCAAATCTTAATGAATATGATCAGTGCTAAATTGTACCGTTCATGACACCTAATTATCGATGTTTGAAAAGAAAATGATACGTTCATATACTTGGCGAATCTACAGCCATATTTTAAATCTTCAATAGCAAATGAAGGAAAGCATGTATGATATTTTTGATTTGTTCCCCACATTTTTTATCACATTTGATAGCTCATACTCATATCTGAATGCTCAATTCACCAGTTCTCACATTAAGTATTCTTATTGAATTTTCGAAAAATCAGAACCGTCTTCAAAACAAAGCTAGCGCTCTCAAACTTCATGAGCATCTCTCTTAAAGCCTAGAGGGTTTAAAAGCATAATCTGAGCTCTCAGAAGTGCCCAGTCTGAAAATGTTTTTCAAGTGAATTTTTTCTAGCTCATGAACTATCACATCGAATTCGCCATCTCAAATTACCTAGAGTGTCTAAACATCAAGTCTCTAGGTCCATCCCGCAGGGAAGTTTTTGAGACGATCCTGAATTAGGTCATTCAACTATCACATCGAATTCGCCATCTCAAACTACCTCAGGGGACCAAATATCGAGTCTGTAGGTCTATCCCGAACGAAAAATGTCAGGCAACAGTTAATTGAGGTCAGTGAAAATTTCAAAAAATCTGCCATCTGAAACTACCACGGGGGTCCAAATACCAAGTCTCTAGGCCCATCCCGCAGAAAGTTTTTCAGAGGAGCCTTAATTAGGTTATTCGACTATCACGTCGGACTCGCCATTTCAAACTACCTCAAGGGCCTAAATATCAAGTATCCAGGTCCATCCCCAAAAACGTTTTGCATGGGAGCTTTATCTAGGTTAGCCACCTATCCCATCTGATTCGCCATCCAAAACTACCCCAAGGGCCTAAATATCAAGTCTCTAGGTCCATTCCGAAGAAAGTAGGCCAGGAGCCCTGATGTCGGATCACTGAGTCCTCTCAAAAAATCCGCAAGGTCGAATTACCCCAAGGTCAACTTCTCGTCCCCATAGAATGATAAATAACAAGGGTATAAACCGGGACAAAAGGTTGGAACAGAACGCCACGTGGAGGGTCAGGTAAATGTCAACGTCGCTCCAAATGTCGAGAAAAATTCAGTACTGGCTTTTAGAAGCTTCTTGGAAGGTCGTTCAACTCGAAACTCGTGAGTTTTTTATTGAAAATTAGTGTATTTTAGTGGTTTTTGAGGGGGAAAACGACTGTTTGGGGATAGAAACTTGTAGAAGTGAGAACGGGAATGGGTAGAGGGAAGGTAGGGTAACATTTTAGAGGCATGAAAAGAGCAAAAATGTAGGACAGCGGCTGCTGACTATCAGATTTTCAGCGGCTTTTTTGAAAAATATAAAAAAAAACTTTTCTCTCTGAGTCAATTCAAACTTTCAGACCATGCGCGTTCATTACCAACTGATCTCGTCAAATGAGCTGCACTACGCAAACCAGCAAGAACTACTCGAAAACTTCTACTTGGATACCATCTCTCGGGTGAGTCTAATTTGAATTCTTATAGTCAACGAGTTGTTTTGAAATCAAACAAAACTACTTTCAGGCCGCGTTTGAGGAAGAAGTTCGAGAAATCGTCGGATCTTCGAAGCCGGTCGTGCTTCTTTACGATCTCTTCTATTTGGGAGAAATTGACCTTCAGCGGATGGAACATAGAAACTTCTTGATTTTCGAATCAAATGATGCTATTATTTGTAGCTCCATTCCGAATGTAAGTAGTTTTTGAGTTTTCATAAGCATCTTCCAGATTTGTAATTTCTAAATCCATATTCCAACTTTTTACAGGCGGTCGATGGATTCCAGACTGCCCGCCGCGCCATCTATCGAGAACTCGAATTTCCATCCACTGACCCTGAATAAAACTCGTACATAATATAATACTAGGAACAAAAATAAATTCGGTTCATTTATATGTTTTTATGAACACAAAACAAAATAAGAAAAAAACAAGTGAGGGGTTCAAAGAAAAAAAATTGTTAGACAAGGCATTCTTCTGGACTTCTGAGTTTTATTGTTACTAGTGACAGACGATTCACAACATAAAATACTGGAGACAGACAAAAAATGAACAAGGGCAACTCAGAAAAAAAGAGGGAACAAAAAGATAAAATTAAGGAGATGAAAAGGAAAAACGGAAGCAAAATAAGAGAAAAGCAGGGAGGAAACAGCGGATAAACAAGGAAAACTGTGGGAAACTGAATGAAAATGTGAGAAAACACGGGACAAACGAGAAACAGAAAGATAAAAAACAAGGGAAAAGCAATCGAAATACTGCACTGAATTTTCCAGGAAATCTTGTTTTTTCTATCAGTTTCATTTCATCTCATCTTGTTTTCAACAACAATAATTGTTTTGCTCAGTTTCTATCAATCTTTAATGTATTTCAGCCGAATTTCAATATAAAGAAGTTCAAAGAATAGAGTGACCGCAAGTTGGCGGAGACCTCATATTCTCAACAATGAAACACTACGACTACTTATAGTCGTAGCATTCTCATATCGAGAATACTCGGACAAAAATTATTTATTGTTCTCGGTTTATAAATCACAGAACGCCGCAGCGGAAACGCTCTGGGGGTAGGTGTTTTTTGTGTACCGACGTCTCCCGGGTTCCGCCGCCCGCTATGTTTAACGTGTGAGTGGGCGGGGCTTGGCGGTTATTGTCTTGCACTCTTACTTTGGAGAGCTATAACTCGGCTCAAAATTCAAATTTTTGGGAGCTCTTTTTTTCCAAACGGTTGCAAAATGACTTCGTAAAACGAATATCAAATAATTTCATTCATCGGTATTGTTCCCGAGCCGATATAAACGATAAAGTGAAAAGTTCCCAAAATCTCACCATTTTGACACTTTTCACTTTCCCGCTTCGCATTTCACTCAGGAAAGTCAGATAGGTCTGAAAATTTGTTTGCTAGGGTTTTGAGAGCTGTAGAACGAGGTAAGACTATCATATCCATCACAACTCTCATCGCTCTCTCAAAACTGCAAATTTTGCACATTTCCTCCTTTTTCTACCTATTTCGAAAATCGAACAAAAAATGATCAATTTTTAAGATTTTTGGGGTGGAAAAAATACGGAAATGTACAGAAAAAAATTATCTATCGTTCTAAATAAAATTCAACTAGGGTTTGTTCAGAAAATTTCCCTCAAAAACACAGAAAACTGTTTTTTAGTACTGAAAATTCGGGAAAATCTGATTTTGAAAACAATTTTCCACTGAAGTTGAGCTCTAAACATACTGAAATATCTCAAATAATTATTATCTATTGGATTTATAAATCTTACTCCTCTGGGAAATGATTCCACAACGTTGTGGGAAAAACCTAAATTTCAGATGACATTATAGAACACTTCTCATTATCCTTCCCAAATCTCGTTAATGGGAAGTCGGATCATCAAGATTTTTTGTACCGAGGGGTGTTTTATGATTAGAAAGGTGAACAAAGTAGCAGAACCTCGATATATTCCACAATTCTCTAAGAAATTTTGGCAGAAAAAATGAAGAGATATGAAATGCGCCTTTCTCTCTCTCTCGCCCCGAAATTTTGTTCGTGATAGTTTTGAGAGAGTCTTATTTTATTATCATTATTCATCCACTTTTTTCTTTTTTTTGCACTTTGAAAAGATCAAAAATAGATTTTTCTTATTTTGATTTTACTGATGAGACAGAGGAGAAAGAAAAGACGCACTTTCATATCTTCGTATCATTTCTGTCAACATTTTTGAGAGAAAGCTGGAATATACCGAGGTTCTGCTACTTTGTTCACCTTTCTAATCATAAAACACACCTCGGTACAAAAAATCTTGATGATCCGACTTCCCATTAACGAGATTTGGAAAAGATAATGGAAGGTGTTCTAAAATGTCATCTGAAGTTCAGGTTTCCTCCACAGCTTCATGGAACCTTCTCCGAGAGAGGGAAGATTCACAAATCCATTAGATAACAATTATTTGAGAAATTTCAGTATGTTTAGAGCTCAACTTCAGTGGAAAATTGTTTTCAAAATCCGCTTTTTCCGAACTTTCAGTACTAAAAAACAGTTTTTTGTGTTTTTTAGGAAAATTTTCTGAACAAACCCTAAATGAATTTTATACAGCAAAATAGAGAATTTTTTCTTAACATTTCCGTATTTTTTCCACCCCAAAAATCTTGAAAATTGATCTTTTTTTGTTCGATTTTAGAAACAGGCGGAAAAAGGGGGAAAATGTGCAAAATTTGCAGTTTTGAGAGAGAGGTAAGATATTTCTCAGATTTTATAGTCTTACCTTGTCCGTGACCTCTCAAAAGCCCCAAAAACGAATTTTTATACTGATCGTATTTTCCTAACCCAAATTAGAAACAGGAAAGTGAAAAATATGTAAAAAGTGCTATTTTCGAAATTTTTCAACTAAATCGAATATATCTGCTTGGGAGTTATTCAAATGGACACAGCTTTTTTGATATTCGTTTCACGCAGTCATTTTGCAACCGTTTGGAAAAAAAGAGCTCCCAAAAATATTAATTTTGAGCCGAGTTATAGCTCTTCAAAGTAAGAGTGCAAGACAATAACCGCCAAGCCCCGCCCCCTCGCACGTTAAACATAGCGGGCGGCGGAACCCGGGAGACGTCGGTACACACAAAACACCTACCATCCGAGCGTTTCCGCTGCGGCAATCTATGCGATAGAAACCGTGCTAAACTAATAAATAATTTTTGTCCGAGTATTCTCGATATAAGAATGCTACGACTGTAAGTGGTCGTAGTGTTTCATTGTTGGGAATATGAAGTCTCCGCCAACTTGCGGTCACTCTATTCTTTGAACTTTTTTACATTGAATTTCAGGTGGAATAAAAAAAAGAACTGATAAAAAGAACAGAATTAACGGATAGAGAGATAAGAAATCAATTTGAAAGCAATAAAACAACCAGAATGGAGTAATTCTGAATTACCGTTTTTTTTTGTTTTTCTGGCAACTTGATCCCAAATGGCCTTTCACATCAGGTGAGCATGTTTGTTCTTCCAGATGACCCATGTATTAACAAAGTTATTGGGCGGACAAGAAGATAAAAACACTGCGAAAACATAGGAGGCAAATAAATCTGGCAGAGCTGGATGGCTAACGATCAGAGCGAAAGTTCATTTTGTGTTCTCTCCTGAAAGAGATAATTCTCATGATTTCATTATTATATTGGTTTTCAGGTAGGAATTTAATCTAACTGCATAATAGTATTGGACTTTTGATAGGAAACGGAATATTTGAAACCGAAACTCAGCTCGATTATTTGAACTTTTGTATAAAGAAAACGAACCAAAATTGAGAAGATCAACAAGAATAATATCTATTCCAATTTGACAATTTTCAGAGAAATTGAAAACCAACAGGAGATGGTGAATTGAATTACGGATAGTATATTTTAAAAATCCTGCAAATATTTAGCCAATTTTCTCACGAAATTTCTGTGAAAAAATAATTGTTGTTTGACTTTTTGATACATTTCTCTGAACAATAAATTGTACAAGTTGACTTGAAGTCTATCAAGTTAAAAACAAAGTTCGAACTCATCAAATTTTGCTCGTTGCACACACAATTTGAACATATACCTGCTCAAAACAAAGAGCATACCTTTTTCGAATTGATGGGAGACTCAAATTCTTCTTTCACTTTTACTCTCCATTTTGATCTTCATTCTCGAATTCGTTTCCTATCTCTTTATGATTTTTATTCTTGGATTCTTTACCCTGAATCTTGATCCGAAAAGTTGACGTGTGATTTCCAAACTTTATTGCTCAGAAGACTCGATTAGCTCATGCACATGACTGCCATTTCAAAAAGCGTGAGAAGAAAAGCATTGGCTTCACGTTTTGTTACAGTCGACTGATTATGTTTTCAGGTACGTTTCTCTGCACTCTCCCTCATTATTTTTCCTCTCGACTTTTCAGGTTTTTCTCAAAATTATTTTCATTTCTTTTCTCTTGCTACCCTGGATTTGGTGGCGTTTTGTTTTACTTTATTATTCTGAATTTATTTCTTTTTTGATATATCTAAACCTTTTATCACTCTTATAATCAAACTACAACACAATGCAGAGTTTTGGTGAGTCAAATTTTTAGCAATGGTTGTTCTGATATTAGTTTTTTTCCAGCTTAACCAAACCTTTGACACTGTCTACTCCAAAATCAAAATTTTGATTTTTGTTGCCACCAAGTGTTATATCAGTGAATGGAAGAGAAGAATGACGGTGAATCCAAAGAAGAAATTATTTCGAATTGAAATGAGGTCTCGATGGAATCTACTTCACATCTGAACTGCTCCTGATTTGCTAATTTTGTCAGCCAAATATTGACCTATCACATCTTCACTGTAATCATTAATTATAATTTAGTTTTACATTATTTGGTAGTATTATTTGCTGCGTATATCTGTGCAAAGTATATTTTTTAGAAGTGATCAGATAAAATTATTTTTAATCTATTCTTTTTTTTTGCTCTCATATTGACTCTCTATCCAAAAAGTAGGCGTGTTATTTCAAAACTTTTTATCAAGAAAATTTTGAAATTTTAGTTGATGCACATGACTACTTTTCAAAAAAAAACGTGAAAAGAGAAGCAAAAGTTTCACATTTTCTTACAGTCGAATGATTATAGTTTTAGGTTCATTTTTCTGCGCCCTGCCTTATTATTTTTCTTCTCGACTCGAGTACCATCGGAATAATAATATTTATGAATGGCATCGGATGTCAATAACTGATAGAATTTGTCCTAGTCGTTAAAAAATCCTTTCTAACGCTTTACTTTATTATATCTTTATTTGTGTCGTCAAATCCTCAACATTTACTATGCTGGAAGCGCCATGAAACTGTCAGTTTCTGAGAGTGATAACAAAGAAGAGTGTAGTAGTCTAAAAAATTATTTATTTCATTGCAATGAAAAAAGCTGGAGAAAAGAACGGCTAGAAAAAGATTGATGATCCAAAATAATAGAATACCCGAAAAAAAAAACTTCATTCGTTCGAATCGTTCATACCATCACTGAAAAACTGATACTGAAAACCTTGAAGCAAGAATTCTAGTCTATTTGACTTACTCAAGTTTCTGGAGCATAGCATTGCCTTTTTTCCTCCAACAGCACTCGCATTCGTTGAACATGATGGAGCAAGGGCGTCATGATACTGAATGGATCACTAGAAGGACCATATCTGTAATGATTTGGTTTGCGAGACAAAAAAAAACCATAGCTGATGAGTCTCATGTACAACTTTACTAGATTTGAAATCGAATATAAATTAATTACTTGAATTCTGTTGTCCAAATAGACGGTTTTGTGTACGTTGACTACAATCAAGTTCAGGTTGAAAAGAGACACGTGGCAAGAGGAAGAACTGATGGTACTTTCTTCTAGTTTGGTAGACCTGGAAAACAAGAATTAGCCAATTTTCCTTTTTTGAACCTCATGTTTTCCTTGAATTTCAGTTTTTCAGCAGTTTTGGGTTTTTGTGGAAAGAAGCTTCACATCTAAAATTTAGGGAAATTGCAGAATTTCTGAATGCTTTGTGAATGAGATCTTTACTTTTGGTCAAGGAGTGAATTGTCTGCTTATTTTGCATCTTTATAATTTGTACCTACCTTTTCAGTGATCAAAAAACCAGTCTTCCAAAAAAAACAGTCTTCCAAATGGATAATATTGAAATTAAAAACAATCAGAATCACATACAAGCCCCCAAATCCGAGGAAGCACATGTACGTAGTAGTAAAGTGAATACGAATGAAAATAATTTGTAAAAATGGGCGGGGGATGAAAAGAGAAGTTCAACAAAAGTGCTCATAAAATATAATGAAAGTGCTCATGAACTTTATGAGGATTAATTTCAGGGTGCTTCGGTTACCAACATTTGATCATGAGTTTGAAAGATGAGAACATTACGAATTTCGTTTTTGCAGGTGTATTTCGAAAAGACTGATCAAACTGAACATGAAACCGAGGCAAATGTTTCCAGAGAACCAATGCTTTTGCATTTTATAAAGTGTGAAGCCGTTCATGCTTTGAAACTTAGCGCATTCGTAACTGAGCCTCTGGTGGTTCAGAATAGGACTCAGGATGAGCGGTGTAACAAGAATAACACGTTTTCATCTGACCAAATTTATTAGGGAAGAAGCACGCCTCATAAAGGCTGCAGTAAAACTCTTCTAAAGTCATGAACAAAGGTACAATAAAAGTGGCGGGGTTTCTAATTAGAAAAAGCTATAAAATGGGACAAATGTATGAGGGAGAGGGAAGATATATGTGTCACAGGTTATATAAGACAGAAATGACAGAGGGAAAAGATGCAATAGCAAGAAATTCCATTGATAATCAAGCATATCAGAGATAATTCAAAAAAAAATCCATCAAGTCCACATTTTTATTCTATTGCTTTGGATTCGCCGTCAATTTTCTTTTCCATTTATTAAAAATCGATATCGACCCTGAAAATTCTAAACATTGGATGAATCTTTCATCAGTTTCCGATATTTTAAATTTAGGTAAAAATAAGTAAGCATTGCTGAAAACTTCACTCACCAAAAGCCTACATTATATTGCTGCAGTATAAAAATAAATCTTCTATATCATCTTGCAGACGTAGGTGTTGGTGACAACAAAATTCAGGACCTTGATCTTGGAGTGGGTAGTGCCAAAGGGTTGGTTAAGTTGAAAAAAAATATAATAGCAGAACCACCAACATCATGAAAAAGACTTCAGGAAAATACTCGCTCATCAAAAGCTTACATGTTATTGTAACAAAATAGAAGTGATAAATAGTTGAAATATATCAGAAAAATGAATAAATTAGAAATAATAAGGTAAACCATAACACCACCAAATCCAGGGTAGCGAGAAAGAAGTAATGAAAATTATTTTGGGAAAATCTGAAAAGTCGAGAGGAGAAATAATGATGGAGGGAGCAGAGAAATGTACCTGAAAACATAATCATTTGACTGTGAGAAAATGTGATACTAATGCTTCTC
>GL379973.1:64096-102809 GCA_000143925.2 Caenorhabditis brenneri
TGGTGGTTCTCAGAAAAACCGCCATAACTCAAAAAGGTCTACCTAACTTTTCATGGTCCAAGAGACTTTTTTGCTCTAAATTGCATGGGGAATCTAAAACAATTGTTGAAAAATGCGCCTTCTGTGGAAAATTTTCGAGAAAAAACGAAATTTCTGATTGATACAGATATTTCGTGGTATAACTTGGCTGAAACGCCACCACATCAACTAAAAAATTTTGAGTGGCTTATTTGTGATGAGAAAAACGCAAATTTTGTAAATTGAAGCGAAAAAAAATTTTCATTTTTTTTTCGAAAAATTTTTTTCATAAGGGGGGACCCTTTGGTGTTTTTTGAAAAATCGATCATAACTCAAAAAGGTCTACCTAACTTTTTTTGGTCCAAGAGACTTTTTTGCTCTAAATCACATGGGGAATTCGAAAATCTTGTTGAAAAGTGCGCCCGCTATTCAAAGTTTTCGAGAAAAACGCGAAAAACCGATATCTCGGAGGTGTTTTTCCCTTTTCCGATATTTAAAGAAGCCTAAAATTGTTCAAAATGCGCCCCAATGCATCCAAATGTACCCCTAAACTTTTGGGGAAGAAATCTCAAAAACTGAAATTTTTAGAATTTTCGACCTGAAAAGTCGTTTTTTGGCTATAATTCCAGCCAAAATCGAAAAGTCAGAAATTTAGCAAACTTTTTGGAAATCACTTCCATGCATGTTTGCATGGTTCAAAACTCATCTGGAACGGATTAACTTTTTGCAACTGTGCCTGGGCTCTGTAGAAAAATTCCACTTCTTACAGAAAGTGCCTCTTAATTAACGAAAAAAGACAAGTTGTCAGTAATAAATTGGACTTCAATGAGCTAAGTTCTGAGTTTGAAATTTAATTATCAATGAACTTTAATTTCGCTCTCTTCTTTTTACTTACTATGAATTCTTTTCACGTCACAGTAGCCACCGCATACTGACAAAGCATAGTCTTCTTACGAACAAGCGTGAAACTCCAAGTTGTGGTTCCCAATTTGTGAGAATTGCATAAGCCACTGAAAGTTAGGGTGATTGATAAATAGTTGTCAATTTATTTATTTATTGTGTCTAAAAAAGTGCTCACCTTTAATCATAATTTTATCCAAGGAAGGAATCAGTAAATATGATGAATGAAGTGAACAGATAAATAAGGAATTCAAAATAATCAAAGCATGGAGACCAACCAATTTCGAGGTGGTCAGAGAAGAAGAATGAAGAGAAGAATGGGAAAAGCGGTCGGGGCCGCTTTATTTACACTTTTGTCTCATTCTCTTTCTCTGTTTGACACTGATTTCCTCTTGCTTCTGCAGAAGTTCGAGAAGAAAAACGACGCATTATCACTCTTCAAGGGAACCCTTTCTCTTCATTGTTGCATTCATTATGAATCGGCTGCTAGATAGAAGTTTGGTGGAAAAACATGTTGTTTCTCAAGAAATGAGAAAGTGAAAAGTTTACTTCTCTCTGTCTTTTATTTCTCTTATCTTCTAAAGTGCACTGACCATGCTCTCGCGTGCACACACAGAAGATAAGAGGTTTGAATTGATTCTCTTACTAAACCATCATTTGAAACAGTGATGATTTCTTTTTGTTCTACTTTTTGTCATGAAAAATCGGAAGAATGCACAGGAAGAAAAAGCTCATTGAGGTCAAAAAAGGAAAAAGTACATCAAACGAAATGAAAAAAAAACTACCTCATTTCAAATAGGTTCGAAAAATCTATTATTTTTCCGACAGGTGCCTAATTCAACAATAGAACCAGCTTCGAAAACGCCTAGCTGAAACCAATGACGACCATGCCCGACGTACTCCTTTTCTTTTTATTTCTTGTATTTTTGACATGCTCTGAATTCTAGAAAATATACTAGAACCAAAGGTAGTTTATTTACAAAAACAGAACGTTAAATAAAGGTAGCTATGTAAGGTAAAAACTATATGATAAAATGGGACATAAAAAATAGGAACTGAAATGAAAAAAATTTTTAAAAGATCTTGATTCATGACGAGGTACAGCACTTCTCCTTGATCCACTCGGCATCCACCTTCTCTGGGCACGCCTGTTTTGCGATCTCTGAAAAATAGTAAATAGAGGGAAAAATAGAGATTTTTATTTTGAATAATTTGTGTTTCATTCTTCGACTTACCCGAGATCACATCGCATGGTGTGGGGCAGACCCTTTTCACCAAAATGGGAAGGACCCTCCCGCAGAGCCTTTTTTCCTTTCCTGAGAGGACGTGATGGCGAGGAGCATGAGCAGTAGGATGATGATTTTCATTCTGAAAATGTTTGAGTTGAACAACACTTGACATTTTCGTGAGGTACACAAATAAAACAAATAACTTTCAAAAGTTGAAAAAGCTGTTTCATTCTAAATTGGAAAAAATGATAAATACTTGTCAATTTACTGATTTATTGTGTCCAAAAAAGTGCTCACCTTCAACCATAATATTATCACAGGTAGGAATAAGTGAATATGATGAATAAAATTAATAAATAGATAAGAAACTCAAAATAATCAAAGCATGAAGACCAACCAATTCCGAGGTGGTCAGAAAAGAAAAGTGAAGAAAAAAATGAAGAAAGCGCTCGGGGAGCCGCTTATTTACACTTTTCTTTCTCACTCTCTTTTTACACTGATATCTTCTTCCTTCCGAAAAGTTCGAGAAGCAAAGCGATGCATCATCACTCCTCAAGAGAACTCTTTTTTTTCATTGTTTCATTTACTATGATTATGGCTGATATATGGAAGTTTGGTGAAAGAAAACATGCTGTTCCTCAAAAAATGAGAAAGTGAAATGTTACTTCTCTTTGCCTTTTATTTCTTTCACCTTCTTAACGCCACAAAAAAGGATAACAGTTTTTTCCTCTTCGTTTTCAAACTGGTGTTTTTATTCTCCGCTTCTCTAGATAAAGTATGCTAAAAAAAACCACCAGTAAAATCAGAAACAGGCATATGTTCTCTGAAAATTCTGTTAGACTTGTAAACTGTTGTACAGTCTGGCAAAACTGTTTTTTCAAAGAAATTTTTCATTCACAAGAAGTAGGTAGAAACAAATGCTAGAGGTAGTTACAATAATACAACTAAAAAAACTATATCTAACTGAAAACTTCCAGAAATAAAACATTAAAGATAAACATCGGTCCAAAGGGCAGCATTTGTCCTTCACCCACTTGGCAGTGACTCCCTCGGAGCATGCTTTGATCTCTGAATAACGGGAAATGAAAGAAAAAGAAAAAGTTTTTGATATCAAATAGTTTGTGTTTCATTTGTCGACTTACCGGAGATCGCATCGCATGGTGTTGTGCTGCACACCTTTTTAACCAAAAGGAGAAGGAGCCTCCTTTAGGGAGTTGCGGAGGACGTGATAACGAGGAGGAGCAACAGGATCCAGAGGAAATGAAAGATTTTCATTCTGAAAAATGTTTCAGTTGAACAATATTTGACATTTTTGTAAGGTAGACAATAAAACAAACAACTTTCGAAAGTTGGAAAAACAACTTTCGAAAGAAAGCTATGTCATTCTAAATTAGACGAAATGAAGAATAGTTGTCAATTAACTGGTTCATTGTGTTCAAAAAAAAGTCCTCACCTTCAACCGTAGTTTTATCACAGGTAGGAATTAGTAGATATGCTGAATAAAGTTAGGAAATAAATAAGAAATTCAAAATAATCGAAGCATGAAGACCAACCAATTCCGAGGTGGTCAGAATAGAAGAATGAAGGAAAAGAATGGAGAAAGCGCTCGGGGAGCCGCTTATTTACACTTTTTTTCTCTCTCTCCTTTTACACTGATATCTTCTTACTTCCGAAAAGTTTGAGTAGAAAAGCGACGCAACATCACTTCTCAAAAGAATCCTCTCTCTCTCTCTAAATTGTTCTATTCATTATGACTCGGCTGTTATGTGGAAATTTGATGAAAAAAAAAACATGCCGTTCCTCGAAAAATGAGAATGTGAAAAGTTTAATTATCTTCTTCTTTCGTTCTCTCACTAAAATAGTTACAGTGAAAAACACAACATATTTCACAAAACTTGTTTTTTTAACAGAAAAAAAAGTCCATCAAATGGCATTGCCGGTACCACGGATGAAAAAGGGTATTGGGATAAATTTCTCCGATTCAATCCTAAAATTAGAAATAGATCCAGCTTTGAAGACGCCTAGCTGAAACCGATGACGACCATAACCGACGTACTCCTTTACTCTCTATTTCTCTTATTTTAGACATGCTTTGAATTCTAGAAGTTTATTTACAAAAACAGAACATTAAGAGGAAACTATGTGAGGTAAAACTTATAGGATAAAATAGGACATAAAAAATAGGAACTTCAGTGAGAAAATTAAGAAAAAATCTTGATTCAGGACGAGGTACAACACTTCTCCTTGGTCCACTCGACTCCACTGTTGCAGGCGTGATTGGCAGTCTCTGAAAAATGGGAAGTAGAAGAAATAAAAAACAGTTTTTGATTTCAAATCGATAGCACTCAAGTAGAGTTCCTTCAATCGAGCTAAGATCGAATCATAATTCCAAAAGCTAGTAGACGAACCTTTGCAGAAAGAGACCAACTGTTGTAGAAGAAGATGGGCGTCTTGCCGTTTGTTAATCACAGCTTTTAGTTGAGCGTTGAAGTTTTCATTTCGATTGTTTGTCGAATACTGGAAAATGTGACCACATTTCAGTTTTGCGAACGCAGATGCGCTCTCCATCAACATCGTCTTGTTGGAATTCAGCTCATCGTGGATTTTTGGATGAATTTTCCCGCGGCACTTTTTTAAGCGTTCTTCGAACTTCTCAATAGTGAAACACTCCAAAATTCCTGAACACCATTTGGATGAGATACTCAAATTAGGAGATCATCTTACCAGAGATCACATCGCATAATGGCAAGAGCCCTCCCGCAGAGCCATCTTTTCCTTTCCCGAGAGGCAGAGAACGTGATGGCAGAGCATGAGCAGGATGATTTTTATTCTGAGAATGCATCGGTTGAACAATACTTGGCACGAAAGTACTCACATTTAATCATGATTTTATCACAGGTAGGAATGAATAAATATGATGAATAAAGTTAATGAATAATTTTGAAATTGAAAATAATCAAAGCATGAAGACCAACCAATTCCGAGGTGGTCAAAAAAGAAGAATGAAGAAAAGAATGGAGGAAGAACTCGGGAAGCCGCTTATTTACACTTTTCTCCCCCTCTCTCTCTCTTGTTTTTACACTGATACTCTCTTCCTCAAGAGAAGTTCGAGAAGAAAGGCGACACATAATCACTTCTCCAGAGAACCCTTTCTCTACAATGTTTCATTCATTATGATTCGGCTGCTCGATAAAGTTTGGTGAAAAAAATATGAAAACGTTTACTTCATTTTGTCTTCTTGTCTTCTCACCTTCTAAAGAGCATTGACCATGTTTTCCCGTGCACACAGAAAAGATAACAGTCTTCTCCGCTTTGTCTCTAAAACTGGTGTTTTTATGCTACGCTTCTTTAGATAAAGTGAGCTAATCGAACCACTAATAAAATCAGTACCAGTCTAGTGTTTTCTGAAGACTCTGTTAAAATTGTAGACTCTTGTACGGTCTGGCAAAAAACCTGCACTATTTTTCCAAAGAAATTTTTTATTTACAAGAAAGAGGTAGAAACAAATACTAGAGGTAGACGTTACAATAAGAAAAATAAGAAAACTACAAGACAGTACATTGAAAGTTTCTAATTTCACAAAATCTTGCTAAAAACTATCATAGATCAACATCGGCTTCGTGTCGGTCAAGGGCAGCATTTCTCTTTGATCCACTCGTCAGTTACACCACTGTTGCAGGCGTGATTGGCGATCTCTGAAAAATAGGAAATAGAAGAAAAAAGAAACATAAAACACGATTTCAAATTTCACTAGCAGTTCTGAAAAATCCAATTTTTACCACGCATTTTTTCCAATTCGAAACAAAAAAAAATACTTTTGTAGGTGTCTTTTATGCGTTGCTTGTCACAGACTATCGTGATCATAATCTTGAGATAGTTCTCACAGTTCCTCCCTCTGGCAGAGTCCGGGGTCATAGTCGTTTGACGGGGTTCACCAACCACTTTTGGATTCAGCCAGTATCCACTTGCAGTTGTTCCAAGAAGCATGAGAAGAAGGGTTGGAATCTTCATGTTTTCCGGAAATTGTAGAATGAAAAGGTGGAAAAAAAGGAGAACACATAGGAAAAGAAAAATGAAAGGAGTAGAAAAACTGAAAGAGACGGAAGAGATAGGAACAAACAAGTCACAAATGAATGGAAAAAATTACAACGAAAAGAATCAGGGGTGAATGTTGAACAATGAGTTTTGAAACTATTTTTTAAAGACTCCAATTGAACTGAAACGCTTGTTTTTTTCAGTACTGTATGTTCAGAGCGTCATTACTCGGTTGCCTTCAAAGCTATCAAAAAGTGATAAATTAAAGAAATTTTCAATAAAACTTTTAAGACATTTTATTAGTTAAAAATATTTTGATAACTCTAAAGACAACCGAGATATGGTGCTCGGACTGTTCAGTACTGGTTTTTTTCCCTGATTTTTTTTCTATTTTTGAGTTCTATCCGTTTTTTCGTTCACTTCGTTCGTATCTCCCAGTTCATTGCATCTTTTTTCTTATTTATACTTTTCTAAATTTCAGTTCAACCAAGAGGTCAAATTCCAGAATGCTTGAGCAGTTGCAGAAAAGGAACCACTTTCTTTTTGTCCTTTTGGTTTTTTTTTGTATTTTGTATTTTGTATTGTATTTTGTCTTTTGTCTTTGTCTTTTGTTTTTTTGTGTTTGTTGTCCTGGCAAGGGGAGAATCGAGAAATTTGCTCTTTGTCTTCTATTTCTCTCACCTTCTAAAAGTGCAGTGACCATGCTCTCGCGTGGTGCACACAGAAACGATAAGAGGTTTGGCATTTCTCTTTTACTAAACTGTCAATAGTTAAAGACATATCAATTTACGCAAACTATCTGATTGGGAAAAATTACATCAAATGGCAATGCCTGTACAGTCCATAAAATAGGCTATTGGGAACGGATTAATTTTTTTCGACTAAATCCCAAATTGAAAAATGAAACCATCTTAAAAAAGCCTAGTTGAAAATCATCCCCGACATACTTACCAATACTCCTTTTCTCTCTATTTCTCGTCTTGTGACTTTGTCATGCATAAAATTCTAGAAGATACTTTTCATCAACTTTTTTTTATTAACGCAATCCAACTATGAGGTAGAAATATAGAGAAAAATAAAAAAGATCAAAACAAGAATCACCAAATTAGAAGGTATTTGGGCAGCACTGTTTTCTCACGTACTCTGAGGTGATGAAGTGGGTGCAGGCGTAGGTGGCGAAGTCTGAAAAATAAATAATAAAGGGAGAAAGAAACAGTTTTCGATAACAAAAGTTATTACAAGAAAAAAAGTAATTTCATGTTTCATTCCTTACCGAAATCCTCCTCGTTTTGGCACGGAGCCTTACAGACTTTGTGGATGAAGCGGGTGAGTGACTTCCCGCAGTGGAGGTGCCTGGCCTCTGTAGCCAGGAAGATGGCTAGGGCCAAAAAAATAACGAAGAGAGCGGCCGACTTCATTCTGAAAAAAATGTTCCAGTTGAACAACAGTTTTTGTAAGGTACACGACAAAACAAATAACTTTCAAAAGTTGGAAAAGCTATTTCATTCTAAATTGGAACAAATGATAAATAGTTGTCAATTTACTGGTTTATTGTGTTCAAAAAAAAGTGCTCACCTTCAACCATAATTTTATCGCAGGTAGGAATTAGTAAATATGATGAATAAAGTCAATAAATAAAAAAGAAATTCAAAATAATCGAAGCATGAAGACCAACCGATTCCGAGGTGGTCAGTAAAGAAGAATGAAAAAGAGAATGGAGAAAGCGCTCGAGGAGCCGCGTATTTACACTTTTCTTTCTCTCTCTCCTTTTACACTGATATCTTTTTCCTTCCGAAAAGTTTGAAAAGAGAAGCGACGCGTCATCAATTCTCAAGAGAACCCTTTCTCTGCATTGTTTCATTTATTATGACTCGGCTGTTATATGGAAGTTTGGTGAAAAAACATGCTGTTCCTCAAAAAATAAGGAAGAGAAGCATTTATTTCTCTCACCTTCTAGAGTGCATTGACCATACTCTTGCATGCACACACAAAAGATAAGAGGCTTGCATTTTTCCCTCACTAAAATAGTTATAGTGAAAAATACCTATTTCATAAAACTTGTTCGCTTTGACAGAAAGAAAATGTACATCAAATGGCATTGCCGGTACCACGGATGAAAAAGGCTATTGGGATCGGATTAATTTTTTCCGACTCAGGCTCGAACCACTAAGAAAATCAGTAACAGGTTTGAGATTTCGGAAAACTCTGTTAAAATTGTAAACTGTTGTACAGTCTGGCAAAAAAACCTGCACTATTTATTCAAAGATATTTTTTTATTCACAAAAAAGGTAGAAAAATATAACTAGATGTAGACGTTACAACAATAAAACTAAAAAACTATACATTAAAATTTCTAATTTAAAGAAAACTAGCTACAACTTCAGAAAGAAGGCCTCGGGTGCGTCATGGACAGCACTTCTCCTTGATCCACTTGGCAGTGACTCCCTCGGAGCATGCTTTGATCTCTGAAAAATGGGAAGTAGAAGAAAAAAAACAGTTTTTGATATCAAATAGTTTGTGTTTCATTTGTCGACTTACCGGAGATCGCATCGCATGGTGTGTTACACACCTTTTCAACCAAATGCGGAGAAAGACTGACGAGCCAGAGCACCAGGAGCCAGAGGATTTTCATTCTGAAAAATGTTTCAGTTGAACAACACTTGACATTTTCGTGAGGTACACAACAAAACAAATAACTTTAAAAATTTGGAGAAGCTATTTCATGCCAAATTGGAAGAAATGAAGAATAGTCGCTAATTCAATCATTTATTGCGTCTAAGAAAGAAAGTGCTCACCTCACCCTAGGACCCTCCCGCAGAGCCTTCTTTTCCTTTCCTGAGAGGACGTGCGGGCGAGGAGCATGAGCAGTAGGTTGATGATGTTCATTCTGAAAATGTTCCAGATGAACAATACTTGACACTTTGTGAAATACACAACAAATCGAATAAATTTCAAAAGTTGGAAAAGCTATTTCATTCTAAATTGGACGAAATGAAAAATAGTTTTCAATTTACTGGTTCATTTTGTTAAAAAAAAGTGCTCACCTTCAACCGTAATTTTATCACAGGTAGGGGTTAGTAAATATGATGAATAAAATTAATAAATAGATAAGAAACTCAAAATAATCAAAGCATGAAGACCAACCAATTCCGAGGTGGTCAGTAAAGAAGAATGAAGAAAAGAATGGGGAAAGCGCTCGGGGAGCCGCGTGTTTACACTTTTCTTTTTCTCTCTCCTTTTACACTGATATCTTTTTCCTTCCGAAAGATTCGAGAAGCAAACCGATGCATCATCACTCCTCAAGAAAACCCTTTCTCTCCATTGTGTCATTCTATATGACTCGGCTGCTAGATGGGAGTTTGGGAAAAGCATATTGTCCCTCAAAGATTTTCAAGTCTATCTATTCAGATTGAAAACAAAATGTCGACAAAACACTTTAGCTTTGAGCCTGATCTCAAGATACTCCTGCTGAAAAATTTGGAAAACACTTTTCATCATCTTCAACGTAAAATACATTTTCAGGAACGTTGAAATCTTACTCAAAACTCGTTGAAATTCTATTTCGAGAACTTTAGTAAACTATCTACAGTCACTCTCTTGTTCTGCATCCTTCAGTTTTGCTTACGGCCGTTTTCAAAACCTAAAGTCCCTGTTCGAGTATAAAATCTTCGTTTCACCAGGAGAGCTCACCTTTTTGTTGTAATTGAAACATTGTGTTTTTCATTAGTTTACAAACTCTAAATAACATCGGACTAGATGTAGTTTATACACACAACAAAATGATAGGTAGAGGTAGAATCATCTATAAATGGTAGAAGACTATAAGAGGAAACATAATATTTGCAAAAAATAAAAACAGGAGCTGAATATAAGAGCAACCTCGGCCACTTGCTAGTTGAATCAGAACGAATTGGAACATCACTTCTCTTTCACTCATTTGACGGTAACTCTCTTGAAGCAGGTATGATAATTTCAAATTTCTACAATAAAAAATATGAACGCGAAAGCACAGAAGTGATAAGCATCAAAGTGGTGATCGAAAACCAGGAAGAAATGGAACCACTGGTCTCAACTTTTTCTTAAATGGATTTGTTGCCCTGGGGAGGGGAGGAATCGAGAATTTTTCTCTTTGTCTTCTATTTCTCTTATCTTCTAGAAGTGCATTGACCATGCTCTCGCGTGCACACAAAAAAGATAACAGCCTTCTCCTCTTCGTCTCTGAAACTGGTGTTTTTATGTTCCGCTTCTCTAGATGAAGTGAGCTAACAGCCTCGATATTTCTGAGAACACTGTTAGAACTATAGACTCTTGTATGACCTGGCGAAAAACCTGCACTGTTTTTTTCAAAGAAATTTTTTATTAACATTTATAACCCAATGCTTGAGTTTAGAATTAAGAGGTAGAAAAAAACTAGAGGTAGATGTTACAAAAATACAACTAAATAAAACTAGAGGACATTGAAAATTTCTAATAAAAAAAACTAGCTAAAAGTTATAGAAAAAACCATTAATCACCGGCCCCGAAATCCGAAATCGGAGTTATTGAAAAATAGAAAAAAGCAACTAAACTAGAGGTAGGCTTATAAAAAGAAATGAAATCTTAGACATCTTGAACCGAGGTAGTATGAACTAGTGAGGTGAAAAAAAAACTAAGGGAGGAAAAGAAAAATCAGTTAAAAAAACAGAAACTAAGAAACAAAAAACTATGAACTACGCTACTAAATATTTAAAGAATCAGAGAGAATCATGAATCAGGAGGGGGGACAAAACTTCTCCTTGATCCACTCGGCGTCGACCTTTTCCGAGCATGCGTGGTTGGCGATGTCTGAAAATATGAATTAGAAGAAATAAGAAACGGTTTTTGATTTCAAATAATTTGTGTTCCATTCGTTCACTTACCGTCAATCATTTTACATGGAGTGGGGCCGCACACCTTCTTAATGAGAAGTGGGAGAGCTTTCACACAAAGCCTTCTTTTCCTTTTCTGAGTGGCGGAGGAGGTGATGGCAAGGAGGAGCACGAGTTTTTTGTTTTGATTCTAAATTGGACGAAATTAAAAATAATTGTAAATTAATTTATTCAATGCGTCCAAAAAAGAAAATGCTCACCTTCAACCGCAATTTTATCACAGGTAGGAATTAGTAAATATGATGAATAAAGTAAATAAATAAATAAGAAAGTCAAAATAATCAGAGCATGGAGACCAACCAATTCCTAGGTGGCCAGTAAAGAAGAATGAAAAAGAGAATGGAGAAAGCGCTCGGGGAGCCGCGTATTTACACTTTTCTTTCTCTCTCTCCTTTTACACTGATATCTTCTTCCTTCCGAAAATTCGAAAAGAAAACCGATGCATCATCACTCCTCAAGAGAACCCTTTCTCTCCATTGTGTCATTCTATATGACTCGGCTTATAGATGAAAGTTTGGTGAGAAAACAAATTGTTCCTCAAAGATTTTCAAGTCTATCTATACAGATTGAACACAAAATATCGACAAAAAACTTCCGCTTTGAGCCTGATCTCAAAATACTCTCGCTGAAAAATTTGGAAAACACTTTTCATCCTCTTCAACATAAAAGCAACTTTCAGGAATGTTCAAATTTTACTCAAAAGTTGTTGAAATTTAACTCCAAAAGCTTTAGTATGTAACAAGTCTGATGTCACAACTTGTAGTATTGCATCGCGGGTCTTATCAGCCCCTATAAAAGGGAGCAACGATAAGACTCCGGGCTCATTCTCTCTTACTCAATAAACTATGTGGTGAAAGGCTTCTTTTATTTTATGGAAGTTCCGCCGCTGAATTCGAGTGCAGGACATTTTTACTTCTATACTTCATGGAAGTTCTACCTTAGGACACGGACGTAGGACCTTCACTTTCTTTGTCCAAACGTTACTTATTTTACTACTATAAATCCTGGTCTCCTCCTCATCGATTTGGAACCACTCAAAGGATGCAGCGGTGCCGTTTACGGACGGTCACAACAAAGCAATCTCACGGATCTCACGGGACCCGCAGAAAAGTGGCCACACCAATCCATCACCGACTTGGGAGCCTGATCAACCCCTACGAAGCCGGATGCTGCCTGATGGATCGATTGCAGTTTGGAAATGAGGTGATGTCATCAGTCCTTTCTCCTAAGAATTCCTGTCTATTTACTCCGATTAGTAACCGCTACACACTAGTCGTTCATCATAAGTTTTTCATTTTCTTTTGTTTTGAGAATTTAGTAATGAGTTTATGGGCCACGCATAATTCTATTTTGAATCTATTATATTGAATTGTAATCATTGGAGAACTTCTTATCACCACATCAGTAGTTAAACGCACATTCCCTACTATTTACAACTCTATTTACTTCTTTCATGTTCTGACGTAAGCCATTTTTGTGCTAACTCCACTTGTTTACTACATTAGAACCGGAGCCAACTCTTATCGAAGAGTTATAGAAAAATGCCGCTACCAACCATCCACAATTTTCATGTAAACAGTTGAACCTTATCAGTAGCAATTTTTCATGTGCTTTATAGTCAGTCTTTGAGTTGTTCTTAGGTCTTCTCATAAAGTAACCCCTTCCTCAACCTCAATTATCAATATATTTTCTAACTCTCTCGCTCTCTCCCTCTTTCTCTCTGATTATGTTACTTGTTCTCATCTGCTGACCCAACCCATCAATGCAAAAGGAAAACAACGGAAATCAAAACGGAACAAGTCTCATAAGGAATCACATGGTCCAACGAATTCATTTGCAATGAAGATATATGGAAATGTACCTTTCAATCCTGAGACGAACACCCGAACGGATTTTTTTTTTGCGCGGACGCAAAAGCTCTTAAAATTGGAGATGACAAGAAGAGTTCACAAGTCAGTCAATGCAGAGAAGGAGGAGGAAACAGGACCAAGAAAATCAGAGCGACTGAAAGTGAAGATAAATAATCTTTAAATTTTTACTGATGCAATTATTTTGTTTTTATGTTCTATTGTGAAAGTGAGGACACTTTCGTCTCTCAAAAATTGGAGATGTAACAAGTCTGATGTCACAACTTGTAGTATTGCATCGCGGGTCTTATCAGCCCCTATAAAAGGGAGCAACGATAAGACTCCGGGCTCATTCTCTCTTACTCAATAAACTATGTGGTGAAAGGCTTCTTTTATTTTAAGTATATACAGTCTTTTTTCTGAATTTTTTAAATTTGCATACAGCCGTTTTCAACACCTAAAGTCCCCTTCCGAGTCTAAAATCCTCTCCATTTACCAAAATCAATTTGACAATGAGCCTCACGTACTTTCACACTGAATAGCTGGCGGTGTACTTGTTTCCTTCCATCAGAAACCGCCACGTTGAAAAAAAAATTGTATGTAATAAAATTTACCTTAAATTGTGGTATCCGGTGTCATTTTCACTTTTTTCACAGTTAAAAAAAACGAAGAAGATTTTTATATTAAAAACTGCACAGTTCCTCAACATACACACTCTAAAAACGGAATCCGAGAACAAGGTTCTTGAAAGTTAGAAAATTGAAAGCGAGTTAGAACTAGAGGTAGTTTATATACAGAAATGAAACGTTAGAGAGGTAGTTATATAAGGTAAAAACTATAGGAAGAAATAGAACATAAAAAAACTAAATCTTAAGAAAGATAGGAACTAAGCTACTAAATATTTTGATCTTAGTGAGTCAGAGCGAAATCTTGAAACAGAACGAATCGGGGCAGCGCACTTGTCCTGCACCCACTAGGCAGTTACTCCCTCTGAGCATGCGTGGTTTGCGATATCTGAAAAATAGGAAGTAGAAAGAAAATGAAAAAGTTTTTGATATAACATTTTTGTGTTTCATTCGAAAACTTTTCAACCAACACCACATCTCCACTTACCGGAAATCACATCAGTGCAGGTGTCGCAGACTACTTTTACCAAGAGTGGGAGCGCTTTTCCACAAATTCACCTTTTCCTTTCCCGAGATGGCAGGCAAGATCAGCAGAATGGAATGAACGATTTTCATTCTGAAAAATGTTTCAGTTGAACAACAGTTGACATTTTGTAAGGTACACAATAAAACAAATAACTTTCAAAATTGGGAAAGTTACTTCATTCTAAATTGGAACAGATGATAAATATTTGTCAATTAGTTTATTTATTGTGTTAAAAAAACGAAGTGCTCACCTTTAACCATAATTTCATCACAGGTAGGAATAAGTAAATAGGATGAATAAAATTAATAAATAAATGAGAAATTCAAAATAATCGAAACATGAAGACCAACCAATTCCGAGGTGGTCAGTAGAAAAGAATGAAAAAAAGAATGGAGAAAGCGCTCGGGGAGCCGCTTATTTACACATTTCTCTCTCTCACTTTTACAATGATATCTTTTTCCTTCCGAAAATTTTGAGAAGAAAAACGACGCATCATCATTTCACAAGTGAACTCTTTCAATTTTCAAAATTCGGCTGCTAGTTGGATGTATGGTGGAGAATATTTTTTTCTTCAATAATTTTCAGATCTAGCTCTACAGATCAAACGGAGAATATCGGAATCTTCATGCCCGGTCCCAAGTTGCTAAGACACAGAAAATTGATAAAAACATTTTTGAGCCTGATCTCGAGATGCGATGGCTGAAAAAATCTGGAAAACACTTTTCATCGTCTTCAACATAAAAGAAACTTTCAGGATTGTTAAAATATTAATCGAAACTTGTAGAAATTCAACGGCGAAAGGTTAGGTAAACTATACGCAGCCTTTTTCTTTTTCTGAACAATTTGATTTTGCTTACAGTTATTTTCAGCACTTAAAGTACTTTTTTTTGTTCAGAAGATACATTTTTATTGACGCTTTAAAAAAATTTAAGTAAACGTAGAGGTAGGGTGAATAGTGGGAATGTGGGCTATGTGAGGTAAAAACTAGTGGGAAAAATAGAACATAAAAAAAGAAACTAAAGATAATAGGAACATCTTAATATGATAAAGCCTCGGGATAGTCAGTAGAATCATTTGTCCTTTTTGGAATTTTTAATTTTTTTCGACCAAATCCTAAATTGAAAAATAAAACCATCTTTGAAAAGACTAGCTGAAAATCATGCCCGACGTACTTTCCAATACTCGTTTTCTCTCTATTTTTCGTCTTTTGACTCTGCAATGCATAAAACTCGAGAAGATACTTTTTATCAACTTTTTTGATTAACGCAATCCAACTATGAGGTAGAAGTATAGAGAAAAATAAAAAAGATCAAAAGAAGAAAAACTAAATTAGAAAATATTTGGACAGCATTGTTCCCTGATGAACTCCTCTGTCACCGGGTGGATGCGGGCATAGGTTGCCATGTCTGAAAAATAGGAAATAGAAGGAGAAAGAAACAGTTTTCGATAACAAAAATTATTAAAAGAAAAACAATAATTTCGTGTTTCATTCCTTACCGAAGTCCTCCTCGTTTTGGCACGGAGCCTTACAGACTTTATAGATGAAGCGAGTGAGCGACTTCCCGCAATGGATGCTTCTAGCCTCTGTAGCCGGGAATATGGCTAGGACCCGTTCGACTTCATTCTGAAAAAGGTTTTGGTTGCAAGATGAGTGACTTTTCATGAAGTACCTAACAAAAAAATTACTTTTAAAAGTTTGAGGAGTTAGCTCATTCCAGAAACGCGTTTGTTTTTTTTACGGGGACAGACGCGCCCAAAATTTTTTGAGAAAGAGTTTCATCCTAAGCCAAATTATTAATGCACAAAAAAGCTTTGCCTATTTTGCTGGCAGTTATATAACAGCCCAATTTATAAAGCGAGGGATGCAGAACTTCATATAATTCTTCCTTCCCTTTTGATTTTGAACATTTCAAGACTCACCATTTTTTCAAAAATTGAATCCAAACTGAATAAATATTTGAGAAATCAGAAATAATCAGTTACAATCCGTGTCAAGAGTTCCAAAAACCATAGGAACAGATTGACACTACTCCGTTGAAGAAAAAATATACGAATGAAAGTAGGAAAAAAAAGAAGAAAGGAGGGGCGGTGTTGCGAGTTAATCCGTATTACACTTGAGTGTGTGTTGTTTGCACATTGAATGTGTGCTCTTTTTGCACACCGCGTTTTGTCTTTGTTTCCGTTTAGTTAAAATCATGAACTCCGCCTGGTTTAACTCGAAGAATTGAAGATAAAACGCTACACAATATAGTTTTGGTTTTCAACTACCTGAATTTTTTAGGAAACGAAAATTTCTGCGAAAAAAAAACCTTTAGAAAATGTTCAGCTCCCTGGGTACTTCTGTTTGCACTCCCGTCTATTCATTTTGGGGCCCACCCAGAGTCCATTACAAAAGAAACCTGCTAGGCAGTTAACATGGCGATTTCAGATTGAGATTTCCAGACTCTCACGCTCCAGTGAAGGTTGGAAATTTCAGAATCCACTCTCAGAAACTTCTATTTTCAGACGACCAATTTGTAGAAAATTCCCAGCCCAATTGAGAAAAACATTCCTTCGCAAAGAAAAGAAGATTTATTTTTATGTACGATAAAAAAAGTTAAGTAAGCGTGGACGTAGCAATATGTATGTGAGGTAAAAAACTATAAGAAAAAACATCAGGTAAAAAAACAAAAATTAAATACAAGGGCAACATCAGCCTCGGGTGAATCAAGGGTAGCGCTTCTTTTGACAGAAACTCTGGTATTGCAGCCTTCGTTTGCGATGTCTGAAAAATAGGAAGTGCAAGGGTAAAGCAACAGTTCTCAATTTCAAATAATTCTTTTTTCATTTGTTCCCTCACCGGAAATCACATCAGTGCATGGTGTGGTGCAAACTTTTTCAACCAAAAAAGGAAGGGACCTCCCACAAATTGTCCTTGTCATTTCGGGAGATGCCAAAGCAGTGGCAAGCAGGCAAATTGCATGACTGTCTGAAAGTTACAGTGACTGATAAATAGTTGTTGATTAATCTAGTTATTGTGTCCAAAAAAAGAAGTGCTCACCTTTAACCATAATTTTATCACAGGTAGGAATTAGTAAAAATGATGAATGAAGTTAATTGATAAATAAGAAATTCAAAATAATCAAGGCATGAAGACCAACCAGTTCCGAGGGGGTCAGAAAAGAAGAATGAAGAAGAGAATGGAGAAAAAGCTTGAGGAGCAGCTTTTTTACACTTCGCTTTATCTCATTCACACTGATGTGCTCTTTCTTCCGGAAGAGTTCGAAAAGAAAAAACGGCGTATCATCATTTTTTGAAAGAACCCTTCCCTTACGTTGTATCATTTTTTATAATTCGGCTGCTAGATGAAAGTTTGGTTGAAAAAAAGGAAACGCTCGACGAGCCGCTTATTTACAGTTTTCTTTCTTCTCGAACTCTTCCTACCGGAAGAACAACGGCGTATCATCTTTTTTTTTGGTTCTTTATGATTTAACGGGTGTTTTCGGAAATTTGAGAATTAACGAGTGCAAAGAACTCGTCTTATAGGGTGTCGTCAGAAATCATCCAGGAGTGTTGCAAACACTCCGTATTCCATTTTTCATTCATTTTATACTATATTCTTATGTTATTTTTCTCAGTTTCACTATTCTTACCACTACTCATAGTCTTTTGTCAACAGACACAAGCAAGAAGTACATGGTCTTTATCAGGAGCACATGTGCACGTGCAGAGCATATGTTTCAAGAATTTTCTTTATTTGGAAGTATGTCAAGTTATTGTTATTGAAATACTACTTCATTCAATAAAAGTGGTATTTGGCATTGCATTTATTTGTCAAAAATTATATTTCTGGAAAAGTTTCAGTGAAAATAATATATTAGATATTTCACCCTCGGTTCTGCTTGCCTCCTCTTTGCTTCTTGTTGGTACTCTTCTGCCCTCTTGGCGGGTTTCTTCTCAGTTGAGGTGGGCGGGTTGTTTGAGTAGCCTCTTTCGGTTTCTGGGCAACTTTCCGGGAGTGAGACGGTTTCTGCATTCGGAGCTGTGTTTCGTTGCTCGGAAGACACCTTTTGCACTCCCCAGTGAATTTGTTATGAAAGTAGAAATACAGAAAAACGGATACCAGGTATATTTAATATGCTCAATTTATCTTATCTCGAATTCACAGATATTCATCGGGAGCTGGAGAGCTTTTTATGAGCACAGAATGGACGTGGCCTTTTTGCAAAGTGTAACGATAGTCGGTGACTTATTTGTGAAAGACTGCCAAATTTTTCGTTACTCTGGACTGACTTCGTCACTCGAGATCCAATTGAATTTGGATGAAAAGGTTGTTTCAACTCAGAATGAAGAAGTAGAGACTGACTTTGACGGTGTTAGAAAGGAGGACGAAAGCTACTCAGAAGAAACCGGAGAAGAAGATGAAGATGATGAGTATGAAAGCGACTAATGGAACGAGTCAGAAAAACAAAGGAGAGTTTTGCACATAATTACTTATCTATTATCTTCAATAAACTTTTTTGTTGGTACCCGCTTTTTTTTCTTGAACCATATGCTCTGCACGTGCACATGTGCCCCTGATAAAGACCATGTACTTCTTGCCTGTGTCTGTTGACAAAAGACTATGAGTAGTGATAAGGAATGTAAAACTGAGAAAAATAACAAAAGAATATAGTATAAAATGAATGAAAAATGAAATACGGAGTGTTTGCAACACTCCTGGGTGATTTCTGACGACACCCTATAAGACGAGTTCTTTGCACCCGTTAATTCTCAAATTTCCGAAAACACCCGTTAAATCATAAAGAACCTTTTTTTTCACAATAACTTTTTGGCTACGTTTTATCATTGTCTATGATTCGGCTGCTAGTTGGAAGTAAGGTAGAGAATATCTTTTCTTCGATGTTTTTCAGATCTATCTATACAGATCAAACACAAAATGTCGAAATGTTCAAGACCGGTCCCAAGTTGCTCTCTCTTAACTGGAAAATACATCTTTGAAAAGTACTACCCTTGAAAAAAGTGTAAACGGATTTTTCCAATTCAAAAATTTCATTAAATTTTTTTCATAAAAAAGGGCTTTTCGACATGCATGCCATAAACATTTTTATATCAAGAACATGTAAAAATGTAATAAATATCTCAAATAAAAATTCAGCAATCGGGAACTCGGAGAAGGTACTCCGTCAAAAACTTGTAGCATACAGTCTGAAATGAATTTATAAACAGCTATTAAGAAAAAGCTGGAAACTTAATTGAATTACTTTTTTCAGTTCAAGTACTTACTTTCAAAAGTTTATCCTGGCTGTGTCCGGGGTTATTGTTGTTTCCCGAGAAAAAACCCATTACCTATTATTTCAGACTTTCTTGTGACATGCGACTGCAATGAAATTATGAATAGCAATGATTAAAAAAACAGTTTTTCGAAAATAAAACTCACTTTGATAAAAGAATCCTGATTACTTCCGGGTTGGTTATCGGTGATGGCTTAAAATGAAATAGGAATAAGGAAATGAATTCATCAGAAATTTTTTACTAGATATTAATGAAATGAATTGGTGTAACTCACCAATCCTCACAAAATTCTAAGATTCGGTTGCAAAACTCCCGTACAATGTGCATCAGTATCTGAAGCTTGAGATGATTAGAAAAAGAGGATTATGAACTGAATTTTTTTCTCGCAAAACATGAAACGAAATCTCACCTCAAATTTTCACAGATTTTTATAACAGTTAGGAATAAGGGAATATGATAAATGAAGTTGATAAATAATAAGTAATTCGAAATAATCAAAGCATGAAGACCAACCAATTCCAAGGTGGTCAGAAAAGAAGAATGAAGTAGATAATGGAGAAAGCGCTTGAGGAGCCGCTTTTTTACACTTCACTTTATCTGATTTACACTGATGTGCTCTTTCTTCCGGAAGAGTTCGAAAACAAAAGTCGACGTATCATCATTTTTTGAAAGAACCCTCCTTCTACGTTGTATCATTCTTTATAATTCGGCTGTTAGATAAAAGTTTGGTTGAAAAAAAAAACATGTTGTTCCTTAAAGATTTTCAAGTCTATTTCTATATGTTAGACACAGAAAATCTTTGAGCCTGCTCTTTCCACACAGGAATTATACAATTATACAAAAAATATATATTTTTCTATGAGAAAAAATACAAACACTTATTTCTAGTCACAAAATTTTAATCAATTTTTTCATTCAAAACCGATTACACAATTCATAAAGATCATCACATCGAGAACATAAAAACATAAAAAACGTTTGAAATTAGTATGTTGTTGCAAGGAGTAAAAACAATGGTACCTGAAAGAAGTTATGGCGATGAGGATGATCAAACAACATTAATTTTAGGAACTGAAACCGTTTCTCAATCACTATGATAGATTCTCTGATTTTGGGCACAATGTGGAAGGAAGAAAACAACAAACAGAACCGCACAACATGATTAACAACTGAAGAAAAATGACTGGAATGTTTCCAGACACACAATACAACAGGGAGTCAGTCAGGTTTGAAAATATAAACATTTCTTCAATGACTCACTCATACGTTATTGAAATATTTGTGATCTTCAGACTATTAAATCAATTTGGAGTAAATTCTGAAGATTCTGAAGTTATCACAATAAAAACTGTTCATTGACAATTCCCACATTTCCTATTTCTTTTCACCAAAGAGGTGTTATTGCAATTCATGTTTCAAAATATTCGAAAAGAGCCTAATTTCATCAAGCAGATCAGTTAGATTAACTTTCTGTCACTCTTCAAATTAACACATCATCTTGGTTTGATACAAGTATGTCTTTTGAATGGTATAATTCTGCCGATGATCCTTCAAACCCAGCAGAAAAAATAGTCATCCGTTAATAAGTTTGGAGACTGTTTTAACTACTCAATCAGAAGGTAACCGGCTTGGCTATATTCTTTGAAAGAACATTCCACGTGACTCTTCTTAAATATTCCAAGTTTTGATCTTGAAGTGATTCTTCCTTGAGCAATAATTTTCCTGGTGTAGCATTTCCCACCGCTAGGAGACCATTTTGTGATGATGATTGTTGTCGTTCTTGTTTTGTTTATCTGAAATTATATATTTTAGCTTTATAGCTACCTCTATTATCTCATTGTTCATTCCAACTAGTTCATCATAACGAAGCCTCAATCCTAATGGTTACCAATATTCACTACTGTTTTGAATAAATACTTGTTCATAACTTGTTTGTGCAAGTAGCAGATGCAACTGGAAAGTCTCATGTTTCCTCAATGAAAAAGTGTTATGAAAACTATATTGATCATGCCGTTTGCGTCTTGATGATTGCACTTGTGTCCATTTTAAAACTGGTTTGACTACTGCCAGTATTACTGTACAGTCGTCTGTGGCAAAAAACTGGCAAACCCATTGAGAAAAGTGTGTGAGTGAAGCACTGGCGACTCAAACATTTCATCTCTTGTTGTAGCCGAAACGGAGCCAACACGAACTAATGTCGGTCACAGATTCATGTCCAACAGAGTTGCCAGACAAAAACATGAGTCATTCTCTGGACAGTAACCAAGAGAATAGGTTGCTCCAGCTTGATAATCCGTTTTTAACCTATTTTATTTTTGAGAAGTTTTTCAAAAAGAGGGTGTCCTTCTCGCACTGCTTATTTTTCATTCAACGTGATCCAGCTGACTTTCAAACAAGTTGCGGAATCTGAAGGTTAATCCTCAGGTTCGAACATTTTTTCGAGCTGTCAAAGGCATTATACCGTCCGTGTTGCTCACTTTAAATTCTCAAACTAATTTTTGTGAGAGACATTGTTCTCAATTACTTCTCAAATCCTTTTCCCCCGACAAAACGGCATCAAATCATTCCGAATTGGAAATTAGATGAATTTTGGACTAGAATATGTACTGGAGACTAATGTTTACTGAACAAGCCTGCCATGCCAAGTTTTCTTCTAATGCAACCAATAAAATAGCTTCATTCAGCTTTATTTCATATTGCTTCATGCCTACAAATGAAAATATAATTTCGAGCAGCGATTCGCCTTGTTTTTTGCCTATTCCTCCACATTTAAGTTTTTATTCTAATGTTAACAATAAATACTCACGGGATACTTTGCCAGTAACATTCTTCTTGAAATCAGCCCATATGTTGTTAAGATACGGGCTTAGAATTCTTCTTTCGTTTCATCTCCGTTGCTTATGAAAATGATAATCTGCAAAGGAACGGTATTGAACAGAAGCAATAAGGATTGATTAACAGAAAACTCGCGAAATCGGCAAGAAAATATTATTATCCTAATAGAAACTACCTATTTTGAAGCAAACAAAAAACTGAAAAAATTGGGACAGCGTAACCGCGGTCCAGTGAGATCTCTGTTGTGGTTCAATCACGTTGTGTGTGACGTAGTTGAGAGAAAGAGGAGAAGGGTCTTCTCCGTCTGCGTCTTCCCTACTTCGCTTTCTTATAAACAGACGCAGACGCCAAGTGAGGTGAGAGATTGAAAACGGCGTGGAGAGTCCCAGGTTGAACGCTGTAGCAAGCCACCCAAAATGTGTTCGCCTAATGAGAGAGGGGTTGGTTTGTTCGCTTCTCTACCCGCACTCCGGCGCGCACGTAGTCTTTTTCTCGATCAATACGGACAGCATTGGTTTCCTCCGGCTGCCCACTGAGAAGTGTGTGTATGAAAAGGAAAAGAGGAGGCTAAAGAGAGGAAACAGAGATTTTTGTGGTAGAAAGACCGCTTCACCATCCAGAAAAATGAATACCTATGGACGCATGATGAAAAATAATAAATTGATAATGGTGAGTTGGTTTCCAGTTTTTTCTAGTGCAACTTTCAGAAAAAATTTCCAGTTTTTGAAAATTAAAGAGACAAAATGAGAGTTTCAGAATAATTTGCCGACAATGAAGACGATGGCTAGAGGAGAACAAATTGAAGGTTACATGGAAGAGGCGACAATATTAGAAGTTGAATAAAGATTCACGATGTGCTCCCGATTTGAAGGATAAAATCAGTTTACAAATTCAAATGAACTGGTTAGTTTTTTTTGAATTAACAAAATTTCAAAAAAAAAACCCCTAATAAATACCATGATTGCATTTTGAAGTGACCAAACGAATAACAATATAGCTTTAATACTAAATTGTCTGAGAGCAAGGCTGTCAGACGACTTGTCGCGTTCTTTAGCTTCAAAAAGGCCGCAGATAACTTGATCGGACTGCCCTTTTGCCAAAATGAACGACTTTCCATGCTCTGCATGAAAAAAAAACATCCTTCCGCTAAGAATCTCGACAAAAACAACCGCGGCCGTGAAAAGCCCAATTCGACAGCCTCGTTTAAATGGGAAATAATTGTGAAATAGTTTTACCAATATATTCTTCCCAAGCTCACATGTAGCCGAATTATGAAGCCAAAAATAGCCAAACCTTCCGCCTAGTCGTCAATTTGACTGCTACATGAAATGCATTATAACGTGAAATGAACTAAACAATCTGTATTTCAGCATATTGGAAAACCAAAATTTTTGGAGTGAAACAATGCGCAGACCCACACATTGATGAGAAGAAGCCTATAACCAAAAATTGAGATAACCACAATGGTAAGATTTCTTCTACAATGAATATATGCTGAAAAAATGGGCAAGGCTTGAAAGTGTCGCATTTTCTAAAATTAACGCAACCATCATTTCAATTGAGAGATGGAATTGGAAACTGAGACCGCGATAGGCAAGAATCGTCAATGCTGTAGTGAACAAGGCTTCACAAAGTGTATAGAGTGTGAAAATCATCATCAGAAGAAAAATCTCACGCGAGTGAAATCCACTAGACGCTTAATGATACTTTCGAAGTAGCTAGATATACAGAGTATCAGTTTTCACGAGAGGCATAATCTTTTGGAATAGAAAATAATGTATGTGTTCTATCATACAAAAATCTGGACTACTGCACTATCATTACCAATGATCATAACTTTTTTCAGCTGTCCACATGAATTGGAACGTCATGCAATTGCTATTACTTGTGATACGATAACGGAAAGAGAAGACAAGAACTATACGGCAATGTTCTGTTGCATCTGTTTTTTGATGAAGTGGATGCCGATGTCAATGTCACCTGGGACAGAGCGACTTTAGTGAAATAATCGTATTGCAAAGTGAGTTTACAAGTTATGCGCTTGAAAATATATAAACCAAATACGATCAAAAAGCTGGGCGAGCAGTCAGGACGGTATATAGATTTTACAGGAATCACATAAAATTCACTACATTTTCTTCTCGATGTTATAACGCAGGTCCAGTGTAGCTCCATTAATTTCCTGTTTTCAGCTCTCCGCGCCCGATCCCTCACAAATCCTTCAAGTGAGACAATGAGACATCACACAAGGCTTCGGAGGAACATGTGGAGCTGCTACAACGAGCTGATGAAAGTAGTTGGAAAGGTAAGATTTTGACAACGTGTGAAAAACGCTTATTCTCTTGGATACGCGTTTTTCTCATTGATGAAGCGATTAATGATTTTGAAAAATGCTGAAAAGAGAGCACTTAACAGTTGTCATTTTTTAATTCAAAAAGAGCGCAACTCCATCTTTAGAGGAACATATAGGCAGCTTATGGTGGCTGATTATATGTTGAGGATCAACAGGCAATAGCTAACCCGTACTTTCTAGCATCAGTGTTTTGACATGAAAGTTGTTCACTCAAAATTTTATTTTCTTATTTCCAAACATTCATCAAAAAAAAACTTTCAGATCCTCGGAGGTTCTATGATGATATGAAGCAGCTGAAACCAGAAGGATGACATCACATGTTGCACGAAAACCGGAAGGAGACAAGGAGCATGATAAGAAATGCAGTTACATCTGAATCCCAATCGAAAAGAAGGTTTCAACGTTACTCCAGATACAATGACACGGATTTGAATTGGCGTGAGATACGGTAAGTTGATGCTTCGAGGATCCTTGAACAATTCTTAAACAATGATGAGATCTAGCCCATTCAAAAACTGTGTACAATCGAAAAAAAAACGTGATTGATCACAAATGTACAGAAACAATTGAGCAATACTCACAGTAATGTTCAACGAGACAATTTTATTGATTTGCAGACCGATGTAAATGTCGAAGCAGCTACAGCGAGCCCAACTGGAGTGTCAGAGAAATGCACGCCCCGTAAATCGACACAACCAACTGGAAATGCGCTCTATAGAGAATACCGACAGCGTGTCGTGTCGTTGTCGACCGCACGTGCCTTTTTATCACTATTTTCTCAATCTTTCCGGTATCACGAACATTTTCTACTATCAAGCATCGTTCCAAGAAGAAGACTCAAAGACAATGTGGCAAAAAAAGACGCATGGAAGGTGAGTTGGCTATTTTATTTCAAATTACACCCAAAAATAATTGTTTTCAGCTGATTACGGCAACATCGGGAAGCAGTATGGCAACATCGGAGAGCAGTATCGGCAGCTGATATCACCATTGTTCATTCAGAATCCGGAAGTTGACAAGACGATTTTCGTCGAATCGACTCCGTTTTTCTGTTTGAATGAGGTGCAACATCAAGGAAAAGTATTTTCGGCAGCTGATATCACCATTGTTTATTCAGAATGCGGTAGTTGACAAGACGTTTTTTGTCGAATCGACTCCGTGTTTCTGTTTGAATGAGGTGCAACATGAAAGGGCAGTAATTTCGGCATTTTGATCTCGCCACCTTTCATCCGGACTAAGGAAGTTACTACGAAGGTATGAATCAAATGAACCCGTGATCCTTTTCAAATTTAGTATAATTTACAGGCAACCGGATTCTTTTCAGCTGAAAACACCAACTTCCATTCAGAATCCGGAAGTTGACAAGACGATTTTCGTCGAATCGACCCGTGTTTCTGTTTGAATGTGGTATGAAAGAACGTGAAAGGGCAGTAATTTCGGCATTTTGATCTCGCCACCTTTCATCCGGACTAAGGAAGTTACTACGAAGGTATGAATCAAATCAACCTGTGTTCCGTTTCAAATTTGGTATGATTTGCAGGCAACCGAATTCATTACAGCTGATCTCGCCTACGTTCATTCAGAATGCGGTAGTTGACAAGACGATTTTCGTCGAATCGACTCCGTGTTTCTGTTTGAATAAGGTGCAACTTCGAGGAACATTATTTTCGGCAGCTGATCACACCAACTTTCATTCGGAATCCGGAAGTTGACAAGACGATTTTCGTCGAATCGACCCGTGTTTCTGTTTGAATGTGGTATGAAAGAACGTGAAAGGGCAGTAATTTCGGCATTTTGATCTCGCCACCTTTCATCCGGACTAAGGAAGTTACTACGAAGGTGTGAATCAAATCAACCCGTGTTCCTTTTCAAATTCAGTATAATTTGCAGGCAACCGGATTTTTTACAGCAGATTACACCACCGTTCATTCAGAATCCGGAAGTTGACAAGACGTTTTTCGTCGAATCGACTCCGTGTTTCTGTTTGAATGTGGTTTGACATGAAAGTGGAACAATTTCGTTAGCTGATGTTATCAGAGAAGCGTACGGGAAGTTAGATGAAGACAGCTTCACGATTGGACAAATCAGGAGCAGTGGATTATTTTGGAGTCATGATGAAAAATAATAAGTTGATATTTGTGAGTTAGTTTCGGATGTTCTAACTGCTATTTTAAAAGGCGTTATCATTCTTTGAGGACAATAGTGAAAAGTTAATTTTCAGATGCAGCTGTCAATATTGGAGTTGATAACCAAGCGTGAAACAAATTGGAGATTACGATGCAACAAAATTAGAGATGAAGGTTGAAACCAGTTAAGAATATCAACTGAAGTGGTGAGTTTTCAAAATGAACAAAAGTAAAAAAAAAAGCTCTCAAAACCATGGTTGTCTTTCAAGGCCACCTAAGGGGCTTGAAAGTAGAACGACTTTTGGAATAGTTTTACTGATACTTTTCTTCTACGCTCACAAACCCTTAGTCTAGTCTGTCAATTAAACTAAAAGTTGTTTTTCAGCATATCGAAACACCAAACAAAACGAGTTTCCTTGGAATAAGACAATGAGATGATCAACACAATGATGAGAAGAAGCCTGCTACGATAACCGTGTGAAAATGGAGATAACCAAGATGGTAAGATTTTTACAAAGTAGGATGAATAAAATTGCTATAGAACTCGCCATAGCAAGAAAAAGACAGATTTTTTGCAAGACTGAGAGAGGACAAACATTTAAAAGTTGCTGTGAATGAGATTTTTATCATTATAGAATCTGTTGAGGAGCGTTTAACCAAGCTTTTTACGAACTCATATGCTATGAGAGCTATTAGTAGGGAAATTCAAAGACGAATGAAAACCACTAGATGTTTAGTAACAAGTCGAATTGCCAAACATATGTAGTAACAGTAGCGTAGCTGTGCGTTAGTCGTAGTCCGATAAGACAAATAACTGACTTTGTATGCTATTTCACGCTTGTTTTTGGTAAAAACAATTGTTCATCATGGCCAGTTTTCAGATAACCGGATGATTTGGAACGACACGCAACAGTCAATTGTATTATTTGGTTGATACTACTCGTGATACAATACCTCAATTGTTATAGGCACCAAGGACTACACGAGGATGTGCTGTAACATCCTTTTATCGAAGAAGTGGTGCCATTGTCCCTCTAGACAGAGTGGCTCGGATTGGGAAAACCTGTCGCAAGGTGAGTCTTTGCACTGCTATGGACTAAAAATAAAGATCGACAGAGTGTATTGATAGGAGACTTTCAAAAAGCTAGGTGAGCATAAAGATGTTAGATTGATCTTGCATAAACCATATGACGTTTACCTCACGTTCTTCTCAAAAATTATCTTGCGGGCTCAGAGTATTTTACTATATTTTCGGTTTTTCAGCTCTCCGCGCCCAACCCCACACAAGTGATTCGCGTGAGACAATGAGACATGTCACAAGATGTTGAGAGAACATGTGGATTTGCTGAAACGAGCTGATGGAAATAGTCGTGAATGTAAGATTTTTGTGTTTACTTTAGTGAGTATAGAAACAGAAATTTCAATGAAACATTCGAACCACATCATAGTATTGTTCAAAAAGTCAATTTTCTGAATTTTCAGATTGCTGTGATGATCGAAGTTGGAAACATCAGTTAACAGGTCCAATTGGAGTATCCGGTGTCAGATGAGTGCCACACAACCGCAGTGAACGTCCAATGGAATTCTGTTCATTTGCAAGAAAGTGACTTTTTGATAGCAGCATGTTGTTCGGAATCCGCCATTGTTGTAACGGCTCATTAGTCTTTGTTTGTTGAACTGACAGTGCGTTTCAATTGAGACGCAGCCTCTGAACAAATTTAGCATTGTCCGTTAAGCCGTGGCATCATGATTTCACAAAAGTGCTCAAAGCCGATTGAAAAACATCACAGTCAGGACATGAGACCAACTGAACTTAATGGCGCAAATTTTTCTTGGCTCCGCTCTTTCCCTTAGGCTTGTACTCTAGAAACTGAAATCCAGTATGAAGGTTCAATCGTTCTATTCTTTCAGACAATCGAGGCGGGACATTGAGAAAGTGCATCCGTGAAGTCAAAGGACACGATGAAATCTAGAGATCGTAGGCGTTGCAGCAATGAAATCAAGATTAAGACAATCGGATCGAGGATATATAGTGCATCGTCATTATGGATTGTCCCGCAGACTTTTTGAACTCAACGACGACCACACCCGAAGAAAACCAGGAGACTCTGCATGTGGATACTGACCTGATATTATGCGTTTGCAGAACCATTAACACTCACCGGTAGGTACAACACTCCGCTCCGCAAGTACTCAGAACTGCCAAAAAATGCTGGATTTTCTACGTATGCAGTACTTACGGAGCGGGGTGTCGTAGCGGCGAGTGTTCATGGTGAACGGATAATACTTTTTTATTTTGAGGGACCGCCTTAGAACAACAGGCACCCTTCGAATTATTTTCAGATCATTATTACTCAGTAGAAATGCGCAAGTAATGCGCAAAGTATGTTAATAACGTCTGAATCAGACTAGTGATTTGAAACGTGCTCTATCGTGTTTGGGTTTATGAGAAACGCTAACTTTAATGTGCGTTCGGTCGGCTATTATGTTTGAAAGCCTCAATTCCTATGTCTGATATTGATCGATCAGGTGAATGAGCAGATGACTGAGCCGCGTAGTTTTGATATATGCAGTTTGCCAGTGAGCACTCGAGAAAAAAATAGGCGTTTTTCCCCAAGGTGTGAATCAAAACACAGTGTTTGTAGATTCCTGAGAGAGTAGGTGAAGAATCCAGTTCTCGTTGTGCTGCTGGGGGGCCTGGTTAGCGTATTAGCGTTATCCAATCCTTGAAATACGTGTTTGCGACAACCTGAAAATTTAGAATAACGAATCCATACAGAACTAGAAGAAGAACGCGTTTTTCTGGCGAAACCTGTAATGTTTTTTAGAATTTACATCAAAAACATTTCATACATTTCTCATTTTATCTGAAAATTCGATAATTTGAATAGGAAAAATGTTAAAAAAGCGGGAAAAATATTCACCAAGAAATGTAGGCCCTGTAAATCGACACAGAGCAAGTGCGCTCCATTGAGAAAACCGACCGCTACGCGTGTCGTCGTTAACCGCTCGCAGCCCTCCTATTTCTCTTATTTCTCTATTCGATCTGAAAATCGCATCCGTAAATCGACACCAGGGCAAAAAGGAATTCAAGAACAATGCAGGATGAGTAACGCTTAGAATTAGAAAAGTGAGTTTTTTTTAAATTGTATTTTTATCAGGCCAAAAAATGCTGTATCGAAGAATTTCTTAGAAAAAACAGAGAAAAAAAAACGATGTTTAATCTCAAACCCAGGAGCATAAATTTCATAAAATTCACCAAGGCTGAGCGTAGTTATATTCTTGCGGATTCCGTGAAACATAAAATTTACAACCTTTTGACACAGGTCTAGTGTAGCTTCAACTATTTTCCGTTTTTCAGCTCTCCGCGCCCGATCCCATGTGAATGCTCCGAGTGAGACAACGAGGTACTTCACAAAAGTCTTGGAACGCATACGGAACTGAATCGATGGAAATAGTCGGAATGGTAAGATTTTCTCAACGTGTTACATACTTATGTAGGCCGTTACTAGTAATTTCCAACGGGGTTCATGAAATTGGAATGAACCGAAAAAGATCTAATGAAAGTCGCAGACCGAAAATGAGCAAAATGCAATGAACAGTCACTTTTTGATTTGGAAAAAGGAAACTTTATCTGTAAAGGAACTGAACAAAGCTAGAAAACGCTCAGCACATGAAAAAATAGGCAGCTTTCGTTAAATGTCGCACAAGCACATTTAGATTAACAAGGGACCTATTTTTCCTCAACTCTTGGGAATTTTCTATAAATTTGCCAAAATACTAATTTGGACCTCCTGAGAACAAAAATTTTACTTAGAACTCCCACAACTCAAAAATAAAAATTTTATTTTTTTTGGTCAAAAAATTCTGGAAAAAAATTTCGAAACTCTAAATTTGACGTCATTTCTAGTCTAGATATATGAACATAAAAACTCGAATTTTCGAGTTCCTGTCAATATTAGATCAAGTTTTTGAAAATTCTTCGAAAACCGGATTTTTTCAATTTTTTGAAAAAATCGCTGTAACTCCCTTCAAAACGGTTTGTGGAACGTGAAAATTGAACTGGAACATTCCAGGTATGCCAGAATAACGTGATAAAATTTTGAAAAGATTCTGAAAAAATTCATTTTTTTCCAATTTTTTTCGGATGAACAGGGGGGACCATATCAAGCAAAATTTTCCGAAAAAAAATTTTTTTTCCAAAAAGTGTCGGAAATTGTTTGAAATGGTGAAAAATGATTGTAGTTCATTTGAAACGGAATTTGAACACCGTTTACCGTACTTTTATTGAGATTTCCCTCAAAAACTGTACTGAAAAACACGGAAAATGAAAATTTACCCCGATTTTCGGGATTTGTGAGACTTCTCGTTATGATTTTTGGATTCAGGGGGCCAAAATGTACCCGCCCGCAAATTTTTAGAAAATTCCCAAGAGTTGAGGAAAAATAGGTCCCTTGTAAGACCGCTTTTTACAACTTGGGGTTTCAAAACCTCTATTTTCAACTTGAAACGCATCTCGTCATCATTTCTTTGACTTGAAAGTAGCTCCTAGATGACTGAAAATCCCTATTTTTGAACATTAACCAATACCAGATTCCAGATTATTGGAGGCTCTATGATGACATACCGCAGCCAAAACCAGAGAATATGAGGGACATAGCATGCTGCACAAAAAACGGGAGTGACTCGAGAGGCAAAAACTACAATACAAAGTGCTGTTATATATTTATCTCAAACAAGAAGAACATGGTGTCATCGTTGCTACTGACAGAATGACACTGGTTAAAATAATTTTTGATGGGGTGAGTTTTTTTTATGAATATGAAAGGCAATGACGTACGTGAAGCGCACGCATTGTCGACTTGAAAACTTCATTGAGTATAAAAACTGGCATTTCAAGAAGCTGCCCGATTAGTTTATAAATGACTAGATTTATTTAGAACTGAAGGCTCCGGAGCGGCTAACATCTTTTGGATAAGAAATATATTCAAAAGTCAGTTTTGAATGATATGAAATTCAGTTCTAGCCTATTCAAAAACAGTGTAAACCCGCAAAAACCTAATTGATGTACAAAAACATTAGGTTCTTCTTCTAGGAACTAAAATCCAGCAGCAAGGTTCAATTATTCAATTCTTTCAGAGACGACCACAATTGAGGCGGCATATTGAGAAGGAGCATCCAAGCATTGGAAGGACCCGACGGAATCCTGAGAGGAAAATAGGCTCGAGGAGCTGTTGTGCATTGTCACCGTGGATTGTTGCGCAGATCTGTACTACTGAAATCAACGAGGACCACAACTGAAGACAACCAGAAGACTCTCCATATGGATACTGACTCAATATTATTTGTTCATAGTACCATGAACACTCGCCGGTGCAACACTCCGCTCCATAAGTTCTTAGAACTTTCAAAAAGCCTCGATTTTCTGCATGTGAAGTATTTGCAGAGCGAAGTGTTATACCAGGGAGTGTTCATGGCGAACGAATAATACTTTTTGTTTTGAGGGACCGCCTTAGAACAACAGGCACCCTTCGAATTCTTTTCAGATCATCATTACTCAGAAGTAACGCGCTAGTGATACGTAAAGCATGTTAATAACTTTTGAATCAGACTAGCGATGTCAAACGTCCTCGATTGTATAGGGGTTTGTGGAAAACTCCAACTTTACTGCGCGTTTAGTCGGATATTGTGCTTAAAAGCGTCGATTCCTTTGTTTGAAATCGATCAATCAGGTGAATGAGCAGATAATTGAGCACCCGTATTTTCTATGTACAGTTTGTTAGTGAGCACTCATTAAGACAGCTATGAATAGGAAATAGGCTTTCTTTCTTGAGGTGTGAATCAAAACACATTGTTAGTGAAGTTCTGAATGAGTATGTGGACAATACAGTTCTCCTTGTGACGCTGGGGGCACGGTTAGCTTATTTGCGTCCACCAATCCTTGAAAAATGTGTTCGCGAGAAGCTGCAAAAAAAACTGATCAAGCCATACAGAAATAGAAGAGAAAAGCGTTTTTCTGTTAAAACCTGTGATGTTTTTGTGGAATTCACATGAAAACATTTCATAGATTCCTCTTTTTCTAGTAGAACTCGAAAATTTGAATAGGAAAAATGATTAGAAAGCGTAAACAAAAAAATTGACCAAAATATGTAGGCCCCGTAAATCGACATAGAGACAAAAAGTGCGCTCCATTGAGAAAACCGACCGCTACGCGTGTCGTCGTTAACCGCACGCAGCCCTCCTAGTTCTCCCATTTTTTTTCAATATACAATCGCTTCCGTAAATCGACATCAAAGTAACGCTTGAAATTGGAAAAGTGAGTTTTTTCATTTTATTTTGTAACAGACCAAAAACTACTGTGTTGCTGTATCAACGAATTTTTTGGATAAATGAGAAGTTGACAAGACATTTTTGCCGAATCGACCCGTGTTTCTGTGTCGATTTGGTAAAACTCGGAAGCGTGTCGTCAATCGGACTCACCGATTGTCATCCAGAAACCAGGAAAATTAAAAACTTGTTTTCCTGTCTCAAAAAGTCAGTATAGCTGCCAAATCTTTGATCATAAGGTTGATGAGCGTAGACTGTCAGCAGCCTGGTTCTTGATAACCCAATGACAGTCTTCTCAATTGATTTCATGTGAAAAAGATTGTTATTTATTCGTGCACCCAGAGGAGCAATGTGAGTAGTTGTTCTACAGTCTTTGCACGACGGAATGACGTGAAGGTCTACTGGCACTGCGATTTTTGCAATGAGGTGATTCTATCCCATTGATTCTTGTTTTTGTGATCACTCAATGTTGCAAGGGTTCTCTAGTCTTGATTTTTAAAAATTCACCATCAGCTTTGATTAACAATTGAAGTTTTTCTCTGAAAACTGAAGAAAATCAAACAACAAAACTTACTCGTCTTATTTTTCCAGAAACAACAACGAGCTGATTGGACGAAAATGAGATGACTTTTGATAGTTTTGGAAACAAAACAAGAAAATCAAGATTACGACCACTTGCTATGGGAACATTGTATAATGTTATGCTGCTGTTTCAGAGCCGAAAATTCCCATGCCGGTTGAGACGACTAAACTCATTGGAGACGACAAATGAAGATTTTTCAGAACCGGTTTTTCTTTTAAACAAAAAATTATTCTGAATAATTCATGGAAAAAGCAATAAAATTCATAACAAAAAAAATGAACTGGAAAACCAGGTTCTTGTGAAATTCAGAAAGTACCTATGGACCCAATTCTCTGAAACGAAAAAAAGGCTAGAATTTTCGGACATGAGCGTTTGTGAAAAAAGCTCAAGAAGAATCTGGAAAAAGTCCAAAATGAACAAAAAACTCACTTTTTTCCAAAGAACATTCGATTGCTTCGAGGTAAAAGATTAAAAATATCCAATAGAGATACCCCGCATCTGGAAAAAAACTGTTAGAGGTGGTGTAACATCTACGGGGACTTTTCTAGAGACTTCACATGCACATTGGTGAGCGTATTTCATCACTCTGTGCTTGCAAACCATGTAATACAGCAATCCTGTTCGGAAACACAGCGTTTTGGAACAAGCTCACGCAAAAATGCATGAAAAGTCCCCGAAAAATTCCCGTAGCTTTCATGTTCCGCCACTTTCAAAAAGCTGAAGCTCCAAACTAGAAATTGAGCTGTTTTAGCCGTTCGGAATGATATTTTTAGTGGGGTAGGGACCCTGAAGTCTTCATTTTCGTTATCTTACAAAAAAAACAAGCTTGAACAGCCTTTCAGTACACCACTAACCATATTCGATAACATCTAATCAGTTATTTCAAAACATTCATTTTTGGTTGGGCTTCTAGAAGTTGGATTCCAAATTTAGGAGAACATTTTGATTAAAAAACAAACACACAACCAGTTTTGCGTATATCAAAGGTGATCAAAATCTTCAAAAAAGAAAACTCACTTCCCAAAAACCCATGTTTGTAGCCAGTGTGATCAATGTATCTGAAAAAAAAAACTTTTTTTTAAATTAATACACTTTGAATTTCACCTTTTTATCACAGTTTTTAGACAGCAATAATGGAAATATAAAAAGTAAATAGACATGCACAGAGAATAAATAAAAAATTCAGGGAATCAGAATATGTAAATGTCGACGACCACAAGATCCAGGTACTCTAGAGCATACTTGTGACGGGCCGGGCCGGGCCTTGACACAAATTTCCAAGGCCCGGCCCGGAAGGCCCGCTCGGCCCGGAAAATTACCGCGAATTTTGAAAAATCGACAAAAAATTTTCAAATTTTGTGCTAAAAACAAAATGTGTTAAAAACAGTAGTTTGAGTTTCTGAAACATGAAACACTATTTTGATGAATTTTCAGTGAAAAAATGAAAAATTTTCTGAAATTTTCTGAAAAATTTTCTTTCATTCAAAAGAAATTGAAAATTTCTGGTTTAACTGAAAACTCTCAAAAGATTTTATGCAGTGGCTCGAGAATTATAAGCTTCTGCATATTTTCTTGCTGTTATTATGTTCTCCTTTTGGAAAGCGGGAAGGGGCAGAAATATATGGAACATTGAAAGATTTTCTCTTCTCTCGACGTAGTATCTCTTCTCTCGACATAATGCTATTTCGTGAGAAAATGGGCAGCAGCAAATATGAAATTCTATAGTGTAGAAAATAGGTAGCAATGTGAAGCCTATCTCATACCTTTCCATTTTCAATCTCTTATTTTTTGTCTGCTGAAACACACTTGTTCCAATTTTTGTTCTCACAGAAACATTTCACAGTAAACTACGTTATTTTACAGTAAAGACAGTAAACTACGGCAGAGTGAAGTCTTTCACTAGAACAGTATTGTCAAAAAAAGACAAAGATCTTGAAAAAAAAATCAGCATGACAAGAAGTACAAAATTGTTTTTCTTATCTCTATATTCGATATGAATCGAATAAGCACCACCCAATATGAAAATCAACCCAAGTTACAAAACACATAAAATAAAGACGTAGCTGAATCATGTTTCAAAGTATGTTTTCAACACATATGATATTCCCGAAAAATCTCAAAGAAGTTTGTGTTATCAACGCATGTACTTTTTTCATTCCCGAGAAGTAGCGAATGTTTCCAGATGATGGTTTTATGACAGTGATGATTCCTATCACAATGAATTTTTGAAGAATAGGTTTCTGACTAGCCACTCTGAGAGAATTCAAAGATGAATGGAAACTCAACAATAATTTTATTTATTGAAACTGGTCCCATGTTTTTGATGTTGAATAAAGCTCACGATTACTCTTTATTTGAATGATGCAAGTTGTTCCAGTCAGTATGGTGCAATTCACATCTGAAGTGATGGAATCTTCTGATCCTGGCTTGAATGCTATGAAGATTTTGATGACGATGTGTGTTTTTATTGTTGTTGAGCCGGCAACACTGCTGCAGTTTGAAAGGATTGTCCTGCTGTTTTTTGTTTTCATGTAATGGTTGTTGTAGCAGCTATTCTGCAGGAATGACACTCCCAAAGCCCTGGTTTGAAGACACACTTGTGTGTCTTGAGTGTCTCGGCGAGAAAAAAAAAACGATTTTGTGCATTTTAAAAGTATCTACTTTTTCCAAAATTCGAAAATAATGTGGATGATCCCGTTTCCCAAATTTCAATGAATCGAATTACACACGTGGTTCAGAAAGATTTTTGTCAATCCTATGAATGTTATTATATTAGAAATCATTCGGGTTGAACAATTTTATTTCCAAAGGCATACACGAGCAAAAAATATATAATGCAAATGGTTCGCAGCAAACAAGCAATTTGATTTTTTGGGATAGTAGGAAGAATAGAATATAAGGATGACTGAAAAAAAGAAGAATAACGTGCAACTCAAAGTGTAGGTGTACCGGAAATTGATATATTGCCACAGAGTATAGAGAACGAGGCCAAAAGTAAAGGGAGATATGCAACATTAATCATAGATTGGAAGAAGAAATGAGCCTGCAAAAAAAGTTGATTGGAAAACTGAAAAAAATATCCAAAAAATCTAAAAGTCTGGATGTCGGTCTGTTTGTCGGTTTGTCTGTCTTTTTGTTACACATATCAAACCAACAAATAGACAAACATGTGAACAGACAGACAGATAAAAGACTTACCCCTTCTATGACCGTAGTCACTGTATCTCTATCCTGCTCTGGGTTCCCTTACATATTTCCTGCTCAGCCTCAACCCGCCTTTCAAAATAAGCACCGCATCAGCCATAATACCCGCATATGACATATAGAATACCCGATGTAAACACTCTCCAGCTACCCGTAACAGCTCTTCCTTCTGATCTTTTGGGTCATAAATAGGGCGATATAATGAAATTGAAACTCCGATAAACGATATGATGAGGTTAATAGTGACTGTTATTTTGGAATGGAGGTTATTATATAAATCCCCTTTTAATAGCACCATGAATTGATGGATATGTATGATGCTCGGAGCAAAAAAAATTCGGAAAAATCAAAAAATGAAGGCGTACTAATCACAAAGTTGCCTGCAATGTAGAAAGTGAGGAAGTTGAAAACAAACAACTGAACACTTACCAGAATAAATATTTAGATTAGTAGTATGAATGAAGTGAATATATATGATAAAGAAACAGAATAAATATATGAATAGAAATTAGAAATAATCATATTGATTTAGGCATACTTGACACAAAGTTACCAGGAATAAAGAATGAAACAAATGATGAAAAAAAGGAGGCGGGGAGAAACAAAACGAGAGATCAACTAGAGAAAGAGACGTTTTGGTGTTTTAACAAAATTCGTATAGCAGAATCTCACGCTTTGTAAGTTAGCAGGCAAGTCAGGCGGAAACATGACAAATCCTTTATCAGTCACAAGGCACTGCTTATTTTTCGTATAGCAAGACTTTGATGGTTTGATTTTTTGGAAAAAGAGAGAGTAGGCGAAAATTGGAAGCTTCGACAAACTTCGTATAGCAAAATCTCACGCTTTGCAGGATATCAGACGAATCAGGCGGAAATATCACGAGTGCCTTTATCAGTTACTTGCTTCGTATAGCAGGATCTCAATAATTTTCTCTTTCGGAAAAATATTTCGGGATTGGGCAAAAATAGGAGATTCCGACTAAATTCATATAGAAAAAAATACTGTGTACCTTGATAGTCATGAGTGATTTCTCACTCTCAACAGGATATTGAACTGAAAGATTTTTGCTTGTTCAGATCAGTATACAAGTGGGGATAGGAAAAACTAGAGAGACATCAAATCTGCAATCAGCAGTTCGCAGTCAAAACATACAAAGAAGTTTAGGTACCCATCTTATAGGGGTCTCCTCATGAAACAAGACTAAACAATAATGTCAAGTGTGAAGCGGATTGCACAGCTTGCACCCCAGAATCAGCACAAATAGTAGGGTTTTATTGAATTGAATGGACCCAAGCCGATTATCAAAATCGGATGAACCCAAGACAGTGGTCAAAAAATTGAATGGACTCAAAAGAAAACTCAGGATGGTCAGTTTGACTACCTGTTCAGGCGAATTCATGCCCACTGTTTTACACGGCTTCGTGACTCTTCGCTTTGGAAGAAGATTTCATCTTTTTTTTTCTCAAAATTCCTCAACAACTAGTATTTCCTAAAAACTTTGTAGAACAGAGAGTGCCAAAAAATGTTGATAAATAAAAGCAAAAAGTGCAAATTTTTGCACTTCTTGTTTCTGGTCAAAACAATCAAAAAGGGAGTGTGACTGATCTGAGGACTTTTCAGACAATTTCAATCAAATGCCCAGCTCCTTTTCCTACTTGCTTTTTTTACTTGCTTGTCTCAATTTTCATTTATTGATAATAATGAACTTAAAACGCCGTTTTGAAATACAATTATGGGCAGTACTGTGTCGTTATGTCTGATAGGTTCCTAGTTAGTATGAAGCAAAGACGTTGCAAGCTTTGAGGAGGCATTCGTCAACGCTTTTTGAGCCTCGTCATTTCCTCAACATCCCATGTAAGTATGCTATCTCGTCTCACTGCTCGATGAAATATGATGACGTGAAACCTTCATTTTTTCCTTTTC
>GL379973.1:102983-205877 GCA_000143925.2 Caenorhabditis brenneri
AAGACGGCCAGCTTTGAACTTTTTTGGAAGTTAGAATCTGATAAATTACTGTTTTTAAAGAAAACAAAATCTTTTTTGTGGTTGAAACTCGAAAAAAAATATGATAAGAAACAGTTGAAAGATCAGAGAAGATTCAATCGAACTTTTTTTCGAATGCTTCTTTGCTGAACAACAAGGACAAGAACTTCAAAATTTTCATCGAATATTACAAAAATTGGAACAAAATACTTACTTTTTTCCATCACAGCATGTTACCCATGAATATTTAGATATGCAGCAGGAAAAACTCAAAAAAATCAAAAGAAATATATGCATTTCAGACCACCAATCCACAGAGTAGTCAGGAGGAGAAGAAAGAAAAAAATGAAGAAAAATGTTGCGAGCTCTGAAAAGCAGTAACGCTTGTCGAGCCCCGTCAACATTTTCTATCTCTCATACAAGTATGCTATTTTTCTTGCTGCTCAGCGAGCAACGGTGACGTAATTCATTCAAATTTTTTTCTTCCTCCATCTCGTTTCATTAGTTTTTGCTCTCAAGAGCCAATTACTTAATAAACAAATCTATTCCTTTGCTTGAGTTGCAGTATCAATTTTTGACATGATTCAGAATTTTTGCTACCGAAATTATGTTTTTCCCTAAATTATGTTTTTCATCTCAACTTCTGAAAAACTAGCCAGAATTTGAAAAAGTGAGCAAGAACTTTCTTCAATAACCATTTTGTCTGGAAATGCATTCCTGCAAGAACACTTTGACACAAGAAGTCAGGTAAAGTTTTTTCATTCGAAGACCGAAAGCGCGACCTAGAAGCCATTTTCGACGATTAAAAAACTGATGGTATGCGAATTTCATTTCTTTTTTTTCATAGTGTCAGGCTTTCTTCAACACATTTTTTTCTGAACGGGAATCGAAGAAGAAGCAAATAAAGTTCCAAAAAATTTATTAAACATATGTCTTGAAAACGATGGATAAAAGGATAAACAGTTGAAATACAATAAAGAGAAACTAAAATAGATAAACTAGAAAAAATAACACTACTTAAATTGACCGACGTAGCCATTGCATACGGATTCTGCGGTGAAATCTGAAAACAATTTGTTTGACACGGCAACAAAATAATTGGCTTTTTATGTGGTTAAAAATTGAGAAGAAATATTATAAGAATTAAAGAAGCAAGAAAAATTGAATGGAATCTAAAATCTGAATTTTTGGTAAAGCAAACACATTTTTCTGCACAAAAATTGGAATGCTAGAAACAATAGTCACAGTTTTTGCCAAAGAAGTTTTTAGAGAACAACTGACTTACTCACTTTCAATCAAATTAATGCGACACCTGTTCATTACATCTATCCTATGCTATGAAATCTGAAAACAATTGTTTTTACACGGAAACAAAATAACTGGTTTTCTTTGATGTGGTTGAAAATTAAGAAGAAATATTATAAGAATTGAAGAAACGAGAAAAATCAAATGGAATCATGCTCAAAAATTTGGTAAAGCAAAAATATTTTTCTGTTCCGAAATTGAATGGAATGCTAGAAACACTAGTCACGGATATTGCCGAGACCAGAACAGTTTTTAGGTGAAAATTGACTTACTTCATTTTAATCGACTCGAACCAGTGTGGGAGAGCCCGTTGGAAAAAATTTTTATCTGTGAATTTGTGGTTTTGAAACTTGTAAAAATGAAAACAAAACTCACTTATTAACACATCAGATAACCCGTCAATGAATAGATATTTAGAAAATATAAAATTTAGAAATAATCAAAAGAACACATAGATTTTGGACCGCCAATTCACAAGGTGGTCAAGAGGAGCGGAAAAAATAGAATGAAGAAAATTTCATGCAAGCTGCCGCTTGTTTACGTGGTGTGCACATTTCTGCTCTCTCCCATTTTCAGGTGATATTTGCTACTCAATGGAAATGAGTGACGTGCTTGCTCCGATATCCCTCACTTTTTCTCACATTTTTTCTCCACACTTCCGAAGAGGGGTTTTCATACTTTGGGAAAAACATGTGTAGGAGATCCAATGAAATATCATTTCAGCATAAAATTTTCCCAAATCATAAACCATGTGGTGCAGATATACTTATACGAACTGATTTCGAGCACGTCAAAAACTTTACTACAGCTCTGAAAAATTTTGGGCATATCGAACATAACTTGGAATTCATTTTTGTAAAAAAATAGAATCCGTCCAAAGCAGATATCTCATGAACTACCAGTAGTCTTTCGTTAGACGAGCTTTGTCTGCAGTGATATTAGCTATACAAAAAACTTGTCAGCTATGAAACTGAAGTTCGAGTTTTGTTAGATACAGCTAAAACTTATTAGAACCGTGGAAATATTTTTGACTTTGTTCAGCATGAGAAAAGTGGAAAACCACAGTTCAAATGAACTGTGATTTACAATAACTGGTATCGACTTATTGTATGAAAATACTTTAGAAAACAATTTTTATTCGAATTACAATGAGGAGCTGACCACAAAAAAAAATTGAAATCAGAACTGGTTGGAAAAAAACATTAACATAAAAACGACTGAAGAACGGTAAAAGATCTGATTGACATACAAAGAAAAATTAGCAAAAAAATATTTACATTCAAATGACTGAAGAACGGATATAAGATCTGATTGACATACAAAAAAAATTAGCAGTTGTGCACTCTTCTACGCATTGTGTACTGGAAACGTATTGAATAAGATTCTGCAGACTCTTACTAATGAAAACTCACTGTCATTAACAGAAACCCAGCAATTTTCTACTTTTGACCCGAAGAAGTCAGTACTCGTTTCTGAAATTTAACAGGTTAGTATTTGTGACTAGACTTGAACAACTCTGACATTCACCCTCCCCAAAACAGGTGAATATGAAAATCAGGAAAACCACTTACCATTGGAAATAGGAATATACTATTAAATATCAAAAATTAAAAATAATCAGTAAAATATGTACATTTAGACCTCCAGACCAGAAAGTCAGCAATGCACCAGTCGAGAAAAGAGAATGAAAAAATGGAACCTGAGTTTCGGAAAAAATATTTATTTACTCGTCTCGAGGGAAAACACGTTTCCCGCTATTTATTCTGCGAGTTTGTGTACTCAATTTCCTCGGTGTTCACTGTGATGATTGAAAAAAGCTGGAGAAACGGAGCTTCACTTTTTTTTCAGTTTTCAACATATGTAATAGTTTTTGAAGGGGATATTGTTAGATAGTGTTGAGAATGGAGCTAAAGTCCAAGACCAAACTAATTGAATTATGATTTCTGTAATTCAGTTGTTTGGGGTTAAGGTGAAGGCTGGCATTTTGTTTTGTTGCTGAAACCAAAAATTCGTAGACGAAAATTGAGAGAAAACCTTCACCAACAATGCATCAGCTGATCCAGAGAAATGTTAATGCTTAATCCAACGAGCCAAGAATTGGAGAAAGAAACACCGTTTTTGCCCCAACACTTCCTTCAAAACTATTTCTTCCAGTATATGGAAAAATGAGATTCGTTTAGCTCCATATAAAGCAGGAAAAAGAAACGATGCAAATAGAAATTTTTATTTCCTTTTAACATTATTAGTTCACAGTGTTTTTGGTCAGAAGCTACAAAAATATAACAAAAAATATCTGCTAGTGCGGCTTCAAAATGGAAGTGAATTTGTTGTAGTCTGAAAATAACTTTTTCAAAAGGATCGGGACAAATTTCGAGGTGCCAATACTCTTCCAATTTAAAATTACCAATCCTCGGACAAAATCTTGATTAATTCAGAAAAGAAAAAAAAAATGTCAAAGAAATAGATTCAGGGAAAAGTATTAGCCAAAAAAAAGCAAAACTCACATCTACTTCCAATTCATTAACCGGTCTGTCTCGCATGCAGTCAACGATCACCCGTTTTCTGAAAAACTAGTTTAAAAATCTCAGTCAAAAATATTGGGAAGAAACTCTCATTCCAAAGACTCTCTCAATCCTACGCATAGTGTACTGGAAAAGTATTGAATAAGTTTCTGCAAAATCTCACAAATAGAAACTCACTTTCATTAACAAATACTGGCAATTTTTATGACCCGAAGAAGTTAGTACTCGTATCTGAAATTTAACAGGTTAGTATTTGTGACTAGCTTTTGAATAACTCTGACACTTACCCACCTCGAAAATGATAATGAGAAAAAAAAAGAGAGCACTCATCATTGGTAATATGAATAAACCATTGCATGAAAAATTCAAAATAATCAGTAAAATATGTACATTTACACCTTCGAGCCAGAAAGTCAGCAATACACCAGTGGAGAAAAAATGAACAAATGAAACCCGACTTTCGAATAAAATGCTTTATTTACACGTTTCGGGGGAATAAGGTTCTCCGCTATTTATTTTGCGAGTTTGTGTACTCAATTTTCTCGGTGTTCGCTGTGATGATTGGAAAAGCTGAAGAAACGGAGCTCCATTTTTTTTAGTTTTTGCTTCATTCTTATCGATTTATGATTTTTGTTCTTCAGGTTTTTGGGGTTGAGGTGAAGGTGCTACTCCGCATTAGAACTGGCCGTATTAGAACTTTCTGGATCAGAACCGGGCCATATTCAAGCTCCCAGTTGCGACTCGAGGCTGAATTTTTGCACAGAATATGACATTGTGGGCCTTAACATTCCCTCAATTTTTCGAGTTTCCAGATACTTCGGAAGTATCCGGTTCTAATCCGGCCAGTTCTAATACGGGTCAGTTCTGATGCGGCCAGTTCTAATGCGGGGTAGCACCGAGGTGAAAGGCTAAGAAGTTGTTTTTTTGCTGAAGCCAAATATTTTTCAAATCAGTCAGAAATTGAAAGGAACCACCACCAACAATTCAACAGCTAATCCGGAGAAGTGTTAATGCATAATCCAACAAGCCAAGAATTGGAGAGAGAAAAACATGTTTTTTGCGCCAACACTTCTTTCTAAACTATTACTTTCAGTATATGAAAAAGTGAGGTTCGTTCAGGTTTATTTGGAGCGAGAAAAGGAAATAATAATACAAAATCAATTATTTATTTTCTTCTAATAATATTAGTAGACAGATGTGTGTAGTAGATGAGAGAAAGGCTAAAATAATTAATTCAAAAATGTCGGCTGGCGCGGCTTCAAATGAGAAGGGCATTTGCTGAAGTCTGAAAATAACTTTTTCAAAGGGATAGGGACAATTTTCTGAGCTCCAGTTATCTTCCAAATGGATATTTTGAGTTTTTTGACAAAACCTTGATTAATTTTTTGAAAATTTTGAAGAATATATTCAGGGAAAAACATAACCCAGAAAAGCAAAACTAACCAGTGGTGCAGATTTTTTTCGTGAATTTCCTTTTACATGCTTGCTTCTTTGAAAAAATCAGGTTCTAGAAAGTTAGACTCGCATCTGGAAATGGAATATTATACGAAAATCAGAAACGAATTCCAAAAACTCACTCGTTATCCTATAAGTTTACCCATAATTAGATATGTAAAAAAAATTTAGATTCAGAACAATCAAGACATAACAGACCCTCAAGCTGGAGGGTCAGTGGAGAAAAAATTAATATGAAAAAAAAGAGAAAAAGGAGTTGTTGCTCACACGTTTGTGTAAGCCGATGTCTTTCTCTAATTTTCTCTGAGAGACGTGCTCCTTCTCTCTGGCTCGCCTTCCCGGAAAATGAAGATATTTTCGACTCTATCCCTTTCTTGCCCCCAGCTTTCTTTCTGGATTGGAACGAGCTTTTTCTTGGAAAAAGCCAACGGGGGACTTTCAGTTAAAAAAGTGTTTATCAAAAAACCAAAAAACGAGGAATTCATATGAAACAAAAGATCCGGATAAGAAGGAGTTATTCATAAAATTAAGAGCTACATCGCATTCATCCTTTTCTGAAAGACCAGCAATTTAACTGAAGTTTGGAAAAGGATAGCATATAACTTTTCAGACAAAACTGAAACGTGTTTATTCTTAAAGGTCGGAAGATCAAATTTGAAGAATTTATTCATATTCACTATTGGGCACTGAAGGACACACTTCAGTTTTTGAACATGGCGGTAGCTTGACTCGAGTATAGTATTTTATTCATTCATAGCTGAAGATTAATCGTCGAAGTTTTGACGAGATAAAAAACCAAGAAAAGCTTTCTGGCAAATGAAAAAATATTAGAAAAAAGCAGGAAACAGACCAAAAATCATAGGTTTCTTGGCAGTTTATAGGCATAAAGAAAAGGTGGGAAGAGTCCATGTTTGCGCTGTAATTTTGAGAAAAAAATGAAGCCACCAAAGAAAATATTGAGTTGAAAGGAAACTATTACAGATAGAACTTTGAGATTTAAAAAAACCGAGTCAGTGTTGAATCAAAAGATAAGAAATTTTCTGAAAGTTTGATGATAGTTCGGTGAAATGAAAAGCGTTTCTTTATATAATTACCAATCAACTCGTAAAAGATAAGGCAAACCGATCCGTATCCCGAACGTTTACGTTAACACCTGGATAATCATTCTACTTTTCATTTTCCTGGCATTGAAAACCCCTAATAATAAAATTCAATTTATTTTTGAGACAAGGAAAAGTTGTGATAATTTATCTGCAAAGAGAACAAAAAATATCTCTTGACTCAGACATTGCTCAATGAAAGTGAAGGTCTTGTGTACACTTTGATTGTACAGAGGCTCCAAGCATGACTCACAAATGGAAAAACCCTTCTTCTCTAATCCTCTTTCTTTCAAAAGCTACAGTTTTGAAGACAAAATCATTCTATACTTTTTTTCTAACTGACTCTTTGGTGAGGGTCTTTTTCTGATTATTCTGAATTTTTTATTTTTGAAACTATGAAAGTTTCACCTTTGCTCAAACTTCAATTCAAGTCGAAGAGTGCTGCCGAAAATGCTCTCAGCTCTTTCAACGATGTCAAGGACAAATTACTCGGATGCCGCGAATCAGCTGCCCACCCGGATCTTTCAAAACCGGAACTGGTCAAGTATCGCGAAGCCTGGAAAGAGGCAATTCAGAAGAACAACGAATCTACACCGTGAGAAACCTGGAAGTCGTCAAGATCGTCTACCAACCAAATGCAACGCCATGGCCACGGACTGTCCGAACAAAGCAAAATTTGTCACAGTAGGTTACGCAAATTTTTCTATTAAAAAACATTCTATCAAAAATAAATTGTCCTATAATTTGCCTAACTGTCTGGAACTTTTCTAAAACTTTTCGGTTCAAATTTATCCAAAAGGCACTACAGTGACATATTTAGAGTCCATCCCAATATCGATGAACGACTCAAGATCGCCAGCTCTCGAGGAATTCGTACGCTATGCTTCAAGAAGGGAAACCACAAATGTACCCGGCGGACAGTGTGCAAGTACTGACACCTAATTGGACATGCAGAGGCATTCTGTGACACAACTCGATGGCCTTGGACAATCAAAAATCCAAAGTAACTTTCACATCAGTAAATTATTCGAACTGTTTTTCTGTTAAAAATAAGACACCCAAACTGAGTTTATTAGCCACAGCTTTGATATTATCTGCCTCACTGAAACTAAGCTTGACGAAAAATTTCCTGATTCTATTTGATATCGTTTATTAATCCTATTCTGAAAAACGATGTATTTTCCGAGAATAAAAGATTAGAGAAAAATTTGTTTTATATGTATAAAATATCAGTTGGTAAAGTTTGGCTATGTCCTCAATTCAATAAATATTAATCAATCAGAACCGCACTCATCCATGGTTTAATGTTTTCAGATTATTCATTATAACATATCGCTTCGTCGATTACCTGCAAAATTTTTGTTTGTTGTACCATCAGTACTTCTAAGAAACTCCAATAAGTTCTAATTCGAATCACAATGATATGCTGTAAAATACATTTGAAAGCAAGCTCTGTTCATAATCAGTAATAAGGAAACTATTTTTTTCATCTATCATTCATTAAATTATAATATTAAAACAAAAAACAATTTTTCCAAATCCAAAATGGTACGAGCAGGACATGGACCATAAATTGGCCTGAAAACCAAATACTTTATAGTTTCTCTCACTTTATTGGTATAGAAACTCACATTTTCCGAAAGTCATGATGTAATTTTTTTCAAAATCAAAATGGCAAAAGTTTGTGCTCGTTTGAAAAATGGGCTGAAAAGTAGAACATCAGGTACTGACTTTCTGAAGCTAGGACTTACGCTTTTTGAAGATTAGTAGTAAAAAAAAACAATTTTCAATACGGCGAGAGTAGTCATTGAACCAACAATAGGCCTAGAAATTGGGAAAAAAAATTAAAATTTGAAATGAGACTTTCGTTACTCGAAGAAGCCTTGCAAAGGGGTTTCTTGTCAATCTGAAAATAAAACAAATCCTATGGGAAAATATTTCGAGTACAACTCACCAAAATTATCTAAGCGATTGAATGACAAATATATACTCAAAAAAAAAAGAATATTCAGAATAATCAAAAAAGAGACCTCTACCAAGAAGTCAAGAAGTCGATAATGAAAAAAATAGAAAGATATCTAGAGCGAAAGAAAGAGGCGGAGTCGAAGAACTCCAGACAAACGAAAAAGCATAAATGCTGAAGAAATAAATATGCACTTCAAACCCAACCCATTTGACGAGATAATAGTTTGAAAGCTTTTAGGCAAATGGAAAAAACTCAGAAAAAAAGAAGTTTTCTCAGTAAAACCTTTTGATGGTAGTTTATGAGCAAACGGATATGTTTTATGGGTCTAAGGCTCTGCCATAGTTCTGAGCAATGGGGCAACCACTCAGGAACATTTCAAAAAGCGTACGAATGAAAAATAAGAGAAGATTTCAAATAATAAAGTTCATCTAGTCAAGAAACAAAAAGCAGAGAATAAAAATATTACAATGGAAGCCTCTTTTAGGTTTTTAAAAATATATATTATACAAAAGCTATTCCATTGAAATATAAATATAAAAAATAGTCCCAAAACCCGAAAATATTATCTCAACAATCGACGTAGATATATGATGCGATGACGGCGACAGGCGATGTTTCACTCCTAAATATTGGGTGTGTACCGAACATAAGGTAATCTGACTTGATCAAAAAAAATTTATTTCCGTGTTTAAAAGAAAAAATTTGAAAAAAAAATATCACCATATCATTATTTTGTTATAGATAGATGGAAAAAAAACATCAGTTGGATATTATAAATTTCACAAAAAATTATAAAGAGAAGTTCAAGAAAAAAACACATGAATTATAATTTTCAATCCCTGTTGATAACGATATCAATGCTCGATTCCTCAATGCGAGGCAATAATTCATCGTAGGTCAGGATGGCTTGATTCCCATTCTCCAGCTCGAAACTCCATTGCTCCTCATAGTCTGAGTACTCTCCGATTTTTCCGGCTCTTAAATTTTTTAAAACGTCGTCGATGACAGCTTTTCCATATCTTTCCAACTTCAACCGTCTCAGATTCGGATTGGCACCGGCGGCGAGACCACGGAGGAATTCGTTCAGTTCCTTGTCGTTGATAGTTGCTTCACGAATAATATATTCTTTACCGTTAAATGATTTCAGATGGCGCAGTCGAATGAAGTCCCCGTAAATAAATTTGATTTTCTCAGCTCTAAAAGTTGGAATTCTCGAAGATCTGGAATCATGATCTTCAATTAATAGCTGAAATTCAACGTTATTTGGAGACTCAAGGTGCTCCAAGACATAAAAATATCTTTCAACAGGAACACGAGGTCCATTGACTATGATCAATTGGGTTTTTTGAGAATAAGTATTGACCCATTGAATCATTGATTTGTAGTCTTCCTTGTCTGGACTAAAAGACATTTTAGCAATGGGGAAACTGAAAACATCGATAAATTCCTCCAACAACTGCTTGGTATATTCCTGACTGTTCCTATTGTAAATCCTCAAGGTCAATCGAATAAAACGTTTTTTGAATGATTTGCTTCCAATTCTCATTCCCCATTCATTTGAGATCTCAATCTCATTCACGTAAAATTCTCCCGTGATTTTTCCGGAGAAATGAGTACAAATAAGCATGGAAGAAGAATGGACTGAAACAGATAATTCTTGACCTGTATTCCTGTATTCCGATTTGACTGCGTATCTCATTCTCTTGGAGAATTGGGACAAGAGGAACCTAAACAAAACAAATTTTGTCAATGGATGTTTCTGCATTCATACACTATATCGGGTAAGATTTCCAAAAACCTGAAAAAGGAACTCACACTTGAATAGGAATCAGAAACTTCAGAACTTTTTCACGAGCAAGAGACGGAAGACGGAGAATTGGGAAGGATTCGACGACCATTCTGAAATTTCAATGTCAGTTAAAAGGAAAGAGAAAGACGTAAAGACTTCAAGAAGGTGTATCGATTTTGGGCAGCGCAATACCAAAAACAAAGAAAGGGAGAACAGTATTCAGAACTGCGTGAATAATGACGAGAACAGGTTAGAGAAAAATAGAGAATGTTGAGTGAGGCAAGAAGGCACTCATATCCAATCTGTTGCATTGTTTGTCAATTTCGTTAACACAATACCTAAACTGTCACTCACTAGTGTCTCCTGTTCTCATTATTGTCCTTCACTATTGTCTTAGAATGACATTCCCTCATAAACTGTCATATCTGAGATAAAATCAGAAGTGGTAGAGAGACAATCTCATTCGTTGACTAAACATCTGGACATCCAATTGACTGACCAGCAACTAGACTAGAACCCATATCAGTTTTAGCATTGGATTTCAGAGAACCTCGATGAGAAAGCGGCGAAATTCCTCAAATCATTCCAGTTATCTTTGGACGTTAGTGAGAAAAAGCAAATGAAATTCACATTCTCACAGGGCTCATACAATGAAATTTGTTCTTACAGTGGATCTAAGAAAAACTAAGCATTGAGAAAGACTCGGCTTGAAGATTTATCAGAACATTTATCAGTTTGAGTTTATGAAATGTTACTCAAATCCTTCACAAAAACCAGTTGGACCAATTTATCTGATTTTTAATGTTTTCTAATACATGCTCGATTTGTAGTTTCTGCTGAACATAAAACAGTCTGATTTGAATGTAAAAATGAATTTATTCTCAGGTTTGAAATATGAAATTTAGTGAAAAAAAAACCACAAAAACTTTTTGTCATAGAATTGGGGAAAACTTCCATTGGATATTATAAGCTTAAAAAAAGATTATAATAGAAGTTCAAGAAAAAAAAACACAATAATTGAAACACTTAATCTCTGTTGATGATGATATCAATGATCGATTTTCTTAATGGAACTAGTACAGAATAGGACAAATTTACTTGATTTCCATTCTCGAGCTCAAAACTCCATTGGTTTTCCCCAATATTTTTGGCATTCAAATCTTCGAGAACGTTGTCAATGAAAGCTCTTCCGTATTTTTCCAACTTTAACTGTCTCAGATTGGGGTTGGCTCCAGCAACGAGACCACGGAGGAATTCGTTCAGTTCCTTGTCGGTTATGGTCGCGTTACCAATATGATATTCGATCCCGTTGAGTGATTGTAGATGAATCAGTCTAATAAATTCCCCGTGAAGAATTTTAATCTTGTCAGCTCTGAATATCACTCCACATTTTTTGTGATCATACGTTTGTATTGATACATCGAATTCAACGTTATTTGGACACTCGAGGCGCTCCAAAATCCAACAGTATTCTCCAAAAGCAATTTTATATCCATGGACTCTAATCAATTGAGCGTTACGAGAGTAATTATCAACCCATTGAAAGATTGATTGGTAGTTTTGCTTGTAACTTATGTCAATATAAAACTTTGTAATGGGAAAACTGAACACGTCTATCAATTCCGCCAAAAACTGCTTTGTATCTTCCAGAATGTTGCATTTGAAGAACCTGAAGGTGGGTATTCCATTTTTATCTTCAATCCTAGCTCTTTGTTGAATTCTGCGCCTTGCGTCATGTATGAAGAAGTGTCCAGTGGTGGTTCCGGAGAACAAAGTAGAAATACATATGGAAAAATCGATTGTAACAGATAATTCTTGAACAATGTTTCTGTATTCCGCTTTGATCGCGCGCTTCATTCTCCAGGAGAGTTGGGACAAGAGGAACCTGAACGAAAAATGAAAATTAGTCAATGGATACTCTGTTTCCGTGAAGTCTGTTATGGAGGTTCACCTAGTACGTCATAATCCAAACAGAATATCACTGTTGTCTTCGTAAATAAATAGAAACTTCCAACTGATGAAATGCTTAACGTATATTGCTTATTGTTTTTCTAGTTGATAAATTTCAAAATCTTAAAAGGCACCAAGAAGATACTGCTATAAAAATGCAATACTGGGTCTACTTCTATTACAGGTTCTAGGGTGCATGTCACCAAGAAACCTGCAACAGGAATGAACCTGATTTTATCTATTCTATTCATTGAAGTTCTATGAGGTGCCCTTTCATTAAAATTTTTGCGTTAGACGTAATACAATGTTTCTGCTACTATTCATACACAATATCGGGTAAGATTCCCGAAAACCTCAGAAAAGGAACTCACAGTTGAACAGTATTCATAGACTTCAAAACGTTTTCACGAGCAAGAGAAGGAAGACGGAGGACTGGGAAGGATTTGACGGCCATTCTGAAATTTCAATGAAAGATTTTAGAAAAGTGTATCGATTTTGGGTAACCCAATCCAAAAAACGAAAAGGATAGAGAATGTGGAGTGAGGCAAGAAGGCACTCTAATCCAATCTGTTGCATTGTTTGTCATTGTCGTTAACACAATACCTGAACTGTCAGTCACTAGTGTCTCTCGCTCTTATTACTGCCCCTTACTATTGTCTTAGGATGCCATTCCATCATAAACTGTCATACCTGAGATCAAATCAGAAGTGGTGAAGAGACAATGCCATTAATTGACTGAACATCTGGACATTCAATTGTCTACTGAACAACCAAACTAAGACTCGTTTGTGCCCAATACAATTCAATTGAGTTATATCAGTTTTAGCAATAGATTTCGGCGAACCTGAAAAAGAAAACGGCAAAATTCCTCGAATCATTCCAGTTAATCTTGGACGTTAATAAGGAAAATCGGATGAAATTCACACTCTCACACGGCTCATACAATGAAATATGACCTCACGATAGATCAGTGGAAAATTAAGAATTGAGAAAGACTCAGCTTAAACATTTATCGAAACATTTATCAATTTAAGGTCGTATAATGTTTTCTGAGACCCACAAATGCACTTAAAAAAAAGCTTCACTTCTCGATTTTTTGAAGTTTCTGCTGGATATAAGATAGTCTGATCTGAATGAAAAAATGAATTTATTCTCAGGTTTGAAATATGAAGTTTAGTGAAAAGACTTTACCGCGTCATTATTCTGTTATGGAGTTAACAAGAATCGAAGAAATCAGTTGGATATTATAAATTGAAAATAAGAAAAGGTTATCGGAGAAGTACAAAAAAAAAAACAATAATTATGACATTCAATTCCGGTTGATGATGATATCGATGCTCGATTTACTTTCTGGATCTGATACACAATAGGACAGCACGACTTCATTCCCATTCTCCAAACCGAAACTCCACTGGTTTTCTCCAATATTTCTGGCTCCTAAGTCTTTCAAAACGTCGTCAATAACAGTTCTTCCGTATTCTTCCAACGTTAACTTTTTCAGATTGGGGTTCGCTCCAGCAACGAGATCACGGAGAAATTCGTTCAGCTCCTCGTCGTTTATGGTCGCTTTACCAATATTGTATTCCATCCCATTGAGTGATTGTAGATGGCACAGTCGAACGAATTCCCCGTGAAGGATTTTGATTTTGCCAGCTCTGAATGTTGGAACTCCACACTCTCTGTGCTCATAGTTGTGTATTGGTACATCGAATTCAACGTTATTTGGAGACTCGAGATTCTCCAAGATCCAACAGTAGTCTTCAAAATCAATCTCACGGCCATCGATCCTAATCAATTGAGTGATGGGACAGTAAGTGTTCACCCATTGGATAACAGATTGATAGTTTTCATAGGAACTTATGTCAATATAAAACTTGGCAATGGGGAAACTGAACACGTCCATCAATTCTGCCAAAAATTGCTTCGTATGTCCCAGAATGTCGCATTTGTAGAACCTGAAGGTGGGGATTCTAGGAGAAAAACGTCCACCTTCTGGGTCAGCAAGTCTGTCTTCAAGCCTAACTTTTTGTAGAATGCTGCGTCTTGCGTCATGTACGAAAAAGTCTCCAGTGGTGGTTCCGGAGAAACAAACCGAAATACACGTGAAATAATCGACTGTAACAGATAATTCTTGGCCGGTTTTTTTGTACTCCGCTTTGATCGCGCGCTTCATTTTCCTGGATAGTTGGGACAAGAGGAACCTGAATGAATAAACTTTTGTCAATGGATACCTGCCATATGTTTTGGACATGTTTCAAATGCATCTACTGTGAAAACTTAGGAGACCCAATACAACATGTTCGGAGCAGTATATCTCGGCGGATTTCAAAGTTATGAAAATGTGGTAAACTGAACAAATCTTAAGCAAAACATTTCAAACATTTCATTAGTTAAAAACTTTTTGATATTTCCAGAGACAACCGAGATATAGTGTATTGAAAATGTCGTACTCGGTGTCTGTCTATCATAGTTTTCAGGGTGTTTGAAGCGGCCGTGTGGAACTAACTGGACAGGATATCTCGGTTGTCTTCTGAATTATAAACAATGAAAGACCAAGAAAATGCTCATAATTTCTTGGTTGATGTTTCTCTATTTGACCATTTTTCGAAACCTTGAAAGGCACTCGAAATATACCGCTAAAAATGCAGTACTGGGTCTACCTCTATCACAAGTTCTACGGTGTGTATACCCAGAAAACCTCTAACAGAAATTAACCTGATTTTATCTATTCTTTTCATCAAAATGTTACCAGGTGCACGTTTGATAAAAATTTTGCGCTAGACACAATACAATATTTCTGCTGCTATTCATACATAATGACGGGTGAATTTCAAAAAACCTGATGAAAAGAAACTTACACTCGAACAGGATCTAGAGACTTCAGAAAATTTTCACGAGCAATAGACGGAAGACGAAGAATTGGGAAGGTTTCAACAGCCATTCTGAAATTCTGAAATTTCAACGTCAGTTAGAAGGAAAAAGAAAGACATAAAGACTTTAGGAAGGTGTATCGACTTTGAATGACCAAATCCAAAAAACAAAGAAAGGTGAACAGTATTCAGAACAGGACGATTAATGACGAGAACACATTAGAGAAGAATAGAAAATGTGGAGTGAGGCAAGAGGGTACTCCCATCCAATCTGCTGCATTGTTTCTCAATGTGGTTAGCACAATACCTGTACTGTCACTCACTAGTGTCTCTCGCTCTTATTATTGCTTTTTACTATTGTCTTAGGATGCCATTCCCTCATAAACTGTCATATCTGAGATAAAATCAAAGGTGGTAGAGAGACTGTTATTTGTTGTCTGAACATCTGAACATTCAATTGACTAGCCAACAACGAGACTAGGACTCGTATGTACATATACGTTTTAGCATTGGCTTTCAGAGAACCTCAATGAGAAAACGGCAAAATTCCTCAAATCATTCCAGTTATTCTTTGATGATAATGAGAAAAATCAAATGAGATTCACACTTCCACAGGGTTCATACAATAAAATATGACTTTACGATAGACCAGTGAAAATTTAAAAATTGAGAAAGACTCAACGGTATTACTATTTATTTGAAGCGCCTGTTTTTTTCTGGATTTATGTTGAATCGAACCCTTATATAGACTGTATTCGAACCGTAGAAGATTATTTTTTTTTATCCATCCTTGGTGGAAAAATACCGATTTTTTGAAATCCATGAAAATTAACCATGACAACTTCAAGAATCCGTAACTTTGTCCAAAGTTATCGTTTTGGGCTGGTAAAAAAACGAAAATGCTGCAAATCACGCGAACTTTGCGATGGTTTTAATCACGTTCTCTGAAAAAATTTTTTAAGCAAAAATATTTTTCAAACTTTTTTCAGAATCAAAAAAAAATTTTTAAACCACGGATTTTTCCTGAAATATTTTTCAAAAATTTATACTCCTTTAGTACTATAATTGTGCAAAATATCAGGAAAATTAGATGGAAAAATTTTTTTTTTTGAATTTTGAAAAAAAAAATTTCAATTTTTTTTACAAAAAAATTTTTTTTTGTTTTTTTTTTCCAGAAAGTTATTGTGTTTTTTTGGATTTTACAATGTCTCATATATTTTTCAGCTGACCCAAACTTGTTGCGCAGAAGCATACACAACCCCCATGTACTTATGACGTAGTTTGTACTACGAATCACAGATAAAGAGATTCAAGCAGCCATAACTGTTTAACCAGTGAAGAAACGAAATACCACAAACTACCAAAACATTCCTCGTGTTATAATCTCAAAATGTTCAGTTGTTAGTTTTTCGATATCTCTAATGGTCCAGAAGTTATGAGCCGTCAAACAAAATCACTAACTTACGTTTTCACATAATTCCAGCCTCTGTCATTTAGTGCATTTTTGTGCTGCACTTATACTTCAAAAAAGAAGAAAAATTCTAAAAACGGCCAACAATAATATTGATGATATTGGCTTGCCTCTCCCTTAAACACGAACCGCCTTTCAATAGCAATGATACTTGTCGAGACATTCTTGGAATCTAAAATTGAAAGGTATTATAGTCTGAATCATTTACAACCCCAAATAAAGCATAATTTAGGATTAAAATTCATTTATTCGTAATTTTGGTATTTAAGGAAACAATATGAAAAAAGGGCCGGGTCATTAAAATTAATGTAAATGGTGCAAAGAACAGGCCGCGCATAGTTTTTCATCACAATGTCCACATCTCACGAAGCACAATGAACGACACGAGCATGTAAACTGTGCCGTTGCTTTTGGTTCAAAACAGAACTCTGCTGGAGTTTTTTCGTAAGGAATATGATCGCTTCGAACATCAATTTTACTGAAACCACGTTGTATCAATCCACGGAAACGAGGTGCTTTGAATTGATTGAGAGTGAAGCGAATGATGTTGAGCTTGGTTTCTCTTTGAGCAATAGTGAGGTTTGGCTCCTTGTTTCTGATTTGATTCTCCAACGTGTTTATGAAATGTTTGAATTGCCTATTGAAAGAAAGATCCAGTGGTTGTAACTCGCTAGTTGTTTTGGAAGGAAACTCTACTATTTCCAGTTTTTTCTTGGCCACAATCGGTAAAGCTTTCATTTGTTTGAACCCGGGCCACGCGTCCAACATTAGAACAGAGTTATCGGGTACGTTCGGAATGAAGACTTTTGTTAGCCATTCTTTTGCAAGGTAACTTGACATGACTCCAGATTTCGAGCTTGTGACAGTCAAATCAGTGAAGGGTGCAACCATTTGTTGGAAGGATTGTGGCAAAACAGGTTCAGAGAGAGTGATGAATGTGTTCCCAATCAATTCGCCTGCGGCAGATATACATGGATTCACGGTGAAACTGTGAGTTGTTGAATTCACTCTTTGGTACTGTCTCGCCACTCTTCTGTTTCCTTTTTCAGTTAGAGTACGATTGCTAGTGGATTCATATCTTACTGCCGTTTGATCAACGTTAAAAATCTGAAAATCAATTTTTGAATATCCGTTTTATGAACATTAAAGCTTACTCTTTCCGGAGGGTATTGTTTCTTAATTCGCTCACACTCTTGTCTTCTGAACATGTCCACTTTCTGCTCCACTGTCAATGCGCCAGGTTTGGGAGTTTTAGCTAATCTTAGGTCAATGTGCCGACTCACAAAGTTGCTCCTCCCTTTTGTGGTGTGGACCCAAAAATTAGATGCTTTGAAATTTTTTAGTCCGAAGCAAACAGATTGTTGCAATCCAAGTCGTTCAATATCTTTCTCATGAATTTCTGCCATTTCCACTTTATCAGCATGCTCCAACATAGAAGCTGTTCTTTTCGCTAACTGACTATGCGCCTGTCGCGTATTCGGTTTTCCAGTTTGAAGTTCAGTTCTATATCTTGATATTTGAGTTCTTGCATACTGCTCATTCTTGGAAAGACAATAGATTCTGATGAGCTGTTTCAGAGTAGACTTCTTCTTGTCGAACTTTTCAACCAGCTCCTTTTTTTGTTCTGTGGTCAACCATCGATTGTTATGTGTTACAGCCTCTGGAGAATAACTTTCACCACTTTCACTGCTGTCAGTTGTAGTAGAAGATCCAGGGGCTTGAGATTCGTTTGTTGCTTTTTCCAGGATTGCTGAAAAATGTCAGATTGTTTGTATTTTTGTTTTATTTTCCAAACTCACACTTAATTCTTTGCAAAACTTTCAAATCTTTGCGGCGCTTGGCCGATGCTAAGAGAGAGTTCACCGGATTCAGCAAAACATGAAGATTACTTTTTTGATCAACTATTTCATGATCGTTACTTTTATTTTCTTCTTGAGCTGCAAACTTCCCAGTCTTCGAACGAGTCTTGTTCGGTTTAACGTCATGTTCTTTTTCTTTCCTCCATCCTTTGAAAAATTTGCTGCTAACTTTCTTAACAGGTTCGCCAATTGCGGCTTCGGACTCTTCTTCAATTTTCCGCTTTTCAGTCAACCGAACTCGACTAGTTTTCTCAGATGTTACTGAATGTGACAAAGTTTCCTTGTTCTCTGGTAAGTCTTCATCTTGTCCTCGATCATCTCTGCGTTCTTCATCTAACATATCTTTCACATTCTGCTAATACGGGCTCGAACTTGTTGCATTGTTTCTTTATCAGGATTTCTTGTAACAGCTAATCGTTGAATGTCGGGGTTGAAACGATCATCGCGAAGGCAGGCTTCAGCACTCCAGATCGTATGAAGGCCACAGTCAACGTTGTTCTTTTGGTAGGGAATCAAGGTTTTCCCGGCCCTCGAAATTTTTACATCTTCTGCGGCGGTGTTGAAAAGAAATCCTGCTATATGGCGAGCTTCCTCGTCGGAAATGTAAGGATTTTTTGACTCCGACAACTTGGAGTCCATAATATGGGCATGAACGTCTTCATTAGCGTCCCGACCAACGTGTACAAGCACAAAATGCGCTGCACGAAATACGGGAATAACAGCTCGATTCATTTGTCTCAAGCCTCCACTGAAGCACGCATAACACTTCACAAGTTCTTCGTGAGTCATTTTGATTTCTGGTTCAAGAAGACCTCGATAAATTTTTCCTTCTTCTTCTTCTTCAAGCTCATCCAATGTTTCAGGCTCTGACTCCTTGGATTTTGGTTCGTTTTCGAGTTGCTTCTCCAATTTGAAAAAATCTTCCACAAACTGGGGATGCATCAAAACAACTGAATCTGCATTGTTTCGCTCCGTGTTAAAATCACCAACCTAAAAATGGGAGAGTTAGAGAGAAAATAGTAAAAAAAAATTACGAGAAACGTACGATTTTGTAAAGGACTCTGAACAATCCTTCACGAGTCATTTTCACTCTAGCGGGAAGTTTGGTGTCCCATTCGTCCAGCAAGAAAAGTTGTCCAAGAGGAACAACCGGATCGTCCTCAACAGGTGGACCGAATTCATGCTGTAAAAAACCATTAGTATCGAGCAAAAGGTTGAATACTCACTCTGCGTGCCATGTCTCCTTTGGTAACAGTACCACCACCAGATCTCAATTCAATATCTACCTTTGCGTGAACTTTTAAATAGACTTTCTGAGTATCGGATGAGTTTTGTGAAATTTGTTTTTCGCTTTTGTCCGCTTTTCGTACTTTCTTTGATGGCTTCACACATTCTTCGTTCAACTGTTGTCTTTCATTGAATTGATTGATTGCAATCAACGTTGAAACTTCTCCAGGAATCACTCCACGTCTTATGGATTCGAGTATGTTTTTATAGTACTTGTTGTCATAATCTTTCTTTTTCAACCCAACTAGAGCTCGGGTTTTAGCCCACACACTCTTCTGCTTCTTTTCGATCCGTTTGTCTTCAAGAGTTTTCAAATGATTGACGGCTTTCTAAAAATAAGTTTTAATTTGATTATCAACGTTTTTTCAAACTCACTTCAATTTCTAATGATGTTGGTTTAGGTTCTGAAACATATTCTCGAAACTTGAAGCCTTCTTGTCGCATTTCCATGTGTTCAAGTTGCTTTTCGGCTTCTCTTCTTTTCAATTCGTCTCTTTCCAATTTTGAAATATCATTGTGTTTCAGGTTTTCATCGGAAAAATAACTCTTATAATTTGAAGTGGGAGCAAAGCTAGTGGTGTACTCGGAGTTAATGAGCCATGGTTCTTGAATCCTTTCCTTTTTGCGTTCAATTGGTGATGGTAGTTCATGATGCCGACTTTCTTTTGCGTACAAATGATAGTTGTATGCGTGTTCTTTCTCAAATAGAGATGGGTAATTCGCCGTGGAACGCTCTCTCGGAATTTCGATTGATTGCCTTTCATTTAAACCATGTTCTTTCGGAATGTGGTTTTTCAGTATATTGGAGTTGATGTGATGTGACAGAACCTGGAAGTAATAGATAAAATTATTGAACAAGATATTTTTAGTTACCTTAACAGTTGATCCTAATGACAGCTGATCCTCGATTTTTTCTCGTCTTGGAAACAAGTCTGGCCGAACAATTCTTTTTTCCAACAGAGCTTCAGTTTGAGATGAACGAATTGCAGGAGAAGAAGGAGGAGACAAAGAATTCAATGTCCATTTGTATTGCGGCATGGTTTTTACCGCAGATTCGGAGGTACAGTCAGTCACATTCGTTCGAACGATCAAGTCAAAGTCGCAACGTTTTGACTTTTGCGATGAGCTGAATCCCGAATTTTTTGGTTCGAAGCCGTGTTTCAGCTCTCTCAGCTCTCGCTGCTCATTGGCAATAGCAAAGTGGAGCATAACCATAGTTGAATAGCAGGGTTCTCTGACTTTCAGAGGGGAAGGGGTAGAAAATATGAAAATTAGTTTTGGTAATACTTGACGAGTTGCACTCAAGTCTGTAGAATGACTCTATCAACGAAGAGTCTCAAGGGTGGAGTCTCCTATTCCCCAGCGGCACTGTATACCATTTCAGGGTACCTGGCCTTTGGCGGTGTTGGCCTTCCTTTGAGGTCGTGTACACTATCCCATGGCGGTAGTACAAAGCTTTTGGCGGTATTCCCATTCCTTTGGGGTGGTGTACACCATCTTATGGTAGCAGTGCAGCGCCTTTGGCGGTATTCCCATTTCTTTGAGTTGATGTAAACTATCTCATGGTAGCAGTGCAGAACCTTTCGCGGTGTTTCATAACTTCTGGACCATTAGAGATATCGAAAAACTAACAACTGAACATTTTGAGATTATAACACGAGGAATGTTTTGGTAGTTTGTGGTATTTCGTTTCTTCACTGGTTAAACAGTTATGGCTGCTTGAATCTCTTTATCTGTGATTCGTAGTACAAACTACGTCATAAGTACATGGGGGTTGTGTATGCTTCTGCGCAACAAGTTTGGGTCAGCTGAAAAATATATGAGACATTGTAAAATCCAAAAAAACACAATAACTTTCTGGAAAAAAAAAACAAAAAAAAATTTTTTTGTAAAAAAAATTGAAATTTTTTTTTTCAAAATTCAAAAAAAAAAAAATTTTTCCATCTAATTTTTCTGATATTTTGCACAATTATAGTACTAAAGGAGTATAAATTTTTGAAAAATATTTCAGGAAAAATCCGTGGTTTAAAAATTTTTTTTTGATTCTGAAAAAAGTTTGAAAAATATTTTTGCTTAAAAAATTTTTTCAGAGAACGTGATTAAAACCATCGCAAAGTTCGCGTGATTTGCAGCATTTTCGTTTTTTTACCAGCCCAAAACGATAACTTTGGACAAAGTTACGGATTCTTGAAGTTGTCATGGTTAATTTTCATGGATTTCAAAAAATCGGTATTTTTCCACCAAGGATGGATAAAAAAAAATAATCTTCTACGGTTCGAATACAGTCTATATAAGGGTTCGATTCAACATAAATCCAGAAAAAAACAGGCGCTTCAAATAAATAGTAATACCGTTCAGCTTGAAAATTTATCAAAACATTTATCGGTTTGAATTCAAAAATGTTACTCAAATCCTTCAAAAAATCCACTTAGACCAATTCATCTGATTTTTAATGTTTTATGATACCTTCTCGATGTGTAGTTTCTGCTGAACATAAGTTAGTCTGATTCAAAACAAAAAATGAATTTATTATCAGATTCAAGAGATCAAACTTGAAAAAAAAACTTTGCCATATCATTATTCTCTTACGGAATTGACAAGAATCAAAGAAATCAGTTGGGTATTATAAATTAAAAAAATGATTATAGGAGAAATTGAAGAAAAATTCACAATAATAATATTAACATTTAACCCCTGTTGACGATGATAGAAATGCTCGATTTACTCTCTGGATCTTGTACAGAATAGGAGAAATTGACTTTATTGCCATTTTCCAAATCAAACCCCCATTGGTTATCTCCAATACTTGTGGCATTCAAATCTTTCAGAACGTCGTCAACAACAGCTCTTCCGTACTTTTCTAACTTCAACTGTCTCAGATTGGGGTTGGCTCCAGCAACGAGACCACGGAGTAAAGTGTTCAGCTCTTTGTCGTTTATAGTTGCGTTACCAATAGTATATTCCATCCCGTTAAGTGACTGCAGATGGCACAGTCGAACGAATTCCCCGTGAACAATTTTAATCTTGTCAGCTTTGAATGTTGGAACTGCATACTTTCTGTGATGATTGAGTATGGGTACATTGAATTCAACGTTATTTGGAGACTCGAGATTCTCCAAGATCCAACAGTAGTCTTCAAAAGCAATCTCAATTCCATAGATCTTGATCAATTGAGTGATACGAGAGTAACTATTCAACCATTCGATGATTGATTGATAGTTTTCATAGTTACTTATGTCAACAGAAAACTTAGCAATGGGGAAACTAAACACGTCCATCAATTCTGCCAAAAATTGCTTCGTATGTCCCAGAATGTCGCATTTGTAGAACCGGAAGGTGGGGATTCTAGGAGAAAAACGTCCACCTTCTGGGTCAGCAAGTCTATCTTCAAGCCTAACTTTTTGTAAAATGCTGCGCTTTGCGTCATGTACGAGGAATTGTGACGTGGACGTGGAAGGATTGACTGTGACAGATAATGCTTGACCAGTTTTCCTGTACTCCAATTTGATCGCGCGCTTCATTCTCCTGGAGAGTTGGGACAAGAATAACCTGAACAAAAAAATTTTGTCAATGGATACCTGACACAAGTTTTGGACATGTTTCAAATGCATCTACCGTGAAAACTAAGGATACCCAATACAACATGTTTAAAGCAGTATATCTCGGCGCGTTTCAAAGTTATGAAAGTGTGGTCAACTAAAGAAATTTTAAGCAAAACATTTCAAACATTTCATTAGTTAAAAACTTTTTGATATTTCTAAAGACAACCAAGATATAGTGCTTTGAAAATGTCGTATTGATTGTTCGTGTCTATCATAGTTTTTACGGAGTTTAAAGCGGCCGTGTGGAACTAACTGAACAGAATACCCGACGTATATGGTTAGACGTTTTTCTAGTTGATCACTATTCAAAGTTTACAGAGGCAACCGGAATGATCTGCAACAAAAAAGCATAGGTCCACTTCTATTTCCGAAAACTTCTAATAGAAACCTCCAACAGAAATGCACCTGATTTTATCTGTTCTATTTATTATAATGCTATCAGATGCACTTTCAATAAAATTTTTGCGCTAGACATAATACAATGTTTCTGATGCTATTCAAACATAACTCTGGGTGAATTTCACAAAAACCGGAGAAAAGGAACTCACACTCGAACAGGATCTAAAGACTTCAGAAAATTTTCACGAGCAATAGACGGAAGACTGAGGATTGGGAAGGTTTCTTCAGCCATTCTGAAATTTTAATGTCAGTCAAGATAAAAGAAAAATAGGTAAAGACATTGAGAAGGTGTATCGATTCTAGGCAGCACAATAAGAAAAACCAAGAGAAGGAGAACAGTATTCAGAACTGGGTGAATAATGACGAGAACACATTAGAAAAGAATAGAGATTGTGGAGTGAGGAGAGATGGCACTCCAATCCAATCTGTTGCATTGTTTCTCAATGTGGTTAGGACAATACCTGGACTGTCACTCACTAGTGTCTCTCGCTCTCATTATTGCACTTAACCACTGTCTTAGGATGCCATTCCCTCATAAACTGTCATATCTGAGATAAAATCAGAAGTGGTGGAGAGACAATGTCTTTCGTTGACTAAACATCTGGACCTTCAACTGACTAACCACCAACGAGACTAGGACCCGTATGTACACGAAGAAATCGTAGGATTGTTTAGAGAAAGGGATGAAGGCAGCGAAAAATTTTTTAATGGATGCCATATCAAAATCAGGATATGGGGTTGAAAAACTTCAGTCAGAATAATTCGAACAGTAACACGCTCAGAATCTATGTTATTTGACCTGATTGCAGCGAAAAATGAACAAAATGAGAAAAAAACTAGAATTCGACTTAAAACTAGGAGTTTTTGGATGAGATTAGTCTCCGAATACTAAGGAGAACACATTTAACCAAATATTGCTTTCAGCTCAGGCACAACATTATTAGAGGGACACCTCAGTAAGAGGATACAACGCTATTATTGAAGAAAATTGAGGAAGTTCAAAAGGGCACCTACATTAGAGTATCCATGATAGTTTCCGGTAGACATCTTATTTCAATAGAGGCAATTAATCGTTGAAAATACTGATTCAGAATGTTTTATGCGTACCTTTGTTTCCGAATTAGAGTTTGTTTTAGAATTTAATAGATAACATATCAAATTCATTTATTCTAGCTGAAAAGTCATAATTGCCAAATTTTTATCAATATGAATACAAATGATATCGTAGAAACATGAGAGAATTCTTATATTTGGAGGAAGCTTTTTTTGCAGAAAAATGTCTAGATCACAAATATCCTCAAAGAACGAAAAAACTGAACGAAAGAGTTTTTCTGAAATTGATGTCATGGATTCCTCTCATGGGTTCAAACCATTGAAGGTGTCTGCCACACGGGTCTTCTTCTTGTACTTGAGAGCTGTGTGTCTTTTTATTCTCGATTTCAGTCCCCATTTTGAAAAACTACTGTTTTCCTTTTCATGAATGTTCGGATGCCAAGGCTTTATCAAAACCGTATCTTTATTGAATCTTATCACGAATTGATTTATTCCGTTTTGTTCCAGAATCATTATTCTTCGCTTCGTCTTAAACATCATTGTCATCATTTGAATTTTAAAGCTTTCGCTAATAATAGTTGAAGACAAAAACTTGGAAATCTTGATTAAGTCCCTAACCCTTCAGAAAAAATACATTTGAATCGTCACTCAGATCCTTCCCACTATTGGTTGAGTAATTTTATCACTCTCGATTGTTCCTATGACCTGTCAAACACCCTTTAAAGGACTATAATGGCCGTCCAAATTGGTCTCATATTGCCTTTTTGTCACTTCTCCTTATTCCCCTCCATTAGGCACAGCTGTCCTGGAAGTCTCCGCCCAGGTGATATTCCTTCTGGGACAGAGAAAGGGAGTATATAAACCCCTGCAGAACAAGGCATTTTCATTCGTCCTATTTGGCCGACTGACCGATGGCCTCTATGTATTCTGATTATTTTTAAATTTTCTATTTCTGTTGATTTGTTTTCTCGATGGCTGGACCCATTCAAGTAAGTTCCTTTCCTCCATATTTCTAACGGAGTGTATTAGTTGGGTTAGGCTTTTAAGTTTACAAACATAGACGTTATTATACAGAAACTAGTATACAATAATCAATAAGAATGATTCGGGAATGGGTAGTAGAAGAGAATACAATTGTCGTTGTTGTTTTTATGTGAATTTTTTGAGAAGTTTGAGAAGTTTTCATAGTAAAAATCAAGGTTTCCAAAAAGAAGAATGAGGTCGTGTATGCCTAATTGTGTCTTGGGAACTAGGGTTATGACGGAAGTAGGAAGTGTGCATTCTAGAACTCTAAAAAATGTAAAAATAGCCTTGTATTAAACCACCTGGGATGACACTAGAAAGTCACAAATTATGGGGATGAAATAGGGGTGACTCTAGTGTATTTCCCGGTAATTTTTTTACTCTCCCTTACACCAAGGCTGCCAAACGGCCAGCTTCGAATAACAAAAACATCTTAGCCTTCCACCAAACTGCACAGTTTTTTACTCTTTACAAAGCCGCCTCTTGCATTGAAAAAATCCTAGAAAGAGAGATATAAACGGTTAAGCAAAGCCTGATTTGACAGCCGTGTCATACACAATCAACATAATAACGTTGAAATGGAACTTCTCATAAGTTGCTTTTTCAGATTTGTGACTAGGTGGACGTGATCAAAGTCGCCGTTTCCAACACATGGAACAATTTCGGAGCAATAATGAAGAGATTCAAAGAACTGAAGGTGGAATTCAAACCGGAAGTCATGAACGAAGTTGTTCAAAAGCTCATTAGCGAATTCGAGCTTGTCGTCAGTACGGAATTGCCGAATACAAAAATCAATCTACCGACGGCGGAACAGGTTTTGAACGACTTTGATGAAGCAATTGGAAACTCTCGGAAGCGAATCGAACTCAAAGGACTACGGAGGAGACAACAAGCTGAAAAGTGTGCTCAGGATCAAAAGAAGGACTGTGAAAGAAGCAGATACGGACTTTGTGAAGGGAGCATCAAAGGAAAACAGTACAATGTTGAACTGCTCAAACAGGATTTGTGGAAAAAGTGGATCGAAACGAATGAGATGATGTTGGAAGGAATGGTCACATTGCCAATGAAGATGAGGATTCTAATATGGCGGACAATATGAAGCTGGCAGTAGTTGCATATGTCCCGTATCAAGGACTTGCGTACTTCCAGCACATTCGTCCTGTCATTGTAGACCTTCTGGTGGATGCTGAAGCTAGAGAAGTTGCACATGAAGCCACTCAAGAGGATGGTGCGATTGACACCTCTGAATGGAATGATCATGGTAAAAATTTTGGTTTGAGCATTCAAAGATTACATACGATTGTTTCAGAAGTCGTTGAGTCTGGTCACCCACCCACGGATGTTAGAGGACATGGACCAATTTCACCAATTATGGAAACTCCAACTTCGTCTGGATCAAACTTCAGTGTGAATGACAACTTTGATGTTGCAACTCCTGAGCGAATGGATATTTCTGCTAAAGAGGAAACTGAAGACTGCTCTGTTGATCATGAGCTTGTTGAGAATGTTCTGAAGCCTGCTAAGAGCCCTCAAGAAACTCTCATGGACAGCACAGACCCACAAGATGTCGGAGACAAACCAGAAGATGAAGGTAAATATATCAGTGTGTTCTTCTTCAATCTAATTATGTCTTTTTATAGATCAAGACCTTCTGGAAGCTGTCCAAAATGGTGTAGACCTGGCTGCTGATGGCACAACTCAAGCAGAAACTCCACATGCTTCACAGCCAGTCGACAAAGTTCAAGATGAAAAATTAGACGTCTTTTCCCGTCATACCCTATCACAAGGTTATTATACTTCGTATTACAGCTTCGTACGTTTAATATGATATTATTTTCAATAAACAGTTTATAATTTTAGTTTTTGTGATATGTCAGTTTCTCCAAATAAAAAATTGGTATTTGTTACGATGCCACCTGATTGACGCTTCAGATCAATCGGGCAGCTTTGCAAACATAAAGTTGATATCCACCATAATTTTTGTCCTTTTTTGGTAAACGACACTTTTAAGCAACTTCCAAATGAAATTTAAGAAAATGAAAAAATTCAGGTAGTTCAATAGCCACACAAAGTTTATTGTGTAAACCTGACTGATTTTAACTGATAAGAAAGTGAATGAGTCAATTGCCTTGTTATCAACCAAAATCTGAAAGAACGTTGTGCAACATTCACAGAAAATTAGAAAGTATGAACTCAAAAGTATAGGTCAGGAGATATTCCCAAGAACTGACCGTCCCAAACTACCCCAGTTGTCATAGCTTCGAGTCCGTCCATATAACTGAAGTTCGTGTTTTAACTTTTTTAAAAATACCTGAAAAATCAGTTCATTTTTCAATTTTCTGGCGTTGTAATTTTAGAAAAAAACCAATTTAGATGTGAAACAGATAAAAGTTTTAGTCATTTTTCTGCAATCGGAACAAAAACAAATATCTCTTGACTCATACATTCCGTATCAAAAGTGTGAGTACACATGGATTGTACAGTCCGAGCATGACTCACAATTGAAAAGAACACCCCTTTTTCTATTTCTCTCCTTCCCAAAAGCTTTAGTTTTGAAGAAGGAAACATACCATTCTTCCTTTCTGATTTTTGACTCTCTGGTGAGGGTCTCCTTTTGATTATTTCGAATATTTTATTCCCTAGTCTTTGATATTCTTTCTACATTATCCGATGCCCCAGCAACTAGGTCAACACTTTGTCAACTTCCAATCTCAAGGTAAATTTTCAAGTTTTGAGGAACTTTACTGAAAATTTGGATAAGGCCAGTTTGTTTTCACTATAGTAAAGTAGATTTGAACTTTTTTTTGAGTAAGTGAACTCCTTGTATAACTTCCAGGCTACTAACAAGTAAAGTTTTTTATTGGAAACTGCTAAAGAAACAGGTTTAACAGAGCCAAAGTAGTTTTATTATTAGTTTTATGAAAAAAGTAGTTTCATGAATTTACTTAAGATTTCAAAAACACATGTCTGTTTCAACCTTTATATATAAAAACCGAATTAACGTTTACTTTAATCATAATAGGATGACGGTTGCTTAAGTAATTACCCAATGCAGGATGCACAATGACCCGAAAAATCGTATTCCCTGGCGGTAACTGCATATGAATATGTCTAAATAACTTGATTTGAGTTATTCCGTTTTGAGCGATTCAGTCTCCCACAAACAACGCAAACTAATTGAAACCTTCTCTTGGTGTGTAAAAGTGATTTGAAATTTCTGAACGTTCTAAGATTTAGCTTGGAAGTTAAACTTGACTAGTTTGTACAAGTAATTGTTGGCAATTCTGTAGTGCTAAATGGTCTTGTTAAATGTGGTTTTTTCCAGAAGACCACAATGTGATAATGCTCCGCCTTTAAGAGTCATTTATTTGATGAAAAGACCAGGCCGACACGACGACTCGCGATGATGAATGGAGTATCGGATGCTACAAAGAAATCGCCACGGGACATCTCGATGGAGCTGACAAAGAAGCAACGCTCAAGGAATATGTATCATCGTCGTTGACTTTGAATTCATTTCTGGCTTTCTGTCATGCTCAAAAAAAAAGTATGTTATTGTTTGATACATGAATATATTGGAAACTTTGTGAATAAAACTATCATAAACCACAAAACTTGCTTTCGTCTAACTTTTCGTCTTATTTCCATCCTCATTCTCGATTCTTAAACAAAACTGACTTGTATCTACTGGAGAACAAGTCAAGTTGTGACCCAAGCAGGTCGCCACTCGACTTGTTGTCCCATAGCATAATCAGACACACAATATCGCATTCTTCCCTCTGGAAGCAATAATCTCTAAAGAATGTTTTCAGAATAGTCGGTATAAAAGAGCCCTCCGATCAATTAAAGGACAACGATGCAGCAAATCGGGACACGGTCCCATCTTAACTTAGCGTCTTGACCTTACTCACTAATAAACCTGTTTATTACATTAAAAATTGTTTTCTTTTATGGATATAGTCTTGGATGTTATTATTCAAATCGGAAATCAATTCAATGAAATCATTGTAAAACACAAACTCTGTCAAATTTCTTTGTCCTAATTCTTCTCGGACTCAGGATCAATTGTTCTCAAACCATGAAATTTGCCGACTAGTTGCTGTTTTCATTATTTTGAATTGATATCATCGACTAGTTCCTAGTTTTCATTGTATTCTACAAGCTCTTCTTGAAAAATGAGACCCAAAGGTAATGGTTCAGGTCAAAAAAACTATCGAGTCATCGCTGATTTGCTGCGAAATTATCAAAATCATTTTTTGTCGTTCAATTGAATTTCGACAATTTCTACCAACCAAAAACCTAAGACTACAATTTTCCAGCTGAGTAATGCACTTCTCCAAATTTCAGATCATCGGAAACTACAAAAAAAAACACTCTGAACAAGTTGTAGTCAAATTTTTCTTTAAAAAATGTTGCTCGAACCTTGATCAAAAACTGTTTTTTGATGTTTGCCAATGCACGTGAATTTCTCCAAGTTTTTATCAGTAACCAAGCCCTTTTTCGATTTCCTGACCTTTTCATTTTCAACGACAAATTAAAATAGTTAACTCCCATTGAAAATCTTCATTTCTCCACCCTCGCGAATCAAAAATTGGACGCAAGAGTGCCTTATCAGGAAAACTTATGTTGGGAGGCACCGCGGAAGTTGATAAGAAGTATGCACATCATCGAATTCGAATTAATGGTGGGTATAAAAGACAGGACAGAAAAATTGGAGCCAATGGTCTTTTTGATCTTCACATATATTTCAAATAATATTTTTCAGAACCAAATTTGGAATGATCCGTCTTATAGTACTCTTACAACTTGTTGGTCTTGCTCTTGCTGGTCCCATTTCCGTCACAACAGTTGCTCCAGCACGATGCCCGGACGGTTTTTCTCTCCTGAATGACATAACTTGTGTCAAAGTGGGTTCCCAAACAAAATCAAAGTAAGACAAACATTTTCAGCTTTTGGAGACCCCTCGGCTTTATCAAGATGCGTTGAACTCATGTAAAAATTTCGATGGTGGAAATTTGGCCTCGGTTAAATCTGAGATGGTAGCTTCTCTTTTTTTCGAACTATGTCTCACATTTATCTTCGAGGAAAACAGTTTTTTGGTGAACCTTGCTGCTGTGAAAAACTCTGTTCATCCGATTTGGTTGGGGTTAATCTGCTACTCATCTGCAAATTCTTCATGTAATTGGGCTGATGCCACTGGAACCACTGCAGGCTATAGTAATTTTGCAAGAGGTTGTATTCGTGTTTTTATTTTGACTTTTGAATGAATTAAATTTTCAGGAAACCCTAAATCCAGTTCTGGTAACAATGTGTATCTGCTGACAGCGGGTAGTTCATCTGGAAAATGGGTCTCCGCCGATGGAAATGTAGTAACTTTGAATTATTTCTGCGAGGTGCCAGCTACCGGAGTTGAGAGTAAGTAAACCGTATCAAAAATTTGAAAAATAAAAAATTTCAGCCCCCTGTCCAAATGAGTTCAATGAGTCATGTTACATCTACAACCAGACCTTGCTCTCGGAAGCCGACGCCCGGATATCTTGTCAAAATCAATTTTTTGGGGAATTGGTCTCTATTCACTCTCAAGAAGAAAATGATCATGTTCAAGCATTGATCAGGAACACATCCCTCGTAAGAATCGGTGTTAGAACAAATGGAGTCGGGATGTATTGGGATGATGGGAGCTACTTTGACTTCAACAACTTCGCGAGTTTCAGACCGGATACCGAGAATTGTTCGGCAATGCAAATTCTTCAAGGTACTTTTTTAGGTGAACGGGTTCAATTTCGTAAAGCTGTTTTACATGGGTTTTTCTTTTGCTATGGGGGAATTGATAACTTTTGTGAAGAAAAAAGCCATCATTTCTTCTGTAAGTGAAGTGTAAAATCGGTTGAAAACAAGGTTGTGCGAAAACCGACCTCCAGTTTTTTTTCTGGAAAGCTAGTCCAAAAAAAACCGAAAAAAAAATATTTTTCGGAATTTTTCGTCTGAAACAAAACCCGAAAAAGTCGATAAAAGGCGAAAAAAGAACGTAATGTTTCTATTCCAGTCTCGACCATTTCCACAAAAAGCAACAAAAAACTTCAATACTCGGCCAATATTTTTTATTTTTCAGAATTTTTTCTCATAGATCGCTAGCGAATTTCTTGATGAAAATTTTAGACTTCGAAAAAATTTTCGAGATCACTTTTCCGTAAAATTTTTTGGAAAATGTCCGAAAAAACCGAAAAATTTTTCGCACAGCCCTGGTTGAAAACTTATTTCTTTTTTAAATTGAATAAAAAGTTTCCGCCTTTTCCTTCCAGGTTCTGTGGATCCTGGAAAATGGCTCAGTGACAGCTGTGACGAGAAAATTGGTTTTGTGTGCAAAAGATTGAAGGGCCATAGCTCACGTTCGCCAAATCCGGGACCAACTTTCAATCCGAATAATTGTTATGGAACTCATTATTTCAGCGGACAAGGAGAGGTAATTTTTCATACACTTCAAAAAATTGAAAACACATTTTCCTCAACTTTTCCGGTTCTACAAATGTTTTTTTTCAGATTGTCTCACCCAACTACCCCAACTCCTACTTTGGTATGGGTACTCCATGCACTTACATCTTCACAGTCCCATCTAATCAAATTGCTCAGATTAAGTTCCGAGTCCTGAAATTGGACGACCAATCCACGATCTCTTTGTACACCGGAATCGAAGGTACTGTACCAATCATTGAATTGACCGGATCGACATCTGCTGGTAGTGGTTCGTACAGCTCTGGGAGCAATGTGTTGAAGATGGTGTTCAAAAACGAGAAAAGAAAATACGATGCAACCACGAAATGGTCGGCTAATTATGGATGGAACTTGTAGAATTGAATAAAGTTTCATGAGCATTTTCCAAGAACATTTTCCAGTTAGAACTTAATCTTTCTCCGTAAGAAAGCATTTTTTTCAATTCATTTGATTTTTTTTCAACGTAACCGAAAATTTCTGATGGGAATTTGGATACTCACAAGGTAATGTTTTTCTCACGTTTATTATGAATGTTCTATAAATTGGTTGTCTGAAAGTAAATGCTCCTGTGAGTGGATTCTGCAATTTCCAGCTTTCACTGCAGCCGGAAAGTCTGGAAATCTTAATCTGAAAATGTGAACACACCTTCTTTTTGATCAATACGCTGCCGACATAGCTACTATAGAGGAAGATTTTCAGACTCTTTGGCTTCAGTGAGGGCTGGAAATTTCAGAACCCTTGTCACAGAAGCATCTACTTTTTGATCACAAATTTATGAAAAATCCCTAACTCATGTGAAACATACATTCCCTTGTCAAGCTCAATGTCATAAATCGCACTCACAAAACCAAAAACACGGAGGGAATCGAGAAAATAGGAAAAAAAAACAAATCTCAAACATTTTTTATTTTGTGTTTTCATACTTAATTCCGTATTCAGTTCCCGATGTATGGTCATAACTGATAAATACAAGAAGAAACAACTATAAATCTACAATAAATTTTAGAATGGATAGCTAAAAAAATACAAAAATAAATTAAATCAAGTGAATACCACGTTTTTGAAGACCTAAAAAATATGAATTCAGATAACCTGCAGGCTCAGTATCTTGTTAATAAAAATTGCTAATTAAAGTGAGCCCGATTGATTGAAACTCTAGAGATTAAAAAAGAACTCACCCATTTTTCAACCAAAGCTTTCGAAAATTCTCTGCAAAAAAAAAATGATTGCATTTCTCATGACTATTTGAAAAAACTTACTCAATATTTTTTTCAACCCGTGGAAGAAAAAAAACCGGTAGAAGGAATCAAACCTGTTTTCCTGAAAAACAAAATCTAGGACTCATTTTATTTTTTGTAAAGAGCTCACATTGATAGTGAATCGAAAACCCAAATAGAAAATAATCCGTCAATCTGGAACAAAAAAGAATAATTTTTCCAAAACCATATCATTGGCCAAAACTCACAGTAGTCACCCGCCGGTGTAGGGTTGAAAAATTATCAAAAAAATTCGGAAAAATCAAAAACATATATACATATTGAAGACAGCCTACCGAGGAGTCAAGAAAAGCAGAAATGATGGAGGAAACGGAAAAAATGAGAGATTTATATGAAAAACATGAGAGAGCACATTGCAAGTAGAGAGTCCCGACTGCATTTATAATGAAGTTTTGGAGAGAGGGAGCCGTGTGTGTACGTGCTACTCAGATTTATACTCATAACTAATGAAATCTTGGAAATGTGATCATTTTGTTTACTGCAAAGATTTGTGAAAACAAGTATTTGCGAGGGAAGTTTTCTGAAAATATTTACGTTTTTTCAGTAGTTTTTGGCTGCTTCAAGCTAACGTTGAGCTTGCTGCACACAGCCAAAAATTGTTCTTCGGTTTAAAGCATTCTTAGTGTATCAAAATATTTTCGGATTGGAACCTTTTTTGTGCAATGGCTTGCCGGGTCACTAGAGCTTAAAAACTTTTGTCGGAAAAAAAGCGGTTCATGCGATAGTTGCCCAAGATAAGCCTTGGTTTCTTGCGAATCTCAAAGCGCTATGAATCACAAAAATGAATTTCCGGGTTTGTTCTATACACACATAAACCTTCTTTTTTCTGGCTGTAAAGCGCGTTCAAAATCAGTAATGGTGTATGTTTGATCGGTTATGCACGAGAGTTCAAGAAATCTGGTTGATGGAAATTCTTATCGTAAAATATTTTCTTATAATGCATGAAAAAAATATTTCAACTTGCGAATTCAGTATCTTTAACATCGATTAATGAGATAATGTGATTATTATAACAAGAGTAAAATTACATTACAATTTTTTATTCAAATACTTGGAAAACGACAAAATACTTTGATAACAAGAACAAAAAATGAAAAATATGAAACCCGCTGAAGCTTCGTGTTAGTGAATCCTAACCATTCCTTCACAAGAATGTGTCCAAGGCTGAAAATATCAAAATTTCAAAAATAATTTTTTCGGAACAAAAAATCAACTTACCGTAAAAGCTGAAACTTCCATACCAACTAACATTGATGCAGATGAGGTCCATGTGAACTCCAAAATACAATGCAAATTGTGCCGTGATTAGTACAATGGTTTCTACGCCTGAAAAACATCCCAATTTGCTTATGAAATGTTCTAGGGATCTTCAAAATTTTTTTGATCGAAAAATCAGTTATTTACTTTCTCACAGCTTCCCTTTTTTTCTGACCAAGGTTCTAATTTATCCGTAAATTACTTACTTTCAGAAAAAATTGCATTGTGTCCAAGACAATCTTCGCCATTTCCTTCTTATCATACGGAACTCTGTCCATAATCTCGCGGAACTTGTAAAATGGTTTCTTCGCCTGAAAAATATCCAAATTTGCATATGAAATGTTCTAGAAATCCCCAAAACTGTTTTGATCAAAAAACAAGTTTCCCGTTTTTTCTCTGACCAAGATTCTAATTTATCCGTTAAGAACTCACTTTTGTTATGTTTTAGTTGAATGATAGTTGGGTGGTTATAGCGAATAAATATAAATATTCAGAAAAATCAAGATAGCAAGGGTAGACCGTATACACATCAGGTCAGAGGAAACCAGAATGAGGACCATCGGAAAGGTGAAAAGCGGGAAAGGTGGGGCGACGAGAGAGCATTGAAAAATAGGAGAGACATTTTAAGCTCCTGTAATTAGAGAAGGTGGGCCCTGAGAAATAATCGCAGGTTTAATTTCTTGTTTACCTGTGGCGTACACTAAATTGGTACCTTTCTGTTGAATAAATCGGAAATTAATCTAATTAGAGTTCTCCGGTTTCATGAAAACCGGGGACGTGCTCATTAGTTATGATATGTTCATTGAGCAAAATTTGTACTGAGTTTGATCGAAAATGGGATAGAAATTCTGTGAAAGAAGACCGTGAAATCTGTGATAGAGGTACACCCAGCAATATTTGTTTAGAACATTTTATCTCGATTGTTGTGAGAGCTATGAAGAACTTTTTTACTAACTAAATGTTTGAAATGTATTTTTGAGCATTTCTCTAGTTGACTAAATTTCGAAAATTCCAAAAGCAATTGAGATATGCTGCTTTGAACATACAGTACTGGGTGTATCCATGACACAAACATGTTTTGACAGACTTACCGCAGAAGCTCGGAAAACCAATACTCGTGATGGGACGGGCCGGGCTGGGCTTTTTCAGAAATTTCCATGACTCACAGCCCGGCCCGCAAAGCTCGACAGTTACCGCGAAGTTTGAATTTGAATTTTCAAAATCGAAAAATGAGCTGATTTTTGCCCATTATGCGTAAATTTCGCAAATTTTGCATGTTAGGAGTAGTTTGAGTAGTTTTCTGGGGATTTCAACACTGAATGATTTCGGGAACACGAAAAAATAACACACTTTCATATTCCTACATTTCTCAGAGTGACATAAAAATTGGTTATTTACAAAAAATTCATTCAAATTAAAAAAAAAAGGAAATTTATATTACAAACTTAAAAACCAAAATGGAAAGTAATAAAACAGTTTTGAAAACGTCTTCGTCTTGTGCTGCACCGTGTAATCCCCTGTAAATGTGAAAATTGGTTAACTAATCTTTTTGATCACAGTGCTTAGAAACTAAGAATTTGAATATTTATCGAATTCATAGAAACATTCGAAAGCTGGACTCACAAGTTTCTAGTTCATTGACTTTATTTGCCTAGAAAAAAAAGATTTTTGCATTTTTGGATCTAGCCGAAGAAAAAAATCACTGTTACTCGATTTTATATTCCAGCCACAATGTAACTTTAAATTTAAAACAAAAACTCACCATTCTATTGGAAAGTATCTTGAAAATTATCAAATTTTAGAATAATCACAATTGGTGGAGTGAGGATATTAGATGCTGAAAAATTTTCTATATATCGAATGATAGGGAAAAAAACCAAATATTTTTTACCGGTTTGATATTTTGATATGAATATCGACAAATATAGTTCGATCAACTAGGTATAAGAAATTCAGAATAATTAGAAGACGAGGCACCCAGAATCCAAGGGTACTAGTGAGAAGGCAAAGAGCTAAAATGAAAGAATATTGGGGAGCTAGGCAAAAAGAAATAGAGGAGAGCCCAGTGACGACTTCCTTTTTTTCTTTTCCGGCAAAGCTCTCAGCGTCAAAAAGAGACGAGGAACTCCTACATCCGAAAGGCCGTCGTATAGCTGTGGTCGCTTTTTTTCTCTCCGTTCAGAGCTCGCCTAACGAGTCCTGCTCGGTCCCTGACACTTTTTATCGGCTTCTTTTTTCCCTCTTCACATCCTGGCACGGCTCCTGCCAGCGGTCGGCATCTGTCTCGTCTTTTTTCTCTTTGCTCCTTCTCCCTGGAGCTCTTTGGGAAAAAAAGGAATGTGTCGTGCTCCTCAAAGAAGCAGGGGCCCGTGAAAGAGTTCTCACCCTCATTTCCCTCAGTGTGTGTTCTCCTCTCTTTTTTCTGCTCACCAGAGCTTGGCAAGGGCTCTGTTTCCCTTTTCCTTCACTGAATAATAACGCGGGTCTTTGTCTCCAGCTTGGCTTCTTCTTCCCTCTCATTTCTCTAATTCTCCTACTTTTTTTTGTTTTCCACTCTTGTTTTTTTTTCTTCTCTCCCTTGATTCTCATTTTAGTTTTCTTTCAGACTCTATGGATTTTGGGTCGCTCCTACTTATTGATTATTTTTAATTTTTATATTTATTCTATGGTAATTGCTATTTCAAGTCAAATTTCAAAAGTGAGTTTATTTGCATTATTCAACTTATTGGTTCTTTCGTCAAGAAAAAAAACACAATTCACAAATTTTGGATTACCAAATTCAAACTAATAGTCTTTCTGAATGAGCTTGAATAAAATTACATTTCAGGATGATCACTTTCTACGAGGTTCAACCATATCTCCGTTTTTTTTAAAGTTTTTTGCAATCAACAATTTTTTTCAACGATACATTCAAAAGTCCCCAATGTTGTAGATTTTTTTTTAGAAATTAGTTGCATTATCACTTCCCATCAGATCGTAGTTAGAATTGTTTTTTATAGTCATTTTCCATTGTTGTATCTTCGTTTTCCACCTTCTCCTTTTAATAAATAATTGTATGGTAACAATATCTTCAGGTTTGCAGTTTTTTTTGAGGAGAGGTAGTTTTAACAAAATAAAACAAAACTGTGAAATCCTCATTCGAAGGAAAGTATGAGTTTTCAAGTCTCTCGGTGCCGGTTGAACATTATGACAAGAAAATTAGAGTCAATTGAGTTTCCATATCCAGAATCCGTATCGGTGAACAAACCTGTATAACAGGATCAACACGTTCTGGAAAAATAGGATGTTTTCCATATTTCAGACTATACAGAACTGTTTGAACCAACACATTAGTGTTTAACGAAAAATCAATGTTTTAAACGGGAAAAACAGGAAACCACCGAAAAATCAAGTTTATCCAAACAATAACTCGTGTTTATGGTGCTTTTTTCAATCATTTTTACGTATCTCCCAAAGTTCAGGTTTCTTCGAATTTGAAGAAAATAGGATACTTTTCTTCAGGAATCAGTAATTGGGAAGATACTGAAGGAAACCTGTGTTCATTGGTTGATTTGAGAAAAATTTGTATAAATTTAGATGTACTGCCTTGAACATGCATCACTAAACCTCTATTAGGATTACCACGGTGAAGAGAATTAGGATAGGTTCTCTTTTATTTTTCAAGTTGCAGTTTCATTTTGATTGGAGTCACTTGTCATAGTTGGAATGTTAGAAAGGCGGAAATATGGGTCATTCTGATTCATTTTGGGTTTTCGAGGGATTTCACTCTGTAGTAGTTGCTTTCTTATTTTATTTTCAATTGTAGACGCCAAGAAAGTTGCTCTTCTTCTGTTTCAAACTTTTCCGCTTGAAAACAAATGCTGCCATTGATGAGATGAGGTTTGGAAGATCATCCAATCCCAGAAATCCGTGTAATAAAACATAACATTAACCTGTGGACACAAAAAGTGAGGTGAGAAAAAGCAGTACTGGAAGAAAGTTGAAACTCATCGAGAAGAACAAATTTTTCACTGAGTTGTCAAAATTTAAAATTACTTCCTGTATTTGTACATTTTGAAAATCAACAGCAGTTGTTAGCACATATTTAAATGAGCTGCTGGAGATGTCAACACAAATAGATTTGGGAACGAGAAAAAGTAACACGTTCTGACATTAGCACATTTATATTTTTAAGTGTCATAAAAATTCATTATTCACAAAAAAATGCATTCAAATCTTTAAAAAAAAAGTAAATCACGGTGAGTCTGGATCCCGTTTGATTCAAAGCCTTCCATTCCTCTCAACATTCCGTCCAAGACAATTTTCACCATTTCCTTCTTATCGTCCGGAAGTTTGGCCATAATCTCGCGGAACTTGGTGAGCATCTCCGATTTTCTAAAAAAAAATTGAAAAAACACAGTTTCTGAGCCAACTTTCATGAACTCACTCTGGCAGCGGCAGTTTGGGTTGGCTGGAGATTACCAGCAGCAGAAGTCGATGGCTCCTGTGTGGGTCCGCTGAAAATGATCGTTTTGTTTAAATGACTTCGAGAGACCATTGTTTTGGAAAAAACAACTTCGGAACCCTACGATTTCCTATGGTCGGTAGCAGGACTGTGTAAAAAAAACTGAATGAAAAAACAAGTCGAAAATTTTTTTTTCGAAAATTTTGGTACGAAAAACTTTTTTTACGAATTTTCAGGGCGAAAAAAAAAACAAAATTCATCTCACCGTCTTCAATTTCTCGCAACATTCTGTCCAAGACAATCTTTGCCATTTCCTTCTTATCATCCGGAACTCTGTCCATAATCTCGCGGAACTTGTTGAGCATCTCTACAAAAAGTGGCTATTTGGCTATAATTTCAAAGAATTTACACATAATTTTCGAATGGAACAGTGAAACAATTCCTAGAAAGAGAATGTGGAAATTTATTTGTAAACTCAAAATTTCTTTTGATGAACTGTTTCACTCTTTTTTCCAGCCCAAGTCAATTTTTAATTTTTTTTCAAAAAATTAACCTACCATACCAAATAACATTGATGCAGATGAGGTCCATGTGAACTCCAAAATACAATGCGAATTGTGCCGTGATTAGTACAATGGTTTCTACGCCTGAAAAACATCCAAATTTGCCTCTGGAATGTGGTAGGAATCCTCAAAACTGTTTTGATCGTAAAACCTATAACCCCCCCCCCTTTTTTTTCACAGCTTCTCGTTTTCTCTCTAACCAAGGTTTTAACTCATCCCATAAAAACTCACCTTCGAAAAATTTTAATTGAAAAATAGTTGGGTATTTATAGCGAATAAATATAAAAATTCAGAAAAATCAAGATAGCAAAGGTAGACCGTATACACATCAGGTCAGAGGAAACCAGAATGAGGACCATCGGAGAGGTGAAAAGCGTGAAAGGTGGGGCGACGAGAGAGCATTGAAAATTAGGAGAGACATCTTAAGATCCTGTAATTATTGAGAAGGTGGGTCCTGAGATATAATCGCAGATTCAATTTCTCGTTTACCTGTGGCGTACACTAAATTGGCGCTTTCTGGTTGAATTCATCGGAAATTAATTTAATTAGCGTTCTCCGGTTTCATGAAAACCGGGGACGTGCTCATTAATTATGATATGTTCATTGAGCAAAATTTGTATTGAGTTTGAACGGAAATGAAATAGAAAATTCATGAAAGAAGACCGTGAAGCCTGTGGTAGAGGTACATCTAGTATTATTTTTTAGAGCAGTATATCTCGATTTTTTGAGAGTTTTTCAAAAAATATTTCAACTAGAAAATTGCTTGAAATTTTTTTTTAATTTTTTCTAGTTGACCACATTTTGAAATTTTCAAAAGCGATCGAGATCGAGCACCGATATAATTCCAGCACGAGCTAGATTTTGAATCAAAATCTGAGAAATGAGTGATAAAACTTTCTGTAGATTTTTTCTCGCATGAATTCCTCATTTTCTCAGACGATATGTAGAGAGACATATATTCTATTGAAATGTTCAGTTTTTGAATAGAATATCTTTTTTCCATACTTGTGAAGGGCCAGGCCGGGCCCGGCCCGGACAATTACCGCGAATTTTGAAAAATCGGAAAAATATACCGTAATTTTGTGCTCCGGGGGTATATTGAGCATAGGAGCAGTAGTTTCAGGATTTCTGAAAGGTTTTATTATGATGATTTCTGTAAAAGTCAGTTCTAGACAACGATCTAACAACTCGATGGTCAGCCACGGTATCCTACCACGAAAACTACCGTATAAATTTGATGCTCACCGTAAGATTTACCGAATTTCATCAGTTTCCATCGATTTTCAATAAATATTTATTGTTTTTTTTTTGATAAAGAAGCTGAAAAATAGCTGAAAGTTTATGGAAATTGATGAAATTCGATAAATCTTACGGTAGAAATTAAGTTTATACTGTAGTTTTTGTGATGAGACAATCCGGCTGTCAAGTTATCGGAATTTGGCAACATTTGACTTTTACAGAGAGAATTTTCATTCAAAAAAATGTTGAAATTCTGAAAAAAAAATCGAAAATTTTCAAAAAAAATTTCACAATTTTTTGAATCCGGGCCGCCGGGCCGAACCGGGCCAAACCGAAATTTTACAAGTATGCTTTTTTCAGATAGCAGTTTCAAGTTGATTGGAGTGACTCTCCTTGTTTCGAACGTTGAAAAACGAAATTATGGTCAATTCTGCTTTTTTTCGGTTTCCAAGGAAATTCACTCTGTAGTAGCTGCTTTCTCTTTTAATTTTCCATTGTGGTCATCAAAACATCTACCCTTTCCCACTTTTAACTGTTTTTTTGCTTCGAAAGAAACGCGGGAAAAATTACTGGGAAAATCTGACTCATCGAAGAAAAGATACTGTGTCACACAATGTTTTTTTTTTTTGAAAGAAAACATTTTGCTTTTATTTTTGCTCTGCTGGAGATGTCAGAAAATCATACTTCATAGAAAATTTATTCAAATCTTTGAAAAAAGTAAAATTTATTGAAACTTTAAAAATCCAAATGGAGAGTAATAAAACAGTTTTAAAAACGTCCCCTTCTCGGCAGCAGAATGTTCCCTCTGTAAACAAAATTTGAGAAACTAAAACGTCAACTATTTATCAAATCGTTGTTATTCGAATTCAGTTTTCCGCCACTAGGTTATTTCAAAATAGAAAAAAAAACTCACGCTTATGATGTTGCATTTGAAGCTGTCGGTACCGCTCCTGTTCCACTTGTTGATGGTACATTTGATGCTGGTACTGATTCTGATGAGCTTGCTGCTGATACGTGGGCCAACGATGGTACTGATCCTGCATCTGATGTTGTGGATGCTGAATCGGACCTTGCTGGTATGGATTCCATGCGGCATGCCTTTGGAATTCTGGGTTTTCCTGGAAAAATTGTTTGTTAGTGAACATGATGGGATGAATGGTGGGGAAAAACTCACCAAATATTTTTTTTTACCGGTTCAACATTTCAATATGAATATAGTTCGATTAGCTAGGTATGAGAAATTCAGAATAATCAATAAAAAAGTGGCACCCAAAATCCGAGGGTACTAGTGAGTAGGCATGAGGCTAGAATGAAAGAATGGGGAGCTAGGCAAGTTGAAATTGAAGAGAGTCCAGTGACGTCTTTTTTTTTCTTCTCCGGCACTGCTCTTCGCCTCGAAAAGAGATGAGGAGCTCCTACTAGCTGTGTGCTCTTTTCTTTTTCGTTCAGAGCTCGCCTGCTCGGTCCCCAACCCTTCTCATCGACTCCTTTTTTCTTCTCGACATCCTGGCACGACTCCCTCTAGTGGTCGGCATCTGCCTCGTCTTCTTTTTCAATGCTCTCTTTCTCTGAAGCTTTTTGAGAAAAAAGGATGGCGCTCCTCAAAGAACCAGAACCCCGTACTAGAGTCCTTGCTCTTTTCTCCCTTCCCTTCAAATGTGTTTCTCTCTTTTTTCTGCTCACTGGAGCTCGGCAAAAACTCTGCCCCCCCTTCTCGTTTACAGAGGAATGGCGCTTTGGCTCCAGCTCTGCTCCTTTTTTCCTCTCACTTCTCGGATCCTCTTACTTTTTTTTTAGTTTTCCACTCTTGTGTTTTTTTTTCTTCTCTCCCTTCATTCTCATTTTAGTTTTTTTTTCAGACTCTCTGGATTAAGGGTCCTTCCTATTTATTGATTATTTCTAATTTTTATATTTATTCGATGGTATTTGCTGTATGAGGTAAAATTTCGAAAGTGAGTTTGTTTTTATTATTCAATTCATTAGTTTTTTCTTCAAGAAAAAATACACAATTTACAAAATTTGAGTTTCCAAATCTAAAATAATAGTGGACTTGAATTTTTCTGAATGAGCTTTCTATATTTAAAAAAATTATCTTTCAGGTTGATCAATTTCTACAAGGTTCAACCATATCTTCGTTTTTTTAAAAATTTTTTGCAATCAACTCCTAATTTTTTCAACGATACATTCAAAAGTCTCCAATATTGTAGATTTAAAAAAATCACTTATGAGAAAAATTATCTTCTCGTCAGGTCGTAGTTTGAATTGTTTTTATAGTTATTTTCCATTGTTGTATCTTCGTTTTCCAACTTCTCCTTTTAATAAATAACTGTTTTAAAAAATGTCCTCAGGTTTGCAGTATTTTTTGGAATGAGGTGCTTTTAACAAGTTAAAAGAGAACCATGAAATCCTCATCCGGGGAAAAGTATGAGTTTAAAAAAGTGCGGGACCGGTTGAACATCATTCCTACAAAATTTGAGTCAACTGAGATATAATTCTAGTATCGGGTGAACTTTTCTTACAGGATTAACACGTTTTGGAAAAAGATGGATGTTTTCCAATTTTCAGACTATGCAAAACTGTTTGAACCAACACATTACTTTTTAACGAAAAATGAATGATTCAAACTGGAAAAACAGAAAACCCCCGAAAAATTAGGTTGATCTAGAGAATAACTAGTGAATTTGGTGTTTTTTTTTCAATCATTATTTAATTGTTTCTTCCAAAATTTAGGTTTCCTCAGATATGAAGAAAATAAGATATTTTTTTTAGGATTCAGCTAGTGGGAAGTTACTGAAGGGAACCTGTGTCCGTCGGTTGAACCTTAACTTCAGAAAATTTGTATAAATTGAGATGTCTTGATTGAAGCTTGTCTCAAATACCTTAATAATACTTCAAAGTCTTACCTAGGATCACCGATTGTTTCTTTTCACATGACAGTACCTTCAAACCACTTTTCTCCCCTCAACTAACATTTCAATTTCCGCAATCACAAAAAATATCAATCCAAAACAAATTCCACAATTGTTTTGAAATTTCGTTCTACAAAGGATAATTTTCTTTTGTTCCAACATGATATCATAATGTATTACTTTTTGATGAAACCTTATACAGAGCAAGAATTTTCGAACAAATAGATTTATTTAAAAAAGAGAGGGTAGGCATCCGCAAATTTGGTTAAATACAAAAATTTAAAATTCTAACTGGGTGAAGAGACAATGTGAGTGAAAACCGATCTTGACTGGCCTCATCTGAAATGAGAAATAACTTTTTTACTGAACGTTTTGTTTAACTTTGTCAAAGCATTCATTGAAAAGTTCTTTGACTTCTTATCCCATCCATTTTTCATTCTAGGAAACTACGGATGTGTATTTTTTTTTCTATGAAAATTAAAGCATTGGGATTGATACTCACCAAATTGGTCTACCAGTTTGATATGCATTAGTAGGAATAATTATAGGAAAATGATTTGATTGAAATATATAGATATAAAGAAATTCAGGAAAATCAATAAGACATGGATGCACCCGATTCCGAAGGGTACTATTGAAAACGCATTGGGAAGAAATAATGGAAAAAAAAGAGAAGCGGAAGGAAGAAATAGAAGAGAGTCCAGAGAAACCTCTTTAGAGGGGCTCCTACATCCGTCGCTGTCTTTTTTTTTCCTAGAACCAGCTCAGCGAGCCTTGCTCGGTCCCTCAACTCGTGCCAACTTTTTTCATCGGCTTCTTTTTTCTGGCAACTGCATTCTGGAGTGGCAGTGAAGAAGAGAACGAGGAAATTTCCGGCGCTTTTTCTGCCATCAGCAAAAAGACGAGGAGCTCCTATATTTCCTGTGTGCCCCCTTCTTTCTCCAACTGAAGCCTTCCGTGCTCGGTCCCCCAACTCTTTTCATCGGCTCCTTCTTTTTCCCCCAGCACATCCTGCCACGGCTCCTGCCATGTCTTCCCGTCTTTTCATCTTTTCTGCTGGCTTTTCCGTTCTCTCTAACTGGAGCTCTGCGCAGTGTGAGTGTCCCGTTCTTGCTGAGCTCTTTTTTCATCTTTTTGGCGCCGCAGTGAGCTCTCTCTTTCTCTCTTTCTCTATGCTCCGCCTCCCTCTCATCCCCGCCCTTTTCCTCAGTTTTCCATTTCATTCACATTTCACTCCCCGTTTTTTCTGACCCTAAGGATGCTGGGTCTCATCTCAGACTTTGATTATTTATAATTTCTTCTAAACTTTATATCTGTATTTTTTTTTCAAATTTTCATTAATGCTGGTATAAAAAAAGTGAGTTTTTTTCAAACATTCAATTCTGAAAATAGAATGTGTCTAGCGTGAGATGTCCTAGCAACCTCAGCTCCTTTATTTTCAGATATGGCTCATTGCATCTTCTGGGGAACACCCACACCTCAGGTGCCAACGTAAGTTGAATTTTGAATAAGAATTTATAGCTTTTTAGTCTAAGAATCAAAAGATAATCTAATAAATTGCAACCTTTCAGGTTAGACAAATGAAGTTGACGGGTTTCAATAATATAAATCCTTTTTTTTCTATCTCTTCTACGCAACCATTAGTTTTTTTTGTTTAGTTAGTTTTTATTGTAACTTCTTGAAAAATTTCAGCCTTAGTTTTATTGTTTTTTCAATTACCCAGAAGTCATCCATGTTAGTTTTTAGTTTCTGTAGCACTGAGTCCCCAAGATTAGATTTTTAGATTTTGTTTAGAGTCTCCCACTTTCTCCTTTTTAATAAATAATTGTATATGGAAAAAAACGTGTTCGAGATGTTTATTTGGTTCATTACAGATTTATGCACAGATTTGAAAAAGAGATAGGGGCATTTGAGGGAATATTCATGTTTTTGGGTTTGTCATAATTTTTTGAAAGAGGGATATCTGAAAAAGTTTTAAACATACGTGAGGTGTCAAAAGACGAGACACAGAAATAGGAAAAGAGCAAGTGGTGCTCACTCGTTTTTCAGATCAGGCTAAGGTGTCTGAGTGTAGCTTGGAAAAATCAAAATCATCGAATGATCTGTGATTTTCAACTCAGCCACAATTGGCAGTGATAAACGTGACCAACATGATTCATGAAACGTTATCATTTTTTTGGTAACAAGTTTTTTCACTCAATTTCGAACTAAAATGTGAAGTGAGCCGTTATTGAATTTGTCTTCTGGAAAATTTTTTGGAATTGAACCTTCGCTTGGTCAGAAACTAACTTCCAACTTTGGATGGAAGCGTTTTCAGATAAAACTATCAGATAGAAAATAGTTCATTGTCAAATTTTGAACAACACATCAGTTGAATACTTCCGGATTCCATAACCAGCTTCAGCGATATAACTCCTAGAGGACGAGTTATAAGAAAGTGCTATTTTGGTGAAAAATTTGGAAATCAAAGAGACGAAATTATTTGGATTTCATCAGAAATTGTATACAAAAAGTTCAATGTTACCGGGAATCTAATAACCTTAAAAAATCCCACTTTCTTATATCTCGTCTTTTGTGAGTTATATTTCTAAAATTAGTCATTTAATCAGAAAGTCTTTAATTGAAGTTTTGTTTGAAGTCGAATGAGGAACAACTTTGCAGTTGATCATTCTATCTGAAAACGCTTCTTTCATAAGATGTGAGTTAGCTTCTGAAATGTGTTCCCTAAGCGGAGGTTCAATTTCAAAAGCGAAGGTCTCAAATCACGTGTAAGATTTACATTGAAACTACAAAAAGGTTTCCAATTCAAGGGTCCATGAAGTGATTCTAAAAGTTATATTTGTGAGCAACATGGTGAGGGACTTTCCGATGTAACTCGCCGAGCTCAATCCAATGGTATAAAAATCAAAACTACTTTTTTCTGTGATTCAAGCATAAGTTTTCCTGTGATTTTTGTACATTTTGATTTGCCGCAGAATTGGTGGATTAAAAAAACGCTGTTTCATATACTTGGCTTTTTGACCCCGAAACTAGCGCAACCGGTATTTGATCCAAACAACATGATTTTCAGCCCTATTGAGAGAAAACACATTGTTTTCCTCAATTAATGTCTATTCACAAGATGCCACTCATTTGGTTTTTATTCAACAGCTTATCATTTCTCACTTTGAAAGTTTTTTTCCACTCTTAACTGTTACCATCCCCGTTCTTGAGTATGACGAAACCTAAAAACGAAAAAACCCCTTGAATGATAATTCAGACAGAGGAAAATGCTCATGAAGACCAGACGGCTAATTTCAGTTATATTTTTTGATTTGAAAAAAAGAATACATTTTTGAATGAAGAATATTTATTTCCAGATGAAAATTTGAGAACTTGATATGGAACCTTTATATAAATTACAACTTATTCACATGACATGAATCTTTCGATGAGCGTCTTAAATGCTTCTTGAATTTCCACCATAAGAGTTTCCTGAATATGAAAAATTAAAGCTGCATCCCTGGATTAAGCTTTTACCTCAATTCGATTGATTGCACCAATTTTAGTGTCAATGGCTTCCCTGATGGCTTTCAACTGAGTGGAAATGGGGCCGAGACTCATCGTCATCATTTTTACAGCCTCCAGGAAATCCTTCGTTGGAACTCTCAAGTAGTCCCCAATAACCTTGAATCCATCACCGTCAGAAAAACCATCCTCCTTAGAAAACTCAGCTCCCAGAACTCCACTGAACTCAAAACGGACGGCATTATGGATGAGCTTCTGAATAAGATCCATTTTTAAATATATAGGTATAATAATATATACTTACTCCTGGACTACATCGGGAGGAATAGGAATATTCGACATTCTTCGAGTTTCTCTCCTACGCTTCAAGTCTTCGTCGTCTTCAATGCGAGCACTGAAGAACAAGCGAAATTTTGCCTTCACTTTGTCCTTGACGCCTTCAGTTCTCAACTGAAGGCCGTGTTGAGCTCTGAATCCACTGCAGAATGATAAAATTCCGAAGTTCTTGAAGCTATTTTGAGCTGCAAAAAAGAGTGGTTGCGATTTTTGAAAACAAAACTGTTTCGATCGAAACTTTCATTAATTGTGAATGTTTTTATTTCAAACACTCACAAAACGATACGGTTTTTTTCATTCACTCACCTTTTTTTTGAATTTTTTAGAATTTTTTTTATAGGTTTTTTTCAAAAATTAGAAATAATCGAGAATCTACCAAGAGTCCCCGAAGCACAAAGGGAACACACTTGGTAGAGAGGGGAAGAAGACTGAATAAAGTGGCCTCCCAGTCGCTATGCTCATAGAAAACGATACACAGAGAAAGTGAGAAAAAACAGTAAGTGAGAAATAGTGTGTGAAATGAGAGAGGCAATCAATATTGTAAAAGTGGAAAGGGACAATCTGAGCATCACAAAATGGAAAAGAGAGGAGAGGCGTCTAGTACCGCCCGGTGCCAAGAACAGTGTTGCGGACAGTATAAAGAACAGTGTTGCGGACAGTATAAAGTAGATGTGTAAGGAGATGAGGAGAAAACTCAGAAGTGGATTGAAAAATGCGAGCTTAGGACTTAAAAAAACCGGCAGGTTCAAACAGAAACGTTATTGGAAAAAAAACTAGAAACGCATTATGAAAAAATAATCTTGTAGGGTGAATAGAAAGTTTCCGCAAATCCGAGATTTTTTGCAGTAGAACAGTTTTTTGAATCTAGTTTTTTCTTGATAGATGTCTACCAGATAGAAACTACCACCGCCAATATCTCATCAGTACTGGTCACCTGCTCCAAAAAATACGGTTAGCTATAGGGGTCTTGGTCGAACCTTTTTTTTCGGAAAATCACTGTTTCCAGCCGGTTTCCCTATTTTTTATTCAATTAAAAATACTCATATGAGCATGTGTACTACACTTTTTAAAAAGCATGACCACATATCCATTTTTCGCTAATATTCATATTTCAGACCTCCCGACCTTAATCTGCTTTCTTTCAATTTTTTGGCCAACGCGAGTGAAATTTTTCCAAAGAAAACTCCAATCCTGAATTTTTTTCATTGTTGAATTAAAGCCCAAAAACAATTTTTCAGAACAACCAAATTTATTCATGTTAACTATTAAAAAACAATCATTGGGATGGGAAATATTGCAAACAATCATAATGAAAAATTGGAGAAAATGAAAAAAAAATATTTTCCTATGTTCATGTTGACTGATGAGATGTTGATTCTCTATGTGTACAGATGTTCTTGCGAATCTTTGTCTTCAATTTGTCCTTGACGCCTTCAGTTCTCAACTGAAGCCCGTGTTGAGCTCTGAAGTTGCTGCAGAAGGATAATATTCCAAAGTTTGCGTCGCCGATTTGTCCCATGAAGTCATTGAAAAGTTGCTCTGTATCGGCTGGAGTCCAACGACGAAGAGGAACATATGGAGTGAATCTTGGGGCATTGGGTGATTCGATCCGAATGGCAAGCTAAAAAATGACAAGATTCCAAAGTTCTTTGATGCCGTTTTGAGCTGCAAAAAGAGAGAGATTGCGATTTTGAAAAAAAAAAACCTAATTTGAAACTTCCAATAATTTTGAAAGTTTTTATTTCAAACACTCAGGAAATTTCACTCACTTACCTTTTTTTGAATTTTTTTGGTTTTTTTATAGGTTTATTTTCAATAAATTAGAAATAATAGAGATTCTACCAAGAGTCCCCGAAGCACAAAGGGAACAAACTTGGTAGAGAGAGGGAAGACTGAATAAAGTGAACACCCAGCCGCTATGCTCATAGAAAACGATACACAGAGAAAGTGAGAAAAAACAGTAAGTGAGAAATAGTGTGTAAAATGTGAGAGGCAATCAGTATTGTGAAAATGGGCATGAACAATCTGTGCAATACAGAATGGAAAAGATATGAGAGACATCTAGTACCACCCGGTGCCAAGAGCAGTGTTGCGGACAGTGTAGTGTAGATGTATGAGGAGATGAGGAAAAAACTCAGAAGTGGATTGAAAAATGCGAGCTTAGGACTTAAAAAGTCGGCAGGTTCAAACAGAAACGTTATTGAAAAAGAACTAGAAACGCATTATGAAAAAATAATCTTTTAGGGTGAATAGAAAGTTTCCGCAAATCCGAGATTTTTTGCAGTAGAACAGTTTTTTGAATCTAGTTTTTTCTTGATAGATGTCTTCCAGCTAGAAATTACCACCGCGAATATCTCATCAGTACTGGTCACCTGCTCCAAAAAAATACGGTTAGCTATAGGGGTCTTGGTCGGACCTTTTTTTCGGAAAATCCCTGTTTCCAGCCAGTTTCCCTATTTTTTATTCAATTAAAAATACTCATATGAGCATGTGTACTACAATTTTTAAAAAGCATGACCACATATCCATTTTTCGCTAATATTCATATTTCAGACCTCCCGACCTTAATCTGCTTTCTTTCGATTTTTTGGCCAACGCGAGTGAAATTTTTCCAAAGAAAACTCCAATCCTAAATTTTTTTCATTGTTGAATTAAAGCCCAAAAACAATTTTTCAGAACAACCAAATTTATTCATATTAACTATTAAAAAACAATCATTGGGATGGGAAATATTGCAAATAAACATAATGAAAAATTGAAGAAAATGAAAAAAAATTATAATTTCCCATGTTCATGTTGACTGACAAGATGTTGATTATCTCAACTGAAGGCCGTGTTGAGCTCTGAAGTTGCTGCAGAAGGATAATATTCCAAAGTTTGCGTCGCCGATTTGTCCCATGAAGTCATTGAAAAGTTGTTCTGTATCTGCTGGAGTCCAACGACGAAGAGGAACATATGGAGTGAATCTTGAGGGCATTGGGTGATTCGATCCGAATGGCAAGCTAAAAAATGACAAGATTCCAAAGTTCTTTGATGCCGTTTTGAGCTGCAAAAAGAGAGAGATTGCGATTTTGAAAAAAACCTAATTTGAAACTTTCAATAATTTTGAAAGTTTTTATTTCAAACACTCAGGAAATTTCACTCGCTCACCTTTTTTTGAATTTTCTTTGAATTTTTTATAGGTTTTTTATAGTATATTAGAAATAATCGAGATTCTACCAAGAGTCCCCAAACCACAAAGGAGACACACTTGGTAGAGAGGGGGAGAAGACTGAATGAAGCGGCCACCCGGTCGCTATGCTCATAGAAAACGATACACAGAGAAAGTGAGAAAAAACAGTAAGTGAGAAATAGTGTGTGAAATGTGAGAGGCAATCAATATTGTGAAAGTGGACAGGAACAGTCTGAGCAATACAGAATGGAAAAGAGAGGAGAGTCGTCTGTTCAATGCCGAGGCTAAAGTTATGGGCGATATAGTGTAGATGTGTGAAGAGATGAGGGAAAAACTCAGAAGTGGATTAGAAAATGCAAGCTTAGGACTCTAGAGCAGTCGACAGGTCCAAGCCGTGTAGAGGTTAAGAAAGTATTTGAAATATCTCATGAAATAGGAGAAAAGGCCTGCAAAAATGAGTTACCCGATTTCCCTTCACGTACAGGTTCCGATTTAACGGGAATCTTATGCAGTTTTAATTCTGAACAAATTTCTACATGTACGAACTTTTTCAGAATCAAATTGAAAATATTCTGACATATCATGATTTGAACTCATTTTCAAAAATGAGGAGTCTTGAATTTCCATTCACATTGTTGCTGTTAGAAACCTATTTTCAGAACTCATTATCCCAATCTTATCTGAACCCAAGTCGAACGTTTCCAAGTGAAACTATCATCCTGAATTTTTTTGGTTGTATGAAAACCCAAAAACAATTTTCCAAAACAACCAAATTTATTCATGGGAACTATAAAAAAAAACAATCATTGAGATGGGAAGCATTTCAAATGAACAAAATGAAAAATTGGAGAAAATGAAAAAAAATTCAATTATTTCCCATGTTCAAGTTGACCGATAGAAGAGCTTGATTCTCTACGTGTACAGATGTTCTCGATCTTGAAGTCTTATAGTACACTTGATTGACACCCGGTATTCCATAATCCACAAAAATCATAAGTTTGTTGTTGTTGCACTGAAAAAACTCCCAGAGTTTGTGAATCTCCTGAATTTGATCCGAATGAAATGATGGAGTTTAATTCGGAAAATGCTGAAAAAACCATATGAAAATGAGATTAAAATGATTTTTTCTCACCTTTATCAACAATTTTTTTGATCTTCGAATAGTTTCCTGCATCTCGTTCATCTCCGAAACAGAATCCATTTCCCACTCCAGTAACATATTGTAGTTTGTGGTGAATCGTTAAGGACGTTGACGAATAGTGGTGTTTTTTTTTACTCGGATCAAGCTTTGAAAATCGAATTCACTGACCAATTTTTCCCTATAATTTGCTATTATATTATACTGAAACTATTTTTTTTTCACTCACTTACCATGTTCAATTTTGAATGCGGAAGGTATATATCAAAATTAGAATTAGATATAGGAGTTTTAAAAATTAGAAATAATCGAGAATCTACCAAGAGTCCTCAAAACACAAAGAAGACAGACATGGTAGAAGGGGAAGAAGACTGAATGAGATCGGTCACAAAGTGGATATGATGATGAAAACGAAACGCAGAGAAAATGAGAAAAACAGTAATTGCAAAATAGTGTTGTAAAGTAAGACACGAGCAACTCTGTGAGCAAGGCAGGTTCAACTTGTGGACGCAACAAACGGAAGAGTTGAGAGGGGTCAGCTGAAGGAACGGGATGCCGGGGTTAATATCGCGGAGAATATAATGGAGATGTGGGAGAAGACCACAATACAATTCTGATGTGAATTCGAGAATACAAATTCTAAACTCCGAAAAAAATATCGGAAGACCCATACTTATCCAAATTGGGCCTGGAGGCCCGGCCCAGGCGGGCTTTTTAAAATTTCCAGGGTCTGGCGCTGAGAAATTTGATCTTTTTTCAAATTTTTTTTATCTCAAAATATTAGTTTTTCAATCAAAATTCTGGGAATTCGCTGTTAATTTCTAGTTTGAAGATGTTTTATAACCAAAAAGTCTCCGCTTAAAGGAGGCCTGTCAAGATAAAATTCGTATATGAGATTTTTATACCATCGGATAGAGCTTGGCGAAATACGTCTAAAATCCTCTTGGAGACATGGTTGAAAAGTCCATTATTGACCTGTTTTTGGACGTGAGAGAAAATCTCGTCGCGATTTTTCAGTGCAAATTTCTATTGTTTTTCACGCCATTTATTTTCGTCGCGATAACTTTTTTTCGTCGCGATTTTTGTCGCCCTTCGGAAAAAAACTCCTATCTCGAGAACCGTCCATTAGAAATGAAAATGGTTAACTGCAAAGTTGTTCACCATACTATTTCCAACAACTTTGTAGTTAACCATTTTTCACTAAAACTTTTGCCTATTGAGTTATGGCTCTTTCAAAATACATACTAAAAGGAAGGCTCTAACCCAAAAATGAGGCGTTTTGGAGGAAAATTATCAACGACAAAACTATAGCAAATTACATTTGCTAAAACCTTCCAGTTGACCACTTTTTACAGATTCTCTTATTTTTTGAGTTACAAGTCTTCGAAGAGAGAGTATTTTGAAAAAGCCATAACTCAATAGGCAAAAGTTTTAGTGAAAAATGGTTAACTACAAAGTTGTTGGAAATAGTATGGTGAACAACTTTGCAGTTAACTGTTTTCATTTCTAATGGACGGTTCTCGAGATAGGAGTTTGTTTCCGAAGGGCGACAAAAATCGCGACGAAAAAAAGTTAGAGCGACAAAAATAAATAGCGTGAAAAACAATAGAAATTTGCACTGAAAAATCGCGACGAGATTTTCTTTCACGTCCAAAAACAGGTCAAAATGGAATTTCCGACCATGTCTCCAAGAGGATTTTCGACGTATTTCGCCAAGCTCTATCCGATGGTATAAAAATCTCATATACGAATTTTATCTTGACAGGCCTCCTTTAACACAAGTTAGTGAATTACATAGCAAACATTCGATTTTGAAAAAAAAACGCGGAAAAAATGAGCCCATGAGAAGTCCGAAATGGGCCCGGCCCGGCCCGCGACAACTATGAGAAGACCCAGTTAATGTCAATTCATTTTATTAGTCAGACACTATATTTTTTCTATAATCTGAAATTTTTTTAAATGAAAAAACTCAATACACTGTTTTTAGAAACAACCGAATTTATTCATTTAATAATATCAAAAGGGCAGGTCAATTTCAAAGGTTTTTGTACAAAAGAACAGGAAAACAAAACATCATTGGGGAAAATTGAAAACAATGCAAGAAAAATTAGGAAAAAAATTTAAGACCAATTTGATGTGGCCCCACATCTCAACAACTTGAGTGTACTGGAAATTTCTTCTTCATCGAGTCGATCCATCACCATTCCACCCATTTTGGTCCTCCTCATCTCCTCAATAGTGTCCTCAGCGGCTCCCCACATCTTGGTCCGCTCCATCTTTCGTGCCTGCTGCAAAATCAATCATTATTATTAATTCAGTCGAATGTGAATTGGTAACTTACATTGTTGTAGTACTGTGCATACTACTGCCAGTACTGGCTCTGCTGAGTGGCGCTTCCCGGTGGTCCTCCAGATCCTGGACGTCCTTCTCCTATCGTCGGGTTGAATCCCGGAGCGAATGGTGTTGGTCCTCCATCGGATCTCCCCTCAGAAGAGCCACCGTACCCGTAGCCTTAGCTTCCTTCACTTGAATTATTGCCGCTCTGTAATTTAGAATAAAAAAAGGGTGAGGTATGCGCGTTAGGGGGCATCAAAAAAGTTGAAATTTTGCGAGGGCCACAAAAATACACTTTTCCATCTAAAAACGGGCTCAAGCTGATCAGCAAAAATTGGCTATAAAAACGGTTTTTCAGAACGCCTGGAAAAGGTCTTAATCGACCAAAAACGGTCCGAAGGGCCTAAGAATAGGCTGAAGAGCTTATAAATGGTCGAAAAAGGCATAAAAACGGTCCAGAATATGTCCTAAGTACCTCAAAAAAACAAAAACCCCTTTAGACTGCCTAAAAAGTTTGAAAAGGGTCCGATGAGCTTAAAAATGACACGAGAAGGCCTGTCACAGCAAATTGCTGCTTGCTTGCCGCTGGTATCAAGCGAGCAAACGGCAACCTGCCGTGCAACTTGCCCACTTAAAAATTCCCTGAGCTGCTAACTGAGCTCCGGTCTGCCTAATATTTCGCAGATCCAATTTTTCAATAAACTCACATCTCCACTCTTTCCCCAACTGCATCGCCCCATGATCTCCGTGTTGTTCCTCTGGACGATGGCACGGGCGGCCGGATCCTTCTGCTCGAACTTGAAGATCCGCACCTCGTTGATGGCTCCGAACCGGTCGAAGGCACGACGTATCTCGTCTTCTGAAGTCAGAAAAATAGGCTAATTTTAGGGAGAAAAAAAGTGAAACTCACCGGTCAACGAGCCAATCTGTCCGACATACACTGAGGTGTTGTCCGGAGTTTTTTTTTATAGGAGTTTTTTTATAAATATAAATTAGAAATAATCGAAAATCTACCAAGAGTCCTCAAAACACAGAGAAGACACACTTGGTAGAAGGGGGAAAGACTGAATGAATAGCCCACAGAGCGGCTATGATGACGATAAAAACGATACGCAGAGAAAAAGAGGAAAAACAGTAAATGAGAAATAGTGTGTGCAATGTAAGAGACGAGCAATTATGCATTTAGTGGGCAGGGTCAACTTGTGCAGAGCAGTACGCACAGAACGGACGATGGGAGGGGGATAGGAAGGACGGGTCAACTAGTGCTGGTCTCCTAATGTTGCGGACAATTAGTTGTATATGTGTGAGAAGATAAGAATACAATTCTGCATTGGATATAAGGAAACGGGAACTGTTTGAACTAGTGGTGCATTTTTCAAAACGATTTTAGAAAGTGTTTTCATCAAAAAAAAAACAAAAAAGTTTTTATTAGCCCAGACAAGTGAAGCAGGGCTGAGATGTTACGTTCACGGTTCCCACGGATTTCACGGGTTCTTGAGCATTAGTGAAATTTTACATAAACTTTTCAGTGGAATCTGTAAAATTTTTGATTCTGTGATTTTGCAATAATCGATAATTTTCGTGACGGAGAAGCTAGTTTTTTTGGACAAAATGTTGGTTTCCGCCAGAGCTGTGCGGAATTCCGAATTTCTACTTCCGGGTGTTTTTTTCACTCCCGACTTCCGTTCAGGAATTTTTCTTCCAAACTCCAATTTCTGACTTCCGTTTTGAAGTTTTTCACTTCCGCGCAGCTCTGGTTTTTTTTACCAGTTTATAACATTTCCACGGATTCAACGTTTTTTACGGAATTTCACGGATCTGGAATCGGTTAATTTTACATTACAAAATGTTTCATGCTCGGGATTCCTTTCTTTTGAATTTAGAAGAATAACTTTTTTTGTCGCTCCCCCGCTAGAATTGACCAAGCAAGACCTCCTCTTTCCAAAAATATATGAAAAATATTCGTAGGAAAAAATGTGAGGCTGGACACGAAACTAATCATGTTTTGTGATAGAAAAAAAACCCCCCAACAAAAAAATAATGAAAAAAGTTTCGTACGGAGTTGATTAAATTCTACAGAAAAATATTAAACGACATTTCTAGAATTATCAAAAAAAAAGGTTATTGGCTCCGACGATGTTGTGTGTTAGAAGTTTTGGTGCTGAAGGAACTGACGACTATTCGAACAATACGATTTGAGTTTGGACTTGTTTGAAACAAGCCCGCCATTTCGAGCCGATCCAGAGGCTTGAACGTTGTGTGAACTGTCTGTTAAATGTAAATATGACAGAAGATCAGAATACAATTTTGCATTGAATTGAAGAAAGCGGAAATTATTTGAACTGGTAGTGTATTTTTTGAAATAGTTCTTCAAAGTACTTTTATCAAAAAAGTAAAAAGTTTTCAATAGCCCAGGAAGCAGGTATCAGATTTTTGTTTGAGGTTTTTAAGGATTTTACGGGTTTTTCAGCACGAATAAAACTTTACGGAGGCCTCAAATTTTTTTTTCCGTGAAAACCGTAAAATTTCAAATACTGTAATTTTGCAAATTTTGGTAGTTTTGTGGCGGAGAAACAAGTTTATTTTTGGAGAAAATGTTGGTTTTTGCCAGTATCTATTTTTTTTCACGGATTTTCATGGATTTGGAATTCGTTAATTTCACATTTTACAAGTTTGAAATTTGTATTTTGTTTTCAAAAATCAGAAAACTCGATTGAGCTATGCACAATGTAATCATTTTTCTGTAAACGGTATCCAGTCGGACGCTGACAAATCAAAAAAATTGCTGGAACTCACCTCAAATTATTCTGAATTTTGAACACTTTATCTTGATAAAATGAATATTTTCTGTGTAGGCTTTTGATCAAGTTCCAAAAACATTGGTGCCGAAGTTATTTTCTCCGATTGCCACGTTGCATGAAAATCATTAACGTGAAATTTTTGGCTGAAGTTGACACAAAATTTGACTGTTTCTTGTAAAATGACCGAATTGGGTACGCCTTTTTTTGAGTTCCAAAAAAGAGCTTTCTTGTGTCTTTTGCTCCCCTTCCCTCAATGAACGTGATAATGTTAAGTTTTCCTTTTTCGGGTGTTGGAACCGTTTTGAAAATCAGTTTCCAGGATTCAATTTTCAATAGACTTTTTTTGAAAACTTATGACTTTAATTGTGTACGAATTGCCACAAAGTGGGGTTAAAGGGGGCCTGTCAAAAAGAAAATCGTTGGTGAGATTTTTATACCACCTGATAGAGCTCGGCGAAATACATCGAAAATCCTCTTGGAGGTATGGTCGGAAATTCCATTTTTGACCTGTTTCAGCGCGTGAAAGGAAAATCCTTCGCTTTTTTTCAGTGCAAATTTCAATTGTTTTTCACGCCATTTCAAACCTTCGCCCCAACTTTTAATCCTTCGCCCTAGAGCTTTTTTGGAGTACCCTCCAGAAGAACGTCCATAACTAAAAAATCATCCATCCAAAACAAAAATGATCAAATACAAAGTTGTTTAGCGTACAATTTGTGACAACTCTTTAGTACTTGACTTTTTTCGAAAACCATTGGTGTTCGAGTTAGAGGCTCTTAAAGCGAGTTGATAATATTATTTTTGAAAATATATCTGGATATTCCTCATGAGAATAAATCGTCAAATAACTTCGTAAAACATGATTTCTTTTGTCTCTTCATGAATATAACACATGATTTGCACTGATACAACTTCTGCACTTTGGAAGCTCCTAACTCGAAGACCAATGGTTTTCGAAAAAAGTCAAGTACTAAAGAGTTGTCACAAATTGTACGCTAAACAACGTTGTAGTTGATCATTTTTGTTTTGGATGGATGGTTTTTTAGTTATGTACGTTCTTCTGGAGGGTACTCCAAAAAAGCTCTAGGGCGAAGGATTAAAAGTTGGGGCGAAGGTTTGAAATGACGTGAAAAATAATTGAAATTTGCACTGAAAAAAAGCAAAGGATTTTCCTTTCACGCGCTAAAACAGGTCAAAAATAGAATTTCCGACCATACCTCCTAGAGGATTTTCGATGTAACTCGCCGAGCTCTATCCGATTGGATAAAAATCTCACCAACGATTTTCTTTTTGACAGGCCCCCTTTAACTTTGCTTGAGAATATTGCAAATTATACCGAATTTTGAATATTTTCGAAATGAGTAACTCATAAATGCTGCATGAATTCGTTTGGAAAAGATACAATTAATTTGGTCAAATACTTTATTTAATTAAAAAAATTCATTTGTGCATTTCTTTGTTGTACATTTTTGAGATAAAAAGGGGAACTAGGAATTCTAACATAGGAAAAATATCCAGTAAACTAATTATGAACATATGGGAGAGGAGGGGATTAGCTAGGGATTATAGGCAGGAGGCATACACGGTAATGAAGAAATCTGAGTAAGAAGGATTTGTAAGAGTGAAAAAGGGGATTACGGAGAATTTAGAAGGAAAGGATAAGCCTAGTGCTTAGAATCAATTTCCCTAGTGCTCAGAATCAATTTCCCTAATGCTCAGAATCGGTTTCCTGGTGATTACGTCTATTCCGGTGTCTACGTGTCCGTGTGTACTTTGTTTTGATGAGGTTCATGAACTGCTGATCCTTTGCGTTCTTGTAGAAGCAAACTTGCATCTAGAGGATAGCCTGGAACAACGGAAAATTGTGGTCAGATCTAGCGCCGTGCATATCTCTATGCCTCTTCAAGATACGAAGCGCGTGTTGAACTTGAAAAACAGTTTTTTTAATTTGGGTTGAGAGGAATTGAAAGTATGTAGTATTGATAAAATCAACTCACTTTTTTGAAGAAAGTTATCAAAGTACTGCTTGAATGATGGAATACATGTTTTCTTATAGTCGCCTGAAAATAATAATGCGAATTATGTTGAGATTACACTGTCTCACTTACTCACCATGTTCACGTCTTTGTTCTGGAAGTTATATATTTTTTTATACATTTGGTTTAATTAGAAATAATCATAAGTCCTACCAAGAGTCCTCAAAACACGAAGGAGACAGGCTTGGTAGAAGGGGAAAAGACTGAATGAAACGACGACAGAACGGCTATCGCGATTGAATTGATACGCAGAGAAAGAGCATGAAGCAGAAAAAAGAAATAGTGGGTGTAGGTTGAGAGAAAATTTCTCTTGAAAAGGGGCGTACCTTTATGAGGAAACCTGTGTGCAGGGAAAAAAGAAATGTGAAATGCCTTGGACGTTTAATAAGGACAATAGAATAGTGACAGTATGTAGTATTTTTACAGCCTTTACGTTTTTTACGCAATTTCACGTATTTTGAATTGGTAAATTTTACATTTCAAAATGTTTCAGGATTGGGGTCTCTTTCTTTTGAGTTTTGAGGAAAAACAGTTTTTATGTTTTGCTCCCCTTTCCTCTATGTACATGGTTTTTCAAGTTTTCCAATTTCGTTCGATTGGAACGTTTTGACAATCAAATTCCAGAAAGACACAACCAATTTCACTTTCCTTAAAAGTTTACACTACATCTGTGTTTGAATTGCTACAAGAGAAATCCGTTTTGCTTCAGAATACTGAAAATTTCACCGAATTTTGTGAATTTTCATAACGAAATGTTTATAAGTGCTGCATGAATTTGTTTGAAATAAAAATCAAATATTGTTTATCATATATTTGATCAATTCATTAAATTATTTTTTTTGTCAAGTTGTTGGCCAAATGAGACGGATTCTGAATTTATTTTCTTCATTTCCTTCTTGGTTCCGGATTCTTTTTCTGCCCAAATCTTTCTTGTCGCTCTATTTGTTTCTCCAGAATCGACCAAGCAGGTCCTTATTTTCCGAAACAATATGAAAAGTATTTGTAGGAAAAGTAAGAGGCTGGACACGAAACTAATCATTTTTTTGTGATTAAGAAAAAACTGAAATTCAGCAAAAAAAGAATAAAAAAGGTGTCATACGGAGTTGATTAAATTCTGACGGACAAATTTAACGAGATTGCTAGAATTATTGAAAAATAGGTTATTGGCTTCGACGATTTGGAACCTGTGGGAAGTTTTGATGCTGAAAGAACTGACAACTATTTGAACATACGATTCCGGCCAATTTAGGTCTGTTTGGATTTATTCGGACCGAGCAGGCCAACTCGGGTCAACTTGGGCCTGTTTTTCATAAAAAATTGAATTCATTTTTAGGTGCACGTAGACAATTTGAAAACCAAAAAAGAATAAGATTTCCCTTTTCTCCAAAAATAAATTTATTATCATTAAGTTTTCTTCGGAACTGCCTTTTCATTTAACAAGTTCTGCTACAATTTCTCATTAATCTTTTATTATATTTTATAAAATTCTAATAGACAAAAGTCATTTCACAATTATTTTAGTACGGAACATAAATTACAAGAAAGGGAGAGAAACAATGGAAAAAGCTAAACAAGCACATTCACGCACGTGTTTTATGCTTTTTTTTGTTTTGCTGATAGCGAACGTTTCGAGAGGCTTGGACTAGCACCACCACTTGTTGATGATCGTTTCTTTGCCGAAAGTTGCGCCACAGGTGCCGGAGGGAGGTCGATAGAATTCGAAGAACGACGAGCTGAAAAAAAAAGGAATTTTAGCTGGTCCTGGTCTTGAGTTTTTTTCAGATATCCTGCCGGTTCTTATTCGGCCCGTTTTGATGCAGGTCCCTTTTTTCTTTTCCCGTATTTCAAATAATCTCAAATTTCTGGTCGTCCTCAAACCCCCAAGGATTAACTAGGGATAATAGGCAAGAGGTACACCAGGTAATGGAGAAATCTGAGTAAGAGGGATTTGTAAGGTTGAAAAGGGGGATTTTGGAAAATTTAGGAGAAAAGGATAAGTCTAGTGCTCAGAATCGGTTTCACGGTTATGACGTTTGTTCCAGTGTCCTACGGAGGAAGATATTAAATAAGAATCATAGGCAAGAGGCACACAAGGTAATGGAGAAATTTGAGTGAGAAGGATTTGTAGGAGTGAAAAACGGGATTACGGAAAATTTAGGAGAAAAGTATAAGTCCAGTGCTCATAATCGGTTTCCTGGTTATTACGTCTGTTTCAGTGTCTACGTGTCCGTGTGTACTTTGTTGCTGATTCTTTGCGTTCTTGTGGAAACAGACTTTCAGGTAAAAAATGACATATTAATAAAATCAACACACTTTCTTGAAGAAAACTATCAAAGTATTGTTTGAATGATGGAAGACATGTTCACTTGAAAACGGTAATGAATGAGAATTATTTTGATAATACCCTCTCAACACAGAAAACACCTACCAACATCATCATGACTCCGGTGAGCCAGATGGATTTGTCGGTAACAGCGTTCATCTCTTCGTTGTACATTCTTCAACTCACAGTCATCTGAAAATCATCATGTATGAGAATTATGTTGGTATTACATTGTCTCACTTACTCATAATGTTCAAATTTTGTTCCGGAATGTAAATATATATTTTTTTAATTATAAATAATCATATTTTCTACCAAGAGTCCTCTAAACACGAAGGAGACAGGTTTGGTAGAGGGGGAGAAGACTGAATGAAACGGCGACCAAGCGGTTTCGATTATAGAAGTGATACGCAGAGAAAGGACCTTGGAGCAGAAAAGGGGCGTACCTATATGAGGAAGCTTATGAGCGGGGGGAAAGAAGATGTAAGAGGTGCCACGAATGTTAGCAAAGGAAAATGGCATAGTGACAGGATAGCAATAGAAATTGAAGGCTCATAGGAAAAATGGTCCAGATGGTGGTTCATATAAAAAAAATGCTCTTATCACCTGGAAAAAGAAGATCATCGACACACTGAACAAAAAAAGGTCTGAGGAAGACGACAGATTGAATTTTTGTCGGTTATTTTTTGGAATAGTTCAAAATAAACCAAGCTGTGCGGAAAACTATACAAGCCTTGAGGGACAATGCTTTTGAAAGTTTTTGCCCAGTCTTTTTTTTTCCTGCTAAAAAAATTCGGGTTTCGTTACAATACACGATTTTTCAAAGCATGTTTTTAAAAACTTTTTCACTCATTTTTGTTTTACCAAGCGGCCGTTCAGACATATCCTATCCAACATTCGTTGGTTTCCTGATTTTTGGATTAAAGGGGCCTCATAGCTTTTTCGATCTTTTCTCTTATTACCTAATGAGTAATTTGCCAACAAGCATTTTTTGCTTTTTTTTGAATATTGCTCAACTATCTTCATCTTCACTATGCATATACTACCTGATTTCTTCACTTTTCAATGACGCAGTATTTAAAATAGGATCCACCACAATTTTTCTAATAACAAGGGAATGTTTTGCTCCAGATGGGTTGAGAATTCTCTATAAATTGGTAGTCTGAAAGTAGATCCGTCTGTGAGTAGATTTTGAAAATTCTAGCCCTCACTGGAGCTTGAAAGTCTGGAAAATCTGGAATCGCCACGTCAACAATGCATTGTAAATAACGAGGCGGTTAAATGTATTCAACGTTTGTATATGATTGATTTTACAGCTTTATTAAATGAATAGCGTTTGGAAAACAACATAATTAGCCTGCCTTATTTTCAAGTACAACTCTCGAGTCTAGTTTGATTCGAAAGTGGGCTTTGCTCAATGACAAGAAAATGGGTTGCACTTCATACAAATTTGATCACTTCAGTATGTCTAAACTTCATGAGAGAGAGAAAGCCGGAAAACCGCAAAGTAAAAAAAAAACAAAAAAACAACGTATTCCTGGAAGCTTACAAAAAAAAAATCTAGGGAAACTCTGAAAGCCCATATCTCCGCAGGCAATGAAGCTATCAAAATGTCTTCCACTGATAAATTACTCGGTTAAAAATTTGAAATATTTTATTAGTTGACAATATTTCGATAACTCTTTTCATTACTGAGTTATGCCAGTTTGAAGTATTCTTTTGAAGTTGCGTCCAGGTGACTGAATGGTGCTAAAAACCGTCATATCTCAGTAGTGGGTAAAGTTATCAAAACGTTTTTAACTGAAAAAATGATCATAGTTAAACGTTGCATATTTCATTAGTTGAACACTTTTTGATAACATCCCTAGCAACTGAGATATGACAGTTTTAAAACAGACGAATATCTCAACTCACTTTAGAAGGCAGATGTGACCTGCTAATTTTTAGACTGTCACCATTTTGACAAGTAGTTAATCGGAGATCTTGTGTTTCGAGAAGCCGCAAGTTCCATGCTGATGATTTTTTACTTGGTTTTTTTCTCTACCTTCTCTGCGTCTCTCTGTATAATAATTTTGAGTAGGAGAAGAGACGCATACAGCGAGACACTTAACTTTAATCACCTGTATCTCTAGACGCAGAAATGATAGAGAAATGATTCAAGAGGCAAAACTACTCACCGTGAAAATCTCTATTACTGGATATGTAGAAATCTCAAATTTTTACAAAAAAAAATTTTTGCAAAAATTTACAAAAAATATTTTTCTGGAAAATTGTGTGACAGACTCACTTCTTCAATCTTCATCAACTCTTCTGTTTTCAACTCCGCCAAAGTAAACTCTATTCAAAAATCCTTGAAATTCTCCGATTCCTCCATTCCCAACACGTTTTCGACGTGCTTTTCTTCATTTCTCAGGGTTAAATCTACTTTTCCCATGACTTCGGGCTCCAAAAATGGCAAAATCGGAATCAATTGATTGATATTCATATTTTCCAGAGTCAAATTCTTGATTTTGATGCTACCATGCACCTCTAAACATTCAAAAATAGAGTTACCCCCGGGAAAACAGCCATCAAATCCAGTGAATTCGAGGCGGAATTCTAGAATTATTGTTGTCTTGGAGACCAAATTTATTGGAGATCGTCACAAAATACATAGTCCTTTCCCACATCCAAATACCCAACTGCGTTGTGCAAAGTTGAGAACACTGCAATGCTCTGGAATAAAATTCATAAATTTCGTTCTTGCTTCAAAACATTTGGGTTTTGACGATTTTGTCCAATTGTAAGGGACGGTTAAATACCAACCAGGTAATACACTGTTAATCACTCCTATTCCATTCCCAGGGTTAGTCACTTCTTATTGTTTTTCCAGGTGACTCAATACGGGGTCTATGTTTATATTCTAGAGTCCTAGAAGGCGCATTCCCCACTTTTGTCATAACTCCAGTTTCCATAACATAATCAGACACATACAATCCCATTCTTCTCTCTGGAAACCATGATTTGTATAGAATGTTTTTCGATCAACTATTGGACAACGATGCAGCAGCCCTGGATTTGGTCCAGTGTCAATTTATTTCCCCTTATTCTACTGACCCTTCGAATGAACTTATTCATTCAATTACCACAGTACAATACACTATTTTTTCCAAGCATGTTCTGGTGAAGTGAATTTTTAACCAATCTTTCGACCCTCTCGTTTTACTAAAATACCGTTCAGTCCGAAAACATCCCATCCGATTCTCGTTGATACGATGCTTTTCGGACAAGAGAAGGCCATTAGCTTTTTCTCTTTTTTCTTTTTTTCTGATGAGCAATATGCCTACAATCTTTTTTTTACACCTTCGTTATCTTTGCTTTTTTTGCAAGACCTCCTAATTTCTCTTACACTTCAATTACACAGTTTTCAAAAGTAATATTCACCACTTTCTTTCCAAAAAACTTGTGTTAGAAAACGTAACCCAAAACTCTTGTTTATGCACCTATCTCCACTAACAAAAATTTATTCCCTGCCCCGCTAAACGCGAGTCTCATTCTTGTCACATTTCTGGCTCCTCTCCTGACCCTGCATGTATGCGATTTGGACCAAACGAATGTTATTCTCATAGAAGGTGGCCGTTCTTCTTCCTTTTCCTCTTTATCCGGCTACTAATACCCCTCCGGTCACAGAGTTGCAAGTCTCCCAGGTTACGCACACTACCTCTCGATCACTCTTCTTCTCTGCCTATCGTTTGCTCTTATTCTCGTCACTATGTGACCACTTCTCTTCATTTAGTCTTCTCCCCTTCTACCAAGTGTGTCTTCTTTGTGTTTTGAGGACTTTTGGTAGTAAAATCTGATTATTTCTAAATTTCTAATTTTTATTATATATTCCTTCCTGAACAAAAATTCAGAAAAAAGGTGAGAGAGTGAGAAAAGATAGTATCAATATAGGTAGAAGAAATGAGCATGCTAATTTTCTGATTCTAGTTTTCATTTCAACTAACTATAGAGAACTGCCTTCACTATTTGACCATCGGCAATTGTATCCGTCGTAGGTACTAAAAATTAACAGAAAAAATGAATGGAATAAATTATTTTTTACGAAAAACTGACCTAGGAAAGTCAGTGGTCGATACAGAATAGAGATTCGTGCATAGCTCGTTCTCAGCTAGCCAAGTTACTGAAACTACAGTTTCAAATCTGAAGGTTTCCTAGTGAGAAGTCACTAAAGTAGTTTGAAAACTTTTTTGTTCAACTATGATCTTCCAAAAACCTTTTTTCAACTTAGTGAATGTCATTACAATTCTGAAAACAAATCTCGCAGAACAAATGGAACCGTACAAGGATCTTCCGGGAATATCGACGAGTAGACCACGAAGGATTCACTTTGGAGGAATTGAAAGATGTATTCCATCACTCGAAGTTGGACAAGGAAGTGAATGGGAAAAATAGGAAAGCGTTCTAAGGACATGTGGTTTTTATGATGCCTTAGAACGGTGCCAATCGATTTGTTTTTTGAGAAAATGGCAGATGTGAGTTATTTCCGGGATCTGAAACTTAATGTAGTTTGTAAACTTTTCCAGTAGATACTTATAGTTTTTAGTATGTGTAGTTTATTCACTATTTATCTTACAAACAACCATAAACAGTAAGCAATGAGTGCTCAGAACGATAGTTTCTGTAGTTTGTAACCCGTTTACAGCGTTACCAACACTCTATTAATTTCTCTTCTAATTTCAGCCGAAACTGTTCTTGCATCAGCAAAATGGATGTCCCCGTGTCCCACAACATCGTTGCTAGTACTGCAAACCGACAAATCCCCCATCAAAACATATTCATTCAAAATCTCTCTGAACTCTCTATGCCAAAAGACCCAATCACTCTCAACGATCTATTATTGATTAATTGCACAGAATTCTAATTCACCTCACATTTGACCTATAAAGAATTGAATAGGTTTCTGAAGAGTTGGCGATTTGGGAGTAATCCTCGACTCAGAAAACTGACGGTTCTCATTATAGGACGGAATCAGGAACAACCGAATGCGAAAGTTTTATTCAATGGGATCCAAAATGAAGATGCTTTTGAAGATGATAAAATGAAATTTTTCATGTATCGAAACCATGGTGATTCTGAATATCATCGAAATGGAATGTACATGGGACGTGATGTTCGGACAAAAGATGGAATTAGGAGAGCGACAGTTTTGCTGTGTCGGGTCTTTCCCGGTTTGCGAATGATAGTTCACGAATGATTTTTTTTTCTGTTTTTACTAGTACGAGTCAAAAGTACTTGTTTTCAATTTTTCGAAAACTATTTTCTCATCTGTACCAAAATATCTCTCCCCATTCATGTTAAATACAGCTTTTTCTGTCGATTTTCGATATTTTTTCTCCGATAAAATTCTTATACCACCCTCCTCATTTTTTCAACGATACTCATTAAGATAGTGTGCAGTTCTATTTTTTCCTTTAGTTCAAAAAAGATTACTCACTGTCACGAAACGATTCTCCATATCACAATTGATGGAGCACATAATTGAAGTAGAAAAAAGAGGGACCACCCTCGCTTAAGTGAGCACTCAATGGTTGCCGTTCAAAAACGTCAACTTTGGTGTTTACTTTAGCAAAAAATGCCCGATTTGTTGAATAATTGTATCGATCATCATTAGGAACAAGAACCAGATTTTTGTTACTTTTCATTCCAATTTTGTTTCTTCAAATCTGATAAAATGGTGTCTAAAACCTTGCCGCTGTTAATATCCTCCACCACTCATTTTTGATGATCTCATGGTAGAAACCGTAACAACTTTTGTTTGAGCACCAATTGAAAAACTTTCGAAAAATCTTTTTTTTTGGAATATTTGACCAAAAAAACCGAAAAACCGAAAATAAATCGAAATAAGTACTGGATTGCTGAAAAAAGTATTTTCTAGTTGTTTTTTCCAGAAAAATGAATTTTTCCAAAAAATCTATTCCGATTATTCGACTGAAAACAAGTAAACTAGAGGTGTAGCAAAATAGAAATCAGAACCATCCATCATTCATTTATCGAAGCCCATCTCGGATCGGTTTTTGTTCAGCTTGATAAGTATTTCAAAAGATTTTGAAGTTGAAAAACGTGTAAAAAACAACAAATTTCATCAAACGGATCAAAGATGACCAGAGTTTTCCTGTTCTCCGTTCACAGCTCGTATTTTATAAAAGCGAATGAGTCTACTTTTTCGGTTTTTTCGGAGACTGTCCGAAAAAATTTTCGCCAAAAATTTTATCGAAAAAACACCTTAAAAAAACCAATAACTTTTCGGTCCGAAAATTTTTCGCACACCCTTGGTCTCAACTAACGAGAGTTGATGTTCTGCTCCACCAGCAATTATTCTCACTCTGGTCTTCTTTCTGCTTCCTCGTCTAACCTGGCATACGTGCGACTGAGTCGTCCCTCTCTATTTCCTTCCCTACACATTTTCCATCACATAAACTGCTCTCCGGAGAGACTCATAAAGAGTCTCCTCGTTCTATTCCCTTCCCTCCTGCTACCGAACTGCAGTTTCTCTTCCCAATTTCTCTTTTTTCGTTTTCTCTGCGTATCGTTTTCTCTTATCTCCGTCAGTTTGTGGCCACTTTCGTCATTCAGTCTTCTCCCCTCCTACCAAGTGTGTCTCCTTTGTGTTTTGAAGACTCTTGGTAGAAAAATCTGATTATTTCTAATTTTCTGATTTTATATATTCCTTCCGGAACAAAAAATTAAAAAAAAGGTGAGTGAGTGAGAAAAACTAGTACCAATATAGGTAAAAATGTGACTATTTTCAATTTCTGATTCCAATTTTTTTCAATTAGTATGTGTTTCAGTGGGCTTAGTCATCGTACTCGAAAAAAGTGGAAGTAGTAGAGGAGGTCACACTGGGGAACTGCGTTCACTACTCACCCTAGGTAACTGTGTCCACTTGACTTTGGCAGCTGCTGGAATGTCTAAGATTTCCTTTTCTCATAATACCGAAACGTTTTTAAAACAATCCAAAAGGAATCCTAATTGACATCTTTTTTATAGCTTCCCTAGAAATTGAGATATGACGCTTCCAGGCCGAATTCCTATTTTTTACAGACTTCTCAATACCCGAAACGATGACCAGTCTGCTTATATTGCTAAACTTGAAGCTCAACTAGCAGCAAGTCAAAAGAAAATTTTGGAACTGAAAGATTATGAAAATCAGCCTACTTGCTCTAGTGTCATCTTGAAACCGAACTCAATTGCAAACCTCCAACAAAATCAGAAATTTGAGGAGATGAAGGCAAGGATGAAGAAAATGGAGGAGGAATTTGAAAAATTGAGAACGTAAGTGAAAAATGAATTTCAGACAAATAAAAATTATTCCAGCAGAACATCTTCACCACCAGCTCCAGACTTCGAAGCACTCCAGGACCAGATTCTAGATAAAACCGCCTCATTGAGAGTTTCAGAGAAGGAAAATGCAATGTAAGTGAACATTTATGAATAAATAAATGAAAAACAAAAAATATTTCAGCTTGGTCTCCAAAAATGTCTCGCTGAAAGAAGAGGTTGAACGTCTTCATCGTGAAATGGAGTCTACGATAATTTTTTTTTGTTTTTGAAAAATTCAATGAAGAAGTTTTTAATTTACATGTGTGTTTTATTGGTTATAAAGAGGGTCCACCCTCGCTTGAGTGAGCACTCAATGGTTGCCGTATAGAACGTCAACTTTGGTGTTTTCTTTAGCGAATAAAGTCTCTTTTTTTGAAGATTTGTGTTAAAAATCAATTCTTCAGATTGTATTCTGATTGTTTTCTCAAAACAAATGAAAAGATGTCCGAAATCTAGCTGCTGACATCGCTGTTCAATCGCACAGCTGTTTAGTATACTCCAACAAACTTTTTTCCTACGAACTCGTGGCGGAAAACATAAAACACTTTTTCTGCCCCACCAAAAGCGAGCCTCACTCTTGTCACATTATTGCATCCCCTCCCAACCCGACATGCATGAGACCAAACGAATCCTCAACCTATAGAGAGACCCCCCGTTTCATTTCCTTCCCTACACCTTTTCCTCCACATATATCTTCCTCCGGAGAGGCTCATAAAGGGTCTCCTCGTTCTATTCCCTTACCCTCCGGCCACCCAACCGCTGTTATCTCATTATTTTTCTCTGCGTATCGTTTTCTCTTATTTCCGTTGCCTTGTGGTCACTTCTCTTCATTTAGTCTTCTCCCCTTCTACCAAGTGTGTCTCCTTCGTGTTTAGAGGACTTTTGGTAGTGAAATCTGATTATTTCTAAATTAATTATTTTTATCATATATTCCATCCGGAACTCAAACTGAAACTTTCGGATGATTTATTGGAAATTGTACCATTGGTATTGAAGCAACAAGAGACTCCAATTGCAACTAATGATGGTAGGATATTTGGGATGAAGGAAAAATTTTCAAGCTTTTCTATTGCAGCACGCCTTCAAAAATTGAGACTTAAGTGGCTACCTCAACATCAAGATGTTGTGAATACGGTAGTTGAAAGAGCGGAAATTTATGAAGTTGTGATTTTCTAACATGAGACCACTTGCCAAGTATAATTTTTTTTTGTTTTTGAAAATTTCAATAAAGAAGTTTTTAATTTAAATGTGTGTTTTGTTTGTTATAAAGAGGGGCCACCCTCGCTTGAGTGAGCACTCAATGGTTGCCGTATCAAACGTTAACTTTGGTGTTTTCTTTAGCGAAAAATGCCTCATTTTTGGATACTTGTATCGATAATCATCAGGAATTGGAATCAGATTTCTGTAGTTTTTATTCTGTTTTTGTTTTTTCAAAAAATTGAAAATTCTGACTTCACTGTCAAATTACACAACTGTTTAGTATTTTCCACCACTTTTTTCCTACGAACTCGTGGTAGAAAAGTCTTGTTTGAACACCAAACTTTACTAATGAGAGCTGATTTTCTGCCCCACCAGAAGCGATTGTCACATTTCTGCACCTTCCCCTAGCCCGGCATACATGCGACTTAGACCACACGAATCTTCAACCTATTGGGAGACCCCCCGTTCTATTTCCTTCCCTACACCCTTTCTTCCACATATAATCTCCTCCGGAGAGACTCATAGAGGGTCTCCTCGTTCTATTCCCTTACCCTCCGGCCACCCAACCGCTGTTATCTCATTATTTTTCTCTGCGTATCGCCTTCTCTTATCTCCGTTTCCTTGTGGTCACTTCTCTTCATTTAGTCTTCTCCCCTTCTACCAAGCCTGTCTCCTTCGTGTTTTGAGGACTCTTGGTAGTGAAATCTGATTATTTTTAATTTTTTGAACTTATATATTCCTTCCGGAACAGAAAATTGAAAAAAGGTGAGTTAGTTGAAGAAAAAATTGTAATAGAATTGAACATTATAGGATAATTTTTGAAAAAATTTCACTTGCGGACATTGAGAGTTATTCTCATTTCGAGACTGCTATAACTTATTTTGTAAAGGTTGGTTTAACGAAAGAATCAAACATAAGAAAAAAAAAGAAAATTTCCAGCACTTTCTTCTGTACGCATTCCAAATATTGGTATTTCAAACGTCCAGACAATTACGTGGTGCAAATGGAGTCTTAAGTTTCTTTGTTTTTAATTTTAAGTAATATCCCTAAGGCTGATGTTCCACGAGATGCTTCTTATATATAATCCTCCGTTTCGCCCACATGCTTTTATTTGTCGCCCTTTTTTGCTCTCCATTTTCCCACACTCTATCCGAATTCCAATTATATTTGTTTCCGCTTTTTTGAGCTTCAATTATGGGTTATGATTTCCGTTGCTTCACAATTTTATACCCTATTTTTATGATGAATCATATATATCTTTTGTAAATTTATTAGAATTTTTGAATAAAGTAAGAAAACCAAAAAGTATCCACAGATTAGAAGCAACCACCGAATCGACAAGCGGGTCTAGAAGGTTCAAGTTGGAGCGGGGCTTAGTTTTTTGAAGATCATAAACACAAAAAATATGGTGGAGATCAGAATAATGGCGATTCTTCAAAAAGAACCTACGAAAAATAACAAAGGAAGCCAGACAGAAAAAAATTGGAAGAAAGGGGTTATAATCATACTTGCAACGGGCCGGGCTGGGCCAGGCTCGGCCCGCTCAACCCGGGTTTCAGTAACAGAAATTATTTTTTCGGTGTTACGAGTGGCAGACCGAAAAAAATCGTTTTTTTTTGCAATTTTCATCGTATCTTGCTTACTTATAATGTCCTGAAAACTTTTCGAGATAACTTCTTGATTTTCGCTAAAAATTGTAATGAAAAAACTATTTTTAGCCAGAAAAAATTTGAAAATCCAGTGTCAGTGAAAAGCGGGCCGGAAAAACCGTCGGCCCGGCCCGTTTTGTCTTCAGCTCGGTCCGCACGGGCCGAGCCGGGCCGGGCTGACCTACTGGCCGGCCCTCAGATTTGCAAGTATGGTTATAATTGAGAAAAAGATGGACAAATAACTTCGAGATAGCACAAGTAAGACAAAAAAATTTGAGAATTCGAGATTTGAAAAAAAATCAGTACAACGCGCGAGCCATTTTTCGGGCTTTCGCTAACGTGTGGATTTTGAAATCAATGAATTGAGGATCTTCTGATAATTCAATAACCAACACACGCTTAGTAGGACGTCGGAAAAACCAACGAGAACGTCTTAGGTTGCCACGACGGTCGCGGTATCGATATGGTCGGCCAAGTAATTCGATAAGACCGTTTCGATCCGGAAAGTGGCGGGAGAAGATTTTAAGGTATTTAGTGGTTGAGGAGCAGTTGAGGAAGCTCTGGAAAAAAATAATAAATTTTATGAATCTTTCGTAATTTAATCGATTCAAAAGTCAAGTTCGTAGAAAAAAAATATCTCACCTCCTTCACCTTCCTTACATCTTCGGTAGTCAATTCATCGAATAAAACGCTTGCAGTTTCAAAATTTTCAAAATTGTGAATTCCCGCTCGTACCGGAGGCCTGTTATCTGTAAATTGCTTTGCCTTTTTCCATTGCTCCGTTTCCACAACTTTCGACAGATCCAGATCTCCTGCAGTCCCCCTTATTCTCAAATAATGCAAAGCTTTCGGGCAGATAAACGGGAGAATTTCCATAGCATCCTCTTGACTCGTGATGACTAAATAGAGAAATTCCACTTTCATTGGAGTTTTCGCAGAAGACTCCAGAGCTTTTTGAATCCTTTTATATCCATTTTCATTGCAGTCTATATAAAGCCGGCTTAACGTGGGCAATTTGCTCTCAAAAATTGATGCAAAATCTCGGATGCAAAGATCCACACAATTGGATTTTTCAATTGTTTTCACACGATCTCCGTCCTCTCGCCACCAATCGATCTCAGTATTTTCTCCGTTGATATTTCGGTAAACTAATTCGTAAGCTTGGTTGTCTGGGTATAGATATCCAACAGACTTCCCATAAAAAAGCAGTGTCATTGACACTTGGTTTCCATAAATTTCTATTGATTCAATGTCGTAAATTGGCTTAGTTGCTTCGATGAAGTTGCGGAGGCTGTGGCATGTTTTTCGGAGGCACTGACTGAAAATTTTCAAATTGTTTATTGAGATATTGAATCAGTACCAGTTTTTTTTTCTAGGAAGCTCGAATGGAATTTGAATCAGTCGATAGAGAAATTTTTGCTTCACAAATCCATGAAAACACTTTTTCACTTGTGGGGGAAAAAAACTATTGGAAAACTTACATATCTGCAAAATCACACCAATCCAATATTTTCCTCATAACATCTTCCGGCATAGCCAATAATATAGGTTCAATTGGCTCGGCCATTTTCTTTTCTGCTACAAAAGCCAATGAATTGCAGTAGGCGTTAAAGAAAACGGAAATTCCCAAGAAGGCAACGAAAACGTGTGGAAAAAATGAAAAAAGAAGAGATTTTCGTGATAAGAGGTAACAGACACAAGAAGTGTGGCAGCTATATTTCTCTTCTCCTCTTCACTTCGTAAGCTGTTTCCTTAAGCCTCCATTCATCCGTTCTTTGTTCGGAAGCTCGGCCACAGTGTAGTTTTTTTCTAACACGTCTTCAACACAATTTTCTGAAGAAATGGCTTGAAAAAGCGTCAAGTCCGCTCTGCCTACTTGTACAAAATTTAAAAACAAACACTTCAAAGGTTTTTTTGTGCAGAATTCGAAGACGAACACTTCTGTGGAAATTGAATTCTAAAAAATAGTGTTTCTCCCCATTGTTTTGATTTCACCCATATTTTTTGGATTCGATGATACATGGAAAACCGGGCGTATCAAAAGAAGGTATAAATGTATTTTTTTCAGCAGTTTCTTTTTGAAAATTAATTATTGATGAAACAAGTTAGAGCCTCTTGTGGAACATCTTCCATAGGGCGCAACACATGATTGTCTGGGCTTTTGAAGTACCAATATTTGGAAGGCGTGCAGAAGGAGAGCTGAAAATTTTCCTATTTTCAAATTTGATTCATTCGATAAACCAACCTTTACAAAATAAGTTATGACCGTCTCGAAATGAGATAATTTTTCAATGCCCGCATGTAATTTTTTTAAAAATATTTTTCCCTATAATGTTCCATTTTATTACAATAGAAGGCCGGGGTTTAGTTCCCCGACCCCGGAGGAACAACAATTGAACTGCTATGTTACAGGTCCAGTTGAAATAATTCGGGAAAATTAATGATCGAGTAGGCTAGGCGATCGAACATTCTTATTGTTTCAATTTACCGGAAAAAGCTGTCAGCTTGGCCATCCTGGGTTTTGGTGGACCGATTTTCTGTTGTTTCTGGTGAGAAAAAAACAAGATCGGAATGTTTATAAATTTCATTTTTTACTACAAGAAAAATAAAAACAGTAAATAAATAATATTTGAATAAAAACAACAATAAAATATGACCTGCATTCGGTTTGATATCATCTGATTGATCCATCCAAGTTGGAATCTGTTCATATTCCGAAAAAATTCCAGGTTTTGAAGTTGGCGTTTGGAGAGCATTTCCATTACCTTATTTATCAAGATAGACTCACATCAAATTGAACAATTGAATATTATTTCAACAAAAATTAATTTCAAAATGTCACCTGCATTCGGTTAGATATCATATGACTGTGATAATAAGTTTGATTCATTGTTTATGTGCTGAAAAAACTATGTATGTTTTAGGTTATTTGCAATTGATTGTTTATCTCTGATTTTTTGTAGTTCTCAAGATTTTGTGCATTCTAAACACAATTCAATAATATAGACTTACCTCAGCATCAAAACATACAGATGAAAAACGTGATGAATGTAATCAAAATAAAAAAGCTCAGAATAATCATGAAAACCTGAGTTTTCTGCACCCGAATCCAAGGGTACTGGAAAAAAAGTAGAAGATATGAAGAATGGAGATTGAAGCTAAAAACAGAGAATATATAAGTGGTGAGTAGAAAGAAAAAGTGAAAAACTGGTAGTTCCTGGCACCAGTGTCCTCATTTTCCCCTAGTATGTCTCCTTGGTCACCGCTCTCTTTTGAATTTTTTGCAGGTGCAAAATTAAGTGGTTTGACCTACTTTCCGGTACCTGGCACCTTTTCTGGCGCACTGCTCCACTTCTTTCCAAAACAGCATATATGTCCTCCTTGTTTTGCTGCCTCTTCCCCGGTACTTTTTCTAGGTAACCAGTATCTGGCACCACTCCGTTAGACGGCTCTTTATCCTCCTTTTTGTGCTTCTACTTCCTCTCTAGGCTGATGTGTTTGTAGTCTTGAGCAGCAGGAGCTTGGCACTGCTTCCCGGCTCCCATAAATTTCGTTCTCAAAACCTTTTTGATTTTCAATTCCTTTCCGTCTCTTTTCGTTTTATTTCACTTCAATCCTTTTCTGTTTGTATGCCCTATCGGTTACCAATTCATTTTTTAATTTTTTTCCATTTTGTTTTTTCCTGATTCCTCAATAGTCGTTCAAAAAAAAATGATTTTGTCATACTTATTTACTCGTGATGTATGTGTTTTTGGATTTTGAAAATAAATTGTTAAAAAAAACCAAGAAAAAGTTTAATCTCATTGTTTTGAATTCACCTTTTCAGATATTCAGAGCTTGAGAAATTTTTTGGTGAATTCCTCTTTTTTCTGAAACCATTCAAAGGTGTACACAACAGACTCACTGCAGACCGAAATCTCTTGACCGTCTTCTGATTGCAGACCCAAACCAGACTCAATCTCTCAACCGTTTTAGGTCTGCAGGCACAGAACAGACTCGAAAAATTGGGGAGTGAATTTAGGCTGCCTGGAGATTAATTGAGTAATTTCTGAGCCGTTATGTTACAGGTTCAGTTAAAATAATTCGGAAAAATTAATGATCAAGTAGGCTAGACGATTGCACATTTTTTCCCTCGATTTTGGATAAATGGTTAAATTTATATTTTTGAGTTGTGCTTGAAATTACATAGGTGCTGTCAAGAAAGGAAATTCGCTCAATTTTATAATTGATGAACTTGAATACCGACACATCTTTTACCTGTTTGTTCAAGATCCATCAGTTAACGAGAAACTAAAAGAGCTAGCTGTACAAAAACTATAAAACCACTGATAATTATTGAAAAAGGATCATTGTGAGCATACCTGGAAGGTAATTCCACCATATCAACTATAGCAGAGAGATACGCATCGTTTTGACAAAGAAGAGAGATTGTTCTAGAGAAGATAAAAAAAAGTAGGTGGTAGTATTATAATTTTGTATTCCATCTGTGAAACATTGACGTTGTTGAGAAATTTTTAGTTTGATTACAGTAAGTGGAATATACGATGGGAGGAGAAGCTTATCCCCGATGATTAGAAGAAGGCGGCGCTTCATTCAAATATGCCTTCTGCTACTGTTGTGTCCGTGACCTCCGTAGCCTAGTTGGTAACGGATTTGGACATGGATCACAAGGCCGGGGTTCGATTCCCCGACCCCGAATGCACAACAATTGGACCGTTATGTTACAGGTTCAGTTGAAAGAATTCGGGAAAATTAATGATCAAGCAGCTAGGCGATCGAACATTTTTATTTCTGCCAATTTCGGATTGATTGTAAAATTTCGTTTTCTATATCAATTGTGCTTGCAATTTTGAAAACGAATATTTATATAGATTTTTTGTTCGAAAGAACTTTTTTCAACTTTGAGGGCATCTTCTCCAGTGTCGAAAAAACATATTCCGAGCTCCTAGAAATGCCTTATCGGCTTATACCAACAGATTTTTGATTAATCAAGTCTTATTTTAAATCAGAGCACGCATTTTGAACTGAATTGGTATTTTTTTTTCTTTTTTTGCAGAATTTTTTTAAAATTCCCATCAATGATATACAGAATCATTATGAGACCCAAATCCACCTATAGCTTGCAAAGACATACTCCTTTGGTTGGATCAAAAGTTCAAATTCGTCTAGTCGAGTTGAGAAGATCAAGTTTCTATTTCACTTCTCTTGATAAGCTCCTGATTTTCAATCTCCATAAGAGCAAATCATGAGACTCAAACCAGACTACACATACAACGAGTAAGTTCATATCCGTATAGCTCGGGTGGAAACCTCACATTTCCTTTTTTCTCTGATAACACTCTTCTATGTTACTGCTTCTCAATCCTTCTCGCTCTCTTGTTTCCCCGCCCTTCTCGCGAGTTTTCCCTCGACTACTTCATTTTTGTTATCAAAGCTTCGCGTCGGGTGGACGACTATGCCTTTTTTGTGATTAAAGGGCTATTAGGAGAAGAATGGTACCGATTTTTTCAAAATTTTTTCTATTTATTCCTATTCATGTTCTATATTCATGTCCGAGAGGCCAATGTGGAGGAGGAGATCGTTGAAGAAGAAGGAGAAGTCTATCTGGAAACGGAATTTTTCAAGTGAATGATGCTGATGCAGTTCCAAATGAATATCAACCAGCTCTGGAGCTAACATAAGAGCAAGACCATAGGAATCTTCATTTTTGTCTCGCTCCGGCTCTCACCGCATCAACAATCGGCCCTCAGGCTCGACCTCAGGAACTAGACGAGCAAGGTCTTAGAGTTCTGGCACCGGCTCAACCGGATGCATATCCAGTTGTTCATGCTTTGCCACAGAGAAGAGATCAGCCAAGTGTTAGAGATGAGGAGAATGCTTGCTCGAACGCTCTCAAAGGTAAGCAGTTTTTAGTTTATTTTCACTGGTTTTTATTTTTTCCCTAATCTAACGTCCCACATGACCTAATTTTGTTTTTCAGATCTACAATGAATACAAACAATTCTCAGTTCAAAGGGGACGTTGCCTATTCCAGTTCCATCTTAGACGCCTTCAAACACTTTTCCCGTACTTCAAACCTGAACATATTATTATTTTTTCGAGAATTTCAATAAATCTTTATATAATTATATTGCTGTTTGACTTGTTATGAAGAGGGTCCACCCTCGCTTGAGTGATCACTCTATGGTTGCCGTTCAACACGTCAACTTTGGTGTTCACTTTAGTGAAAAAGCCCCATTTTTGATTTTTTATTTTCGGTGAATCTTTAGGTTTTAGTGTCAAATTTACGGATTCTTCATTGGTTTTTTTTAAAACGTTTGACTAATTTAGCTGCCTCACTACAATCCGTTCACTTCATTTTTGAACTTTGTATAACTTCTGTTTTTTTTGGTGAGAACAAACAACGACTCGAAGGTTAATAGATTGCAACTTGCAAGGAGAAAATGCAAGACTGGCAGTTCCTGGCACCGGTGTCCTCATTTCCGTGTCCCATTGCTCTTTGCTCCGCGCTTTCTTCTAAATTATCCGCAAAAGCGATAATACTTCTATTTACCTAGTTTTCCTGCGCCTGACACCTTTCCTGGCTCTCTGCCCTACTTTTTTCTAAAGAGCATCCGTATCCGATTGATGGATGCGTCCTCCTTTGTTGCTGCTCTTCCCGCTGTCCTCTTTCTGGGTCACTGGAACCTGGCACCGCTCCCTTGGACGGCTCTTCGTCCTCCTTTTTATGATACTTCCCTTTTCTTAGCTAATGTGTTTTTCGTCTTGAGCAGCAGGAGCCTGGCACTGCTTCCCGGCTCCCATAATTTCTGTTCTCTAAACCTCTTTCTCTCCTCTTTCCATTTTCTATGCCTTTCATTTTATTTCATTTCAATCCTCATCTTCATTTGTGACTCTTTGGGTATGGGTCTCTAAAACTTTGATTATTTCTAAATTTATACTTCTTTTCAATTTTTTCATCAACAGGTGAGTAAACTTTATGTAAATTCTAAAATATTAAAAGCAACAATAAGAATGATAAAAATATAATAATACATTTTCAAGGAATTACCTAATACTGAAATATTCAAGCTCAATGTTATTCTTTCAGATTATACGGCTGCTCAATGATGGCTCCAAGAAATTTCAATTCGCACAACGACCACGTAAGTTATCAAAAACTATAAAAATGAAACTTATTTATTAGATTGTACTGGTGCTGTCATTAGTAACTGATACGACTTGCCTAAGACCAAGCTACCTATGTTCGAAAAATTAGACTTTTTGAGGTTTTCATAGAAAGTATCGAATGAAAAAAATGGGATGAATGAATATTTTGAAGTGGTTAGGCTTAATCAACACTAGTTTCCCTTGAATACAAAAGAAACTGAATCCGCGTGACTTGAAATTGGAATGTAAAAACAGTCATTAATTACCATACGGGTAGGCATTGTTTTCAGCTATCTAACAGGGACCGTTACTGAACTCTACTGTCATTCCTGACTAGTTTTCACCCATTAAAACATAGCCTGAAATCCGTGGAATCATCTCTATTTTTCAGAACGGACAAAAACAACGGGTCTGAAACATCTTCGTTTTTCATTTTCTTACGTTTTTCTCGTTCATCGGCCCTGTTTTCTCATTATTAGTTTTTTCGTAGAATCAGTTATTGTTGTTACTTTTTTTCATATGCCCTAATCATTTTTACTAGTTTTTTTTCCTTCTCACCTGTTTAATTGTTTCTATTCTTTTCTTCCTGTACCCAGAAGAGTCGTTTAAAATATGTAATTTATATAAACTTTTCCCCGTGATATTTGTCATTTTTAATTGTTTTATCCTTGTTGTATCACTTGTTTTTCCAAATAAAAAATTAGAAAAGAACGGCACAAACCTGGTTTTCACATTTTTCCTGTAATTTCTCTCATCGGAAGTCAAAAATTTCAGCTTCTACATTCAAAATGTTCATCCTGCTTCTGGAGTTTTGCTTGCTTTCTAAAAGCTCTTTTTTTCTCTGAAACTGTTCAAAAGTTCACACCACAGACCAACTGCAGACCTATATTTCTCGACCGTTGTCTGACAGCAGACCCAAACCAGACTCAATCTATCGACCGTTTTAGGTCCGCAGACCCAGAACAGACCCGAATAACTGCTATATCATTTTCCAATGTTCTGATTCTGAAAAAAATCTGTTGGAAAGGGAGCAAAACCCCGGGTTTAAGCAAAACCCCGGGTTTGAAAATTGAAAAAAAGAGATGGATGACAAAATAGAATCAGAATAGACGGAGATCAGTTTGAGAGTAGAAATAAAAATCTGGAGAAGAAATTAGCGAAATGGCACCGACCATTTCAAAATACAGTAATTTTTTCCCGAAAGTTTATTCTGTGGATTACAAGGTCTGTGAAGCATTTGAACAAGTTCCGAGCCACCACAATCATCTAGATAAGCCGAAGCTGATGGATATGCAAAAATAAAATTCTGTTTATATTTGGAATAGTGGTTGAATTGGTGTTCGAATCGTTTTTTTTTTCTGTGTTCTTTTTTTTCTCATCAGAGCCGTCTTAGTAGCTGTTTGTCTCCGCTGCTTTGCTTTCTTCTTCTTTTTCTCACTAAACCTCGCCAAAGAAATCCTGCTAGTCGCCTTTTTCGACATCTCTCTTTCCCTTTCGAGCTTCTGCCGCTGTCTTCCTTCTTCTCAAAATATGTTTGCTTCTATATCAGAGAAACGCTCGTTTGTGAGAGCAATAGCTTGGCTTTCGTTTCTCCAGAAGGTGCTCTTTCTCATATTCTCTCAATTTCTTCTCTCTTCTTCCTCTCCCCTCCGTTTCCTTTTTCTTCATTCCTCGTATACTCCCTGTCTTCCTATGTGACTCTATGGGTTTTGGGTCTAAAAATGTATATACTGATTATTTCTAATCTATAATTTTTTTTATCTGTTCTTTATTACTACACAATTATGAATAAATATGAAAAGGTGAGTAAAAAATTTCAAAGACTTTTCGTAGCCATATTGTGAGAGAATTGTTGTTTTTCAAAGTCTAATCACTCTCAGTCAATTTCCTTTTCAGGTGCGTCTCAAAACCAAATAGCAGAAGTCATCAAAGCATCACAGAAGCATGTCATTGTTTTAATTGTTGTTAGTTTAATTTTTCAGTTTAATAGTTCAGTTGAAAAAAGATACTTTCAATTGTCAATGAATTATTGGTTATTGTGAAACCAGCGTTTTTTTTTAATTTTAAATATAAAAAAATCAAATGAGTTAGAAGCCAAAATTTTGTTTTGAAGGATATATTTCAATCTATATAATGTAGCGCTGTTCGAATTCAGATGAATGTGAAAATCATGACTCATGAGAAAATCCTTTTATCGGGTTTTTAGTTTTCTGACATGGATGTATTGGAAGAAACAGTTTTATTGAAGTATTTGTTGTCGAAGGAAGGCGTGGACGTTGAATACAGAAAAAGAAGAAGATGAATACTTCAGTAGAACAAGTTTATCATATTATAGAATAAAAAAAGGATAGTTTTATAAAATGCTGCCTCCTTCATATTGACAGGATTATAATTGCTACATTAAAAAAAACATAAATAGACATACACAAGGCATCGTTGGAATCAGATTTCCAAATTAAAAAATTCAATGCGGAAGATGTTGCTCCAACTTTTCTCTGTGTGCTTTCTGTAAAAAAATTGATTGAACTATTGAAGAGACAAAAATACAATTTCAGAAAAAACTGCTACAATACATGTTCAAATTTTTTTTGAAGGCCTGTATATTAAAAAACCTTCAACAAAATGTCGCCCTTTTTGAATATAAGTCCGATTCTTCCGAAATTAAAACTGAGGGTGTTTTGAAATGATCTGATGCAATAAAACTTTTTTCAAAAACTCACCTGCATTCAGAGACATTTCAACATAATTTAGGAACTAATCATTCAACTTATTTTGTGAAGATAATATTTGAAATAATATTAGAAATTCAGAATAATCAGGGGAGGAGGTCAGGAATAGCAGCTAACCAGGAGAAAACATTGTAGCATTATGAATAAAAAATGGTAGGCAAGAAAAGTGGGGCGCCAAACTTAGAGATGTAAATATCAAGGGATGAGTCATAAAACAAAACATACAAGGTAAGAAAAGATGTAGGACAGGTGACAAACCTGTCATACTAAAAGGTAATATAGCAAATATTAATATATGCTGTTTTTTGTGTGGGGAACCATGCGACGGCTCAAAAATATAATAAACCAGAAAAAAACGAACATTACTAGATGCAGATTTTTTTTGCTGGTTTAGGTTTTCAGCCAAACTAAGAGCAAAACTGAAACGAATCTGAAATGAAGTAAAAAAGGAAATTTAGATGAGAGAAAATAAAAAATATCGAAAACTCGTGAAAGAATTGGATAACATAATTACAGCGAAATCTGAAGTTTTCGCCGAACAATCATGAAAAAAATCGAAAAAAAAATCGAATAGTTTTCTCTTATTATACTTGACAATCATTAAAAAGAGTGCTCTTGTTAGATAATATAAGATTTATTGACAAATATAAAATTGAATAAAATAACTGAATATAAACTTCTGGACGATAAGACGATTTGTTAGTTCAACTGATTGCTCGAAAGCTTGACTGATATAATGAAAACTATTGAGGGAAGGGTCCGAGAGTCCCATCAAAAGGTCACCATTATTACACAATTTACACAATTTATCTTCACATTCCTTGATATCTTCCTTTTCCTCCAAATTCCTTGTGCTCTCTCTCTTTCCTTGTGGTTTCCTTCATCCCCCATCCCTGCTTCTCCTTGAACCGTCTTAAAATTCTGTCACGCAATGTTGCTTGTTTCTGCAAATAGACAAACACTAATTAAGAATGATCTGGAAAAAACCAACCCGGATCACATCTCATATCCGGAGCGCAAATCGAGAGTGCGTGAAGAACAAACGTTCTTTTACAGCTGCTGTGAACTTGAGCTTTTACAGGCTTTCCTTTGTTTTCGGATTGAGCAGAAAAGGATCTTCATGTTCTCAGAGAGCCGACTCTGAAGTGAATCTGAAGCTGAAAAAAATTCTAATCTATTTTTCCCAATTTTTTTCTCGGCTTGCTATGAAAAAAACTCAGTTATTTTGATTTCTCAACGATGGCGATGCGTAAAAATAAAGTTTTTTTTGTTGAATTTGATTTGAAGCAATAAGAAATAACAAGGTGAAACTAACCTGTATGCAGAGACGATTCAGCTTTCAAAAATATCATATGAAATTATTATAAAAATTCAGAAAAAAATCAGAAGAAGAAGGTCAGTAAAGATCGGCCGACCAGAAGGGGAACATTGCAACAATAAGAATGAAAAATAAGAGACTTCGTGTCGCGCCCGAGCAGCTGCGTCCAATCAAGCGGATGTGCCGAGGAACGAGAGCCGGAGGGAGAGAAATTCAACGGATGAAAAAAAAGCCCCTAATTGTGTAAAGAGTGTGCTTGACGTCATCTTTTTCTTCTCAGCTTCCCGAAAATTTCGATATGAGTTTTCAAAAGCTCAAACTTGTGCAGTTAAGGAAAGAAATAAATAAACCTGAAGTCATTGGAATATTTGATATATTTTATCGTGCATCTCAAATTATAAGAAATGTTTTTTTTTTCTCAAACTATCATCATTTTTTTGTTATCCCATTTTTGTTTCAAAAAAAGAGAAAATGGGTTTTTTTGCTTTTTACTTTCCGAAGTTCGGATGATTCTATTTGGTTTCTCGAGCAATTAAAATGATAATTGCAACTGTCGTCACTTTCAAACCGAAGTGTTCGACAAAAAATCATCTGAAAACTTGGAAAAATAGAAAGAATTTTTTTTTTACTTTTTTAAAGGTAGCTTTTACCGAATAACGAAAATGGTGAAAAATGGTTTTGGGTTTCTTAGCACGTAACACTGGTTTATCTGTGTGTTTATGTGTGCTTTCCCGCAATTTCTAATTGTTCGCGTTGTTCTTATTTAAAAATCCCAAACTGTATGCATTTGCAATTTCATTTTTTATCTCGGCGTCGAAATCGATTGAAGCCATTGACACCCATCACAGTATGATAGAAGAGCAGAGAACTTGGTACATTTGTAACTTTGGGTCGGTCAAAGTCTCTTCGAGAAAGTAGTGAAAACTAATCAAACGGGAGTTCTGTAACTCTAAAAAAATATCTTAAATTGGAAGACTATTTAGAACAGACATATTTGTTTATTAAAGATTCAGTATACGAAACAAAGGGAAGATAAACATAATATCTAATCAAAAACTATTCAACTACTCAAGGACCATCAACGTTTGTATGGGCAGCAATCTTTGGATTGGGCATCGGGAACAACGGGCGTAGAGGATGGGGCAAGAATGAAGTCAGGCTTGTTTCGAGTTGAAAGAGGTAGGATGTGAGTAGCAAGACGAGACAGTTGAAACCAAAATTAACAAAAAAAGCTTTTTGTTGTCCTCCGACAGAGTTATCACCAAGAACTCGACTCTGAGGTGATCTCGCCAATCCACACTGAAACAGAATCAATAAGATATCCGGGTTTTTATACGGTTTTTAGAAAATTAGTCCCGTTGACAATTCATGGAAGTTGATAAACTACATTTAAAATTAGCAATACTCACCTATTAGACGGGAACTCCAGTGAAATTGCGCAACGACAGCGATCAAGACGAAAACTGCGAAGCCACGTAGCATGACTGTGTCTGTAAGCAAAAATTTCAATATATTGAAGAGAGAAAAGAAAAAATGTCAGAAAACTTTGGTTAAAAACTTTTCAATTTTTCTAGGATCAAATTTTGAAAAAAAAAAACTTGAAAACACTTTTGATTTCTTAACAATAGCAATGTGCAAAAATAAAGGTTTTTTTTTCAAAAATTGGTCTGAAGCAATGAGAAATTAAAAAAAAACTAACCTGTGTGCGGAGAAAATTCAGCATAGTTTTTTGAAGAAATTATTACAAATTATTATAGAAATTTTGAAAAAATCAGAAGGAGAAGGTCAGTAAAGATCGGCCGACCAGAAGGGGCACATTGCAACACTGAGAATGAAGAATAAGAGACTTCATGTCTTGCCCGAACAGCTGTCGCGTGGGGTCGGGCGTGAGCGCCGAGGAACGGATCCGGAGGGAGAGAGAGGCAACGAAGCAAAAGAGGAACCTCAAATAATTGTGTAATGAGCGTAATTGACCTCATCCATTTCTTTTCAGTTCCCCGAAAACTTCATTCAAAAATTCATTTCGAAGATTCATTCTAAAAGCTCAAACTTGCGCACTTTGTGCGAAGAAACTGATAAAACAAGAGAAATTGGAAGATTTACTATATTTTATGAAACCTCGAGTTATGAGAATCCGGAAAAGTAAACCAAAACTGAGAGATGAGTCATTGAACAAATTATACAGAGGAAGATGGGAAAGTTGGTAAACCTGTCATACTTCAGGGAAATGCAGCAGATAATTATAATTTTTTTTCATTTCAAAAATTTTGTGCACAAAAAATACAACAGGAACATTTTCTAGAGAAAAGTATGGCGCATACCGTTATGTAGACCCAGTCGCTTATCTCAGAAATTTCCAAAATAACGTCAAAAAGTTCTTACTACAACCAGCCTATTTTTGTCTCGACCTATAGGATTTAATGGTTGGAAATGTCTCATGTTCATGAACCCGTTCTTAAGAGGCACTATCTGTACCAGCTGGAATCTCCCAGGCACAGTTGCAAAAAGTGGTACAGTTGCAAAAAGTGCAAAAAAGGATCACCTGGAGCACATTTTGAACAAATTTGAGCTTGATTAAAAGTCGAAAAATGGTAGAAACACTTCTGACACAACGGTTTTTCGCATTTTTCACCAACACTTTGTGATAATAGCGCAACTTTTGACAACATTTTTGAATTCCCCATAAAATTTGGAGCAAAAAAGTCTCTTGGACCATACCAGATTTCCAGGACCATTTTGAGTTATGACCATTTTTTCGAAAAACACCAAAGGGTCCCCCCTTATGACATTTTTTTTTCGAAAAAAAATCAAAATTTTTTTTTGCTTCAATTTAGAAATTTTCTTTTTTCCTTATCATAAATAACTCCCTCACAATTTTTTAGCTGATGTGAAGGCGTTTCAGCCAAGTTATACCTCGAAATCCCTGCATCAACCAGAAATTCCGATTTTTCTCAAAAATATTCAACAGATAGCGCACATTTTAACAATTTGTTCAGTTTTCCCATGCAATTTGGAGCAAAAAAGTTTCTTGGACCATATCTAAATTCCAGGACCATTTTGAGTTATGACGAGTTTTTCGAAAAACATCAATATGTGGTGGAAGTGGGGAAAATCGAAAAAATGAAAATCTTCTAAAACTTTCAAATTTTATCACATAGTTCACAATAAGCAAAAAAATATAGCTGACATAATTTTTTAGTTTATTTGGTCCATATTGAACAGAGTTATGCTGCTTCACCCATACTGCTCATTTCGAGGTTCTGGTCATGAAGCCAATGAGCCAGGATCGACTTAGATAATCGATTTTTTTGTTCATTCGACCATATCTAACTATTTCAAAGTTTCTAGAATGGGAAAGAAAACACTACACCCAAAATTTTTGGTTTTCAGTTTCCAGAATTTTACGAACAGTGGTGTTTTTCGAAAAACTCGTCATAACTCAAAATGGTCCTGGAATTTAGATATGGTCCAAGAGACTTTTTTGCTCCAAATTGCATGGGGAATCTGAACAAATTGTTAAAATGTGCGCTATCTGTTGAATATTTTTGAGAAAAATCGGAATTTCTGGTTGATGCAGGGATTTCGAGGTATAACTTGGCTGAAACGCCTTCACATCAGCTAAAAAATTGTGAGGGAGTTATTTATGATAAGGAAAACGGAAAATTTCTAAATTGAAGCAAAAAAAAATTTTGATTTTTTTTCGAAAAAAAAAATTTCATAAGGGGGGACCCTTTGGTGTTTTTCGAAAAAAATGGTCATAACTCAAAAATGGTCCTGGAAATCTGGTATGGTCCAAGAGACTTTTTTGCTCCAAATTTTATGGGGAATTCAAAAATGTTGTCAAAAGTTGCGCTATTATCACAAAGTGTTGGTGAAAAATGCGAGAAACCGTTGTGTCAGAAGTGTTTCTACCATTTTTCGACTTTTAATCAAGCTCAAATTTGTTCAAAATGTGCTCCAGGTGATCCAAATACACCCCTAAACTTTTGGAAACTTTATCTCAAAAACTGAAATTTTTAGAATTTTCGACCTGAAAAGTCGATTTTTGGCTATAATTTCAGCCAAAATCGAAAAATCCAAATTTTAGTAAACTTTTTGGGAATCACTTCCATATGTGTTTCCATGGTTCAAAACTCATCTGGAACGGATTAACTTTTTGCAACTGTGCCTGGGCTCATCAGAAAAATTCCACTTCTTACAGATAGTGCCTCTTAATTTAGTTTCACCCGTTTCATTTCTTTTCGTCATAGAAATTTCTAAGTTCTCTTTTTTTTTTAATTTTCAAATATGTTGCCTTCCTGTGTTGTCAACAACTTGGAGCGTCGTTCGTTTGGTTTCAGTCACTCTCATATGCTTCTGCTTCGTTTTTTGAAAAAAATGAAAAAAAAAATCAAGGTTTCTTATGCTACACATTCCTAAAATGCAGTATTTTGTTTTTCGTAATCTCTACTTTTTTCTCGAAATTCTTTTACGTTTTTGTTTGAGCCATCAATTTTTTTCTGCAAAATAATCTTCCGAAACTTTCTATCACGCTATAAATCTGGACTTTTGTAAATTGGGAAGTTGAGATTATCTATCAAACTTTTGCTGTGTGGAATATTGTTTTTGCTAAAGTTGTGATTTTTGGATGAAAAACCGCTCTGAAAACTACCTCAAATATGCCAATATATAATTCTTTGATAAAGAAAAAACTCAATTCGAACAAGAACTGAAAATACACGAAAAAATCATCAGACTTATTGAGAAAGGAAAAAATACGCGATTTAATAATTTATTGACAAAAATCGAAGTGTGAAAAAAGTGCTGGTGACACGTATAAAAAAATTCAATGAAAAAATTTGCATCAGTCGCTTGTATGTACTTCATCTTGTGTGGTTCTACTGTTGAGCGGGTGTCCGATCTGGAAAGAAAAAATACTATATCTGACCATTTTTTTCAGGCTTTTTCGTGCATAAAACTTCAATATATCCTAATTACGAAAAATGTGAAAACAACTCAGATTGAGGGAAGTGGTTCTGCTCACAATAAGAAATTTCTATGAATTGCACAGCCAGGACGTTGAATGAAAACTTTTTTATTCATACTCTATTTCATCTGAAAAACTATCTGTCTTCAGTATTGAAGAACTTTAAACTTATTATTACCACCTGTTTTCTCGATTTTCTATCTAGTCCTAACATCCCGAATTCCTAAAATTACTCACCGAAAAAAATTGGCACTGCTTCCAATAATAGTTGTTTATTAGTTAGTAAAAAAATTCAGAATAATCAGAGGAATTAGGCCAAAACACAGCTAGCCAGAAGTAACCATTGTAGCGTTACAAATCAAAAATGGAAGAAAACGGTTGATAGGACGCCGAAAGGAAAGAAAACATACCGATTATGACTCATAACGTGAATAAGACAAAGAATACATACATGGGAATCTGATTGAATGTCATCGGTTGTCGGCATCGTTTTATTGAAGTTTTATATATATTGGAATGAGAACTATTAAAACGGACACACACAACATTTTTCAAAAAAATTTTCACAAATTGTTTCCCCAAATCATTTTGCTCTTTGCCACAATTATTTATGCCACGAAAACTAACCAGTTTCTAACTCTCTCAATGGTCCAATTCGGAATATTTTTATCTTGTAACACTATCTGCTTCTTTTCCTAAAAGTTTATTGAAGAGTGTTTTAAAAAATACATTTTATTTACACAAATAAAACACAAAATAATTAGAGAATGAACATTGCCAGTTTGAACCGGTCCGGATTGGAATTGTTCTGAAAATTTGAAGTTTATTTCAAAATCATTTCACATTTTCTGAAACACCAAGAGATTGATTCCCTTAGTGGTAGTTTTCTTTGGAATGAATTTACGTTCTCCTTCGCAATTTCAAGACCGAGATACCAAGTTTTGGAAGTTTTTGAATCCCAGGCTTGACTGATGACTTTTGTCATTTTTCATGAAGTAAAACAGATTTGTGTCAGCAATAGAAAAATTTGTTGCGATTTCCAATCTCTGATGAGAATATTGAGAAAAAAACTCACTTGACTGGTCAACATAGGGCCACAAATTGGTCCACGTTAAAACCATTTTTGTACCCGTGGAGAAAAAAAAGAATACCTGAAAATATTTTGGTTTGTGATTATATTCGAACTATGAATGCCAGAATTAATACAGTGGGTATATTTTTCGGTCAATTTTTTTTCCGAAAAATTTCATTTTTGAGCTTCAATTAGTTAGCGAGAACATATCCACCGCTGTTATCGGCATTTTCTGCCTTGACAACTAGTTTTCGAACTTTTTGAAAAGACGAGTAAAATTTCAAAAAATGAAAATTTTCTGATACTTTTAGTTTTGAAAAACGGTAATCTCTTGAGTGTGCCTACTATACTTTTTACTTTTAAAAAACTCACTCGTAGTTGTTCCAAAGCGTAGTAACTTCTTCCGAAACTCGCGTCAGTTCAGAGATCTAGAATGAAAAATTATGTTTTTTATAGTATTCGAATAACTCTAAACTCACCACTTATAATTGATAAAACTAAAAAAAAAATAAAATTCATAAAACTCAGAAAAATCAAAATAAACTCATTTGGTGGCCCTCTATCCTGGAAGGCTTGAATTAGAAAAAAATGAAGAGATTGGGGCAAAGCTAGGGCAACTAGAGAGATGGAAAAAAGAGACGCCAGAGAAAAATAGGGCACTGACAAGTGAAAAAAAGAGAAGCAAAAAGCCTGCCAGTGCCAGGAGCAGCAAATCCCAAAAAAGAGCGAGAGGAGGGCAGAGTGCAGTGCTAGTCACCACCTTTTTTTTCTTTTCCTGCTTTCTACTTCTATTTCTGGCCAGCTGCCTAGTTTCTGCTTCAGTTTGAACCCCTTGCCTCCCAGAGTGTGGGTTTCTGCTGCTTTTTGACTCTACGGGATTTTAGGGTCGCCCAAATTTTTTTATTATTTATAATTCAACTTTTATATTCACCTACGGGTTTTTTTCTATTTTATTCAAAATAAAATAACTATATTATTCGAAAATATTGAAGAGTTTGTTTTCATGGCTACTGTGACAATGGCGTGGTGAGTCATAATATTTTATTCCGAACCAAACGTTTTTTTCAAGCTAATATTAAATTTTTCCTCTTTTCCCTTGAATTGCGATAGCTCCGCTTTTTGCAATTTTTCAAAAATTGTGCGTCTCCAGTTTTTCCAGCCTTGGAAATTCAAAATTAAATTCTTTGGGGTGCACTGGAAACCGATTTGGGTTCCTGGTGCAGTTTCTGGTATTACGATCTGACCACTTCTGACCCATCTATATCGATAAAAGTACGTTGCAAAAAAAGTAAAAATTTTGGATAACTAATAATATCGCGAGATTCTTTTAAAGGAGGGGCGAAGGGAATTTCGACCATATGTTTTTATCAATTTAGAAGAGAGCAGGACCCTTGAGTAGACTACCCACATACACTAAACAGTCAGCAGATCGCTTATATTCAAACTCGAGATAACTCAAAAAAAATTTCAACGTATCCCTATAGATGAGTTCAGCTTGAAGAATAGTTTGTAGAATGGTAGAACGTATAGCTATACATGGAAATTAATTTTGAAACTCAAATTTTGAGAAAACTGGACCGAGATGTATTGTCTTATATGGTGGGTTGTACTATCCTTGAGCAGGCCTATCTTTTAAGACAAACTTTTTTTTTCCCTTCCGGCCTCCTTTAAGTTTATTCTTCGATTCGTTCAGTTTCTGAGGCTCTCATGTGAAGATAATTGAACACATCAAGCAGTTTCAGTAAAACTATAGATTGAGCTAAAAACTGACTAAATCAAAAATAAATGGAGAATGTAGGCCATAAAACAAAAATCAAAAATTTATTTAAAAAAAAAGAGTTTTTCAATTGGTGAAAATACTCCCCTCTCTCAATTGAGAGAGGACTGAAAAATTTTGGCGTGTTTTATTTCAAAAAAAAAGTGATTGAGAAAAAAAAGTGAGGTGCCCAACAGAGTCTAGTCCAGTTAATTTAATATCTACGTCAAAATCTTTCTAAATTTGGGAATATAAATAATTTTGACAGAAACTAAATCAACCGAAATTTCTTATCATTTATGTTTTAGGCCAAACGTGTTCGCCTTGAAGATCAATGCTCATCGACTCCGCTTCCAGATCAAAAAATGAATAATGGTAGGTCTTGATTTTGAATGGTGTGAGCCAGAGCTGGGCCGAAGTGATTCCGGAAGTAATTAGGAAGTAAGCTGTAGCTTTTTTCTTGATCATTTTCATGGGAAAGTGTTTATTGATCAAAGAAAAAAAAGACGACCACGTTTTGCCAATAATTGAGTCAGTTACATCGGTTATTATGGCTACTTCCCACTTCCGACTTCAAGATTGAAATATTTGACGGAAGAACCGATGTAACTGACTCAATTTTTGGCAAATCTTGGTCGTTTTCTTTTTGTTCAACGCGTCTTAAGGTGATTTTTTTTGATCAATTAACACGTTCCCACGAAAGTGACCAAGAAAAAAGTTACAGCTTACTTCCGGATTACTATCGGAATCTCTTCCGCCCAGCTCTGGTGTGCGCCTTTAAAAGTCATCTTCTTCATTTTTTTTCAAAACCAATCATAAAAATTACAGCTGTATCTACCTCGTCTCCAATCCCATCTCCAGTGACAAATGGTGCTTCAGACAGTGCAGTTCTAAAGAAGAGAGAAAGGAGATAATCCGCTTTTTGATTCTTTCATAGAAAAAAAAATCATGATGTGCTTTTTGAAGTCAGAATTATTAATCAACTTTGTATTCTTTTCTTGGATTACTGGTGTTCCTCATACTGGAGAATGTTTTGTTCAGAAGTTGTCAACGTTGGGTTCAGGCTCGGCAACACCAATTAAGATTCTGTCCTCTTCGACCAATCGCAAGAAGAACATCAAAAACTTTGGTGTTTTAGGGAAAGATGACCTGAAAGTATTTTTCATAAAGACGGAAAATCCTTGGAAAAAGATCACTTACGGACTCAGTTAAAGAGTTTACACCTCTAGTCAATATGAAGTTTCAACAAACGTGACTGCCACTGATACCCAACGTCAATCGGGGGCTCATTCTTCTTTTCATTTGTTTTTCATCAAACCATGAAGGCTTCTGTTTTCCGGTTCGCTTCAGATGAAGTTCTTGAAATACAAATCCATGACAACCAGGCATTTTACAAAACGACAGACAAGTTTTGTAATTCCCAGTAGTCGTTAAGGCGATTTAATGCTCATTCTTCTTTCCATTTGCTCTTCATCACGCCATGACGGCATTCGTTTGCCGATTACCTTCAGATAAGTTTGAATTTTGTCGTTCCCAGTAGTCGTTGAGGCAGTTTTCATCGATTCGAAGTCCTTGCTATTCCATATGCTTTATGACTTTTCTGAAACAATGACGGAGAGTATCGTTTTGTTTTCGAGATGGTGAAATACAGGTACTTATATATTTTGACAAACTGACCGCAGGTTATGCATGTTAATTCCATAGACTTGTCTCATTTCATTACGCTGAATCTCCTTTTACTTGGTCCATTTTATTAAAAATTTACCCATGTTGCCGTCTGATCATCATTGATCTCGAGCTTATTGTCCAAGTAGTGATATATGATCTGAAAAAAGACATACGTTACAGAGAATGTAAAGAAGACAGTCACCACCCAGGTACGACACAGTTTTTCCGTTGTCGACTTTCTCGTAGCACTTCTTCAACTTCTTCTCCGTATTTTGTCGACGACCTCCAGTTTGATGAATGTTCAAAAAGTCACATACGGCTTGCTTGTTCGCTACATAGACTCGTCGCATTTCATCCGCTGAGTTTTCCTTTACTTGGTCAACTTTCATGATGATTCCCGTCCGGTCATCATTGTTTTGAGCGTATTGTCCTGCTAGTGAGATGTGATCTGAAAGAAGGTACAATTCGGAGGAAACGTGAAGAAAACACTCACCACCCGGCTGACACAGTTTTTCCGTTGTGAGTTTCCTGCTAGCAATTCTTTTCCTTTTTCGCCGCATTTTGTTGATGATCTCCAGTTTGATGAATCTTCAAAAAGTCACACACGATTTGTAGAATTATGTGAATGAGGATCTATTGGGTACATCGGCCAACGAATTTCAGAAGGGACTCTTTGTGACTTTGTTCAGACGCCAGCCGATTGTTCATTCTGAAGTCTCGTTGTTTTCGGAATACGTCATGTGCTTCATTATGATGCTTGAACTCTGTAGAACGCCTTCTGACTGCCCTTGACCTGCCTGAAACAACTTAGTTTCTCATTAGTTTCTCATATATACGTAAACTCAAGAAAACTCACTTTTCTTGAACTTCTCCACTCGCATAACTAGAATTCAGCATACATTAGCCATGCCGAGAAGAAACTGCTTTACACAGCGTTCTCGAGTGGTAGTCACTGTTCCTCGGTCCAGAAAATTCGTCGTGACCTCTCCCATGGAGTGTTATTTGAAAACGGTCAATATTCGCCTAATTCGCAAGGGAATTTTTTGTTCTGTTGAATTCCCAGCTATCGAAAGTGATTTACTTGGATAATCAGCAATCGGAAGTCTAAAAATAACGGAACTTTGTAATGAAAACAACAAGAGAACAAGAAAACTGATTAATTAACGCTTGTCCAAGAGGAGTACACGGTCGCGTGTCTGTTTGGTCTCTTCGGCAACCTTCCTCGGCCATCTTGTGTCATCTTCGCGCGTAAAAAAGGGTGTTCAAAACATAATACGAAGAAAGTGTACTTTTTGTCTGGAATTTGCGTTTATTTTCAGAATAAATACAGTTTTTGGAAGATTTTGAGAATTGTGGTTCACAGAAAAAAATGTTTTGCGAAAAAAACTGTGAAAAAAACGCCTGACCAAGCCTTTTTTACTTGTAGACCAACTTTCAAGTAACGAAATGTTTTGCTTGAATTCGTACAAACAAACCAAACGGAAACTCAATGGAAAATCATGGAAAAAATTATTTTTGGGAAACATGAACTATCTCGATAACAGGCAACTGATGAAAAATAGTCTGTTTTTCTGTTTTCACTGGGCGATTTGGGTTGGAAATCGAGGGATTGTCTGAATTCAGGTGCCGCACAGCTACAAGCCCAAGTTTAGTAGGCTTTCGAAGAGATACAAGGGTTGCTCGATGAAAATAGTAAGAAATTGAGCAACTGTTAATTAGATAGTTTGAGGCTTTCAGACTAGAGTCCGTTTGAGAAAGAAAACCAGTGGTATTACGAATATAAACTAGTACAAATCAGAACTAATGAGAAGCGATAAGAAAAATGAGAAGAAGTGAGAGCAGAACCAAGAGCTAAAATCCTCTAGTAGTGGGAGTTCAGGCCGCCATGATTCATCAGACATCAATTAGAACGGACCACAAAACGGGAATGAAGGTTTCATCGTTCATATTTTTTTTGTTTTTGTGATTGATCGTGTAATTTTTTATTATCAACAAATATGTTATTATCAACAAATATGTTATTATCAACAAATATGTTATTCTCAACAAATATATTATTATCAACAAATATATTATTATCAACAAATATGTTTTTTTATTATCAACAAATATGTGATGAGCATTGAGTAAATTGTTTGGTTGAACCAATTCCAACATGTTTCAAAGTGAACACCTTCTTGCTTCGGAATGCTAGTTTTCGTCGATTTTTCCACTCTTATCAGTTTTGGATTCAGGCCTCAGCAACATCAATTTTCTTCGATGACTTCAGCGTTGTATTGAACAATGATCTGAAAATGTCTTTTTATAGGGATGAGCAATTATCGAAAGAATACCACTCACGGACACATTCGAAAAATTGTCCACAAATAGTCGATTGAAAGTTCTAGCAAATGTGACTGCCACCAATACGTCAATCAGGTTTATGGCGGCTCATTCTTCCTTTCGTTTGGTTCTCATCACGCCATGATGGATTTCGTTCATCGATTTGCTTCAGATGAATTACTCGGAATGAAAATCGCTGATGGCCAAACATTTCACAAGACGACAGGCAATCGTTGTAATTTCCAGTAAGCGTTGAAGCGAATATAAAGACATTGCTATTCCATCTGCTGTATAACTATCCTGAAAAAATGACGGAGAGTATCGTTTTTCATTCAAGATCGTGAAATACGGGTGGGTTTTATTTTGGTTTTGAGTAACTGACCGCAAGCTATGCATGTCTATTTCACAGTATCGTCTCATTTCCTATCGCTGAATCTCCTTTCACTTGGTCCATTTTACTGAAGATTCACTCATATTGCCGTCTGGTCATCATTGTTCTCGAGGTTTTTGTCCAAGTAGTGGGATATAATCTGAAAGAAGGTACAGTTCAAAGGAAGCCTGAAGAAGACACTCACCATCCGGCTGACACAGTTTTCCCGTTGTGAGTTTCCTGTTAGCAATTCTTTTCCTTCTACTCCGCATTTTGTTGACGGCCTCCAGTTTAATGAGTCTTCAAAAAGTCACATACGGCTCGTAAAACATGTGAACTTCGGAGAATGTATTGGATTCATTGGCCAACGAGAAGAAATGGTATCTGACTTTGCCAGACGTCAGTCAAAATTGCTGTTTTCGGAATAAGTCATGTACTTCAACATGATGCGCGAACTCTGTTGAATGCCTTCTTACTGCACTTGAAATGCCTGAAACAACGTAGGTTTTCATTATTTTTTCTTATACTCAAACACTCAGGAAAACTCACTTGTCTTTTTGTTTTTTAAACTCCAAACATGTGACTGTCACTGATACTCGACTTTAATTTTGGTCCGGGCGGCTCATTCTTCCTTCCATTTGAACTTCATCACACCGTGACGGTTTTAGTTAGCTGATTTGCTTCAAAAGAATTTTACGGAATAAAAATCCGTGACAACCAGGCATTTCGCAAGACAACTGGCGAATCTTGTAATACCTAGTAGTGGTTGAGGCCACTTTCATCAATTAGAAGTTCTTGCTACTACATCTGCTGTATGACTCTCCTGAAACAATGACGGAGAGTACCTTATTGCTTTCGAGAATGTGAAATACGGGTAGGTTTATATTTTGAACAGGAGTTTCCAACTGACCGCAAGTTATATATGTTCATTCCATAGACTTGTCTCATTTCATCACGCTGAGTCTCCTTCTCCTTGGACAGATTAATTTATGATTGCCGTCCGATCATCATCGTTTTTAAGGTTATTGTCTTAGCAGTGAGCTATGATCTGAAAAAATCATACGTTAGAGAGAATGTGGAGAAGACACTCACCACCCGGCTACGACATAGTTTTCCCATTGTGAGCTTCCTATTAGCAATAATCTTCCTTTTTCTCCGCATTTTGTTGATGGTTTCCAGTTTGATAAACCTTCAAAAAGTCACGTACGGCTTGTAGAATCATGTGAATGACAGAGAATGAATCGGGTATATCGTCGAATAAGTTTCAGAAGGAACGAATTGCGCCTTTGTTCAGAAGTCAGTCGATAGTTCGGTTTCATGATTCTTTGCTTTCGGAATACCTCTTGTACTTCAAAATGATGCTTGAAATCTGTAGAGCACCTTCTTACTGCACCTGACATGCCTGGAAAAACGTAATTTCCTATTAGTTTTTCATATATACGTAAATTCAAGAAAACTCACAATTCTTGAACTTTTCCACTCGCATAACTAAAGTTCAGCATACATCAGCCATGCCGAGAAGATAAAACTGCTTTACACAGCGTTCTTGAGTGGTAGTCACTGTTCCTCGGTCCAGAAAATTCGTCGTGACCTCTCCGAAAGACGGTTATTAGAAAACGGCCAATATTCGCCCAATTCGTGAAGGAACTTTTTGTTCTGTTGAATTTCCAGGTATCGCAGGTGCTTTACTTTGATAATCAGTCATCGGAAGTCTGAAAAATCGAAACTTTGTAAGGAAAACAACAAGACAACAGGAAAATTGATTAATTAACGTTTGTCCGTGCGGAGTACACGGCCGTGTAGAGTACACGGCCAGTTTGGTCTCTTCGGCCACATTCCTCGGCCATCTTGTGTCATCTTGGCGCGTAAAAAAGGGTGTTCAAAACATAATACGAAGAAAGTGTATTTTTTGTCTAAAATTAGCTTTTATTTTTAGAGATAATACTGGTTTTGGAAATTTTTGAGAATTGTGGTTCACAGAAAAAAAGGTTTCGCGAAAAGAACTATGAAAAAACACCTGACCAAGCCTTTTTTACTTGTAGACTGAATTTCAAGTACCAAAATGTGTTGTTCGAATTTTCACAAACGAATAACACGGGAACTCAATGCGAAATTCATGGAAAATAATTTTTTAAAACATGAACTATTTCGATAACAGGCAACTGATGAAAAATAGTCTGTTTCTCGGTTGTCACTGGGCGATTAGGCTTGGAAATCGAGAGATCGTCTGAATTCAGGTGCCTCACAGCCACGAGCCCAAGTTTAGTAGGATTTTGGACAGATATATGGGTTGCCTAGTGAATAGGGAGAGATCTTGAGCAACGGTTGGTTGGAAGGTACGAGGCTTTCAGACTAGAGGCAGTTTGAGGAAGAAACCCGGTGGTACTACAAATGTGAACAAATACAAGCGGAAAATTCACGAATAAAAACGTGAAAGTGCGTGAGTTCATGCTCGCCACAACGCATTCTAATTTGAAGTCTTCTCATTTTCAGAAGTTCTTCTTTGAAACAGAAAAAACCCAAAGTTGTTCCCAAAAACTCAAAACTGTCCACAATTGCTCCCTGACATAGATAAACGGCGAGTTGGTGTTTCCACGATCAAGATGTTCTCAAAAATTTTTATGTCCATTACTGTATTACTTTTCACATCCATCAAGGTTAATTTTGTAAGTTTCGGATACTCTTCAAGGATTGATGTTGAAGTATGAGACTATCGTATTTATTCTGCGAGAACTTAGCGTCACAATGTTTCGCAACTTTGTGACCGGTAATGTGTTCCGTCATTATTATCGTACCTGTGAATTAATGTTCATTTTTGGAATAAAACTTTTCAGAATTACTATGAGAACTGTTTTACCAATTCGAATTAAGTGGAAAGAAAGCACCAGAATTCGTAAAAGGATGAGTATGGGTCGGATGCAAAGTTTGTGCGCTCGACATGGTCCTCGTAATGTGACAAATAGCTCTTTATTGATTGTTCGGCAGTAGTATGTATGTTGGGAGATTCATTTCGGGCCCTTTTCTGTAGACTTCACGACATATATTTCTCAAATTCCCCATGTTTTATCATTGCTTCAACCGTTCTTTTTTCAATAAAGAGTTGCTCATATAATTGTAGCTTGAAATACTCTCCTTCTATTCTTCTTTCAGAAAAACGACATTGCCTAAAGCTTCTATCTTCTTTGAGCTGTCTCTTCTATGTGTTTTTCTCAGCACCCCTCCGCGTGAGAGCAAAAATTCGAAAATTCTACGAGCACGGAGCAAAAAGAGGGAAGATGAAAAGACGGCTCTTGTGGAGATCGATTCTGAGCAAAAAAAAGAGGCACGGAGCCCACATTCGGAAATGCTACGAGCACGCACTCTCAATTCTAGATGCTCTTTCTAGTCTTTTTTTTCTTCAGACCCTCTTTTCCATCTTCTTGGCTCCACCGAGAGCCCTCCATCTCATTCTTTCTTTTTGGCTAGCCGGTGTCCGCTGGCCGACAAGTATTTGATTTTTCTGAAGTTTTTTTTTGATTCATTCCTATATACTATTTTATATTCAATTGGTCAAAAAAAAGGAATAAAAATTGTTTGGGGTAAGTATCTTTGAATTTCGAGTTATTCACAAAAAAAAAGAAACTAAATTTCGTATTTCGCAATAAATCGTTACTTTTTCAGGAGGCTATGGATGTCTTGCCGGTGTTTTTGGAGCACAACTGCATCTTTCTCCAGTTTGAGAAAATGTAGTTTAGGTAAGTAATATTATTGAACTAAATGAATTCAAGCAATTTTTTCAGCAGATTCCAAGGTATCTTCCCGTTCTTTTGGCCTTCAATCCTAATCTCTCCGGGTTAAAATGTGATATTTGTGTAGTAAGTTTTACCCTAATATTGGCTTTATCATTTTTAATTCATATTTTTAGGGAGAAGTTCTTCCGGCCGAGTTTTTGTTTTCGAATCATCCTACCACCAATTTTTAAGGGTTTTTTCAACATGTGAGTTTTTAAACAAGTTGTTTTTGTTCTATCCACTGAACTTTCAAATTTTATATCAGTGCCTATTTTCAGATCAACCATCAACAACTGATCGTCACTCGGGTAATTTTTTATAAATTTCATATCTTGTCCATTTATAAACAGTTTTGTGCTGCACCCTATTTGAATAAATAGTTTTTTTAAAAATCAAGTGTGTTTCAATTGTTTCTTGTCGGGAGATGAATTCGTAATTGGTTTAGGTTATGAAACGAATAATTTCGAGACTGGGGTTGATTAAAAAACAAGGATCCTCTCGACTGGTTTAGTTATTTTCGATGATTTGTCTGTGCTGTTAATGGACCTTCAAACCAAGCGGAAAAGAAAATCGACCATTGCGGGGCAGATAGTCTTAGCCATTCGGTCAGAAGGTGTTAGTATCGGCTCAGATTTTTGATTCATTCTTCACTACTTTTGGTTTTCATGCTCATCTTGTTGTGCGGCTAGCGGTCTTGTCATGGAATTTTCTAAAGTTTGGACTTTGGGTACCTCTGCAAACTGATGGCGTTGTCTTAAAGGGGGCCTGTCAAAAAGAAAAACGTTGGTGAGATTTTTATACCATCGGATAGAGCTCGGCGAAATACATCGAAAATCCTCTTGGAGGTATGGTCGGAAATTCCATTTTTGACCTGTTTTAGCGCGTGAAAGAAAAATCCTTCGCTTTTTTTCAGTGCAAATTTCAATTATTTTTCACGCCATTTCAAACCTTCGCCCCAACTTTTATTCCTTCGCCCTAGTGTTTTTTTGGAGTACCCACCAGAAGAAGGCTCTTAAAGTGAGTTGATAATATTATTTATGAAAAGATATCTGAATATTCCTCATAAGAATAAATCGTCAAATAAATTCGTAAAACATGATTTCTTTTGTCTCTTCATGAATATAACTCATGATTTGCACTGATACGACTTCTGCACTTTGGATGCTCCTAACTCGAACACCAATGGTTTTCAAAAAAAGTCAAGTACTAAAGAATTGTCACAAAATGTACGCCAAACAACTTTGTAGTTGATCATTTTTGTTTTGGATGGATGGTTTTTGAGTTATGGACCTTCTTCTGGTGGGTACTCCAAAAAAGCACTAGGGCGAAGGAATAAAAGTTGGGGCGAAGGCGTGAAAAATAATTAAAATTTGCACTGAAAAAAAGCGAAGGATTTTTCTTTCACGCGCTAAAACAGGTCAAAAATGGAATTTCCGACCATACCTCCAAGAGGATTTTCGATGTATTTCGCCGAGCTCTATCCGATGGTATAAAAATCTCACCAACGTTTTTCTTTTTGACAGGCCCTCTTTAACGCACATGCGTCGTCTATCGCTTTGGAGATGGTAGTTATTTCCAGATTATTCCATTATTTTGTTGTATCCTTAGAACCAACGGCCTCTATGAGATGAATATCATCCTGCATCAAACACAGATCTTTCTGCGATACTTAAGGTTCAAGCTTTCCTTAATTTGATCTGAAACGTTGTTACCAGTCGCTGTTCATTAACATACATCCTCAGTTGTTGTTGTTGCACGTAGGTTTTTCGATTTCTCTGAAAAAATGTCACTCAAGAAAAATACTTACCTGCAGTTTCCATGGTTTAATTGTTCCCGATCATTTGCTAGTTCAGCCACTAAACCTTCTGACCAAGCGGAAAAGAATGCCCACCGTTGCTGGGCGGGTAGTCTTCCATTTAGTCAGGAGGTGCTATCAGTGGCTGAAGATCTCGATCGAAGCATAACTGCTTTAGTTTCCGATGTTCTTCTTATTGAGCAGCTGATCCGCAGTTACAGGTGACTGTGACGTCCTGGAATTCCCAAGCCTTTGAACATTGCTTTGAATTTGCAACTGCTATAGTGAGCTATGTTACTCTGCTGGCCTCTCCGATAATGCCATAGTGAGATTTCCAGCGACATCTAGGAGAGGGTAACATGAATATATCATCCGATTTCAAGTACACGAGACATCATCTTTGAGGGGTACACCAGGTTTGAGCCTGTCGTCATTCAGTCCATCATGATGCCGTTGATGTCGAATAGACAGCTCCAGTCCACGGGTGTCGATCAGTTTATCTGAAAGTCGCAGTTTGTTTTTTAAAGAATGATCTTTGGTGTTTACATCAGTATTACAAATTCAGAAATCCATTGGTTGGCACAATCGTGGATTCGAACCTGATTAGAGACACCCATGCCAAATCAGATCACGCATTACACTGTCACTGCGAGTAAATCTACGATTTGGCAAAAAAAAACTCAACAAATTGATAAAATTCAAAATTTGTTTGCCCTCATCTCTAGCGAATAGTAACGAGTATACCTAAAACTGACTTATTTTTCTCAAGATTAAGTCAAAATGTTCTCATGTCACTCTCCGATGAATTTCTCTACCCAAATTTGGGCCGCCTAAAGATTTAACGCTGTTATTCAGCGTCTGGCAGCATACGAGGTTACTATTCGGATATTATTTCGGAGAATGCAATTTCTCGTATTTACTTTCGTATTTACTTCCTCCTTGGTTGCCAGCCGCAATCCCGGAGCAGAAAGTAAACTTTCGCGCCTGTTCAATTTTACTCTCAGGCGACGTTTGACAGATTCCGCATGAAATTTGCTCAATTTATGCAGAATCTTCGCTTTGGTTTCGCCTCAACTTCATCGCGGAAAAAAAGCTGATGGTTTCGAGCCACACTTGGCTGTTTTTTTTGGGTTTTCCCAAGATGTTAGGGCTTTTTCGTTTGAATCTTAGAAGCTAACGAGTACATCTCGGTGCTTTTTCTGTTTACGGCAGTGACAAAACGTTCAAACTACTGATCCTTACTGATTTTGTTACGCATTCCTTCGCTTATCATAAATCTCATCCTACACAATCTCCTGATGAAGTCTCAACATTCTAATCAAGAGTTGACCTGAGCAATCGGTTTCTCCAGGTTTATTCCTAGTCATTCGGCGTTTTCCAGCACAAATGCATTTTTGGGCAGCGGTTCCCCGTCTTTTTTACTAATTTTCACTTTTTTCGACGGGTTTTTTTAGATTTCGAAAATAAATACTTACACATTTCGTTAGCGATATCATCCGTCTTTCCCTGAGCCGGTTTTCTACGACAATTCATCCTCGAAAAATACTTGAATTTCCGAAAGGCGCATTTTCTGTAATAAGAGTGTTAGTCAGTAAAAAACATAGAGAATAGTGTTTAACGACCGACGGAATCGGTGTGAAAACATAAATGTTCAGTTATAAAGACGATTTCTTCAGCGGAAATGTTGAAAAAACGGAGTAATTGTCTGGAAAATGAAGTCAGCGAAAAAAACCTTCCATTTTGCCGAGTCAGAGCAATGTCGCTCTGCTGAGAAAGGACCAAGTCATCCGTCCTCCCTTCTTTTCGTCTTCGGAAGAAAGAGAGAAGGGGGACCCTTCTCTCTTTTTTTCCATCGGTACGTCATTCGTCTACCCTCCTTCTTGCAATCGGCGGAGGAAAGAACGGGAAAGAAGAAGACGGACACTTCTATCTCTTCTCCGTCCGTCGTCGTTTCGCCAGATGTGCGATAAGAAACAAAGACAACGTGCGCGCCGGAGGGTTAGAGAAAAAGACGACTTTTGCCCCAAGAGTAATAAGAGAACAGAATAGACGTCCTCCCTTTTCTTCTGACGTCAGCAAGAAGGAGGAGAAATGTATATTGGTTCGTTAGAGCGCCTTTCCTGATTTGAAAGGAATATAAATTTTTTTAGCCGATTTTCCTAGTTTTTTGTGGCAATTTCTCTGTTCTTTTCGAATAATTCGTTCGTCGAATTTGAGCATGAATATTTTCTCAGCCGTTTCGTAGACGGCATGCCCTATTCATTGTGTTTCTTT
>GL379973.1:206482-229125 GCA_000143925.2 Caenorhabditis brenneri
AAAAACGCTCATTACAGGGAATACGCCGATTGGAGTTAAAAAACCGATGTTGATTGCTTTTTTAGAAAGGATTATTTGGAGAAAGCAAGCTGAATTGTGGTTACATGATAATGCCGACAAGATGTGTAAGTATTTCCATTCAAAACTTAGAAAACGTTCGAAAAATGTGAAGATTAGTAAAATAGGGGAATCGCTGCCCAAAAATTCATTAATGCTGGAAAATCTCGAAGGACCAGAAATGAACCTGGAAAAACCTACTGTTCAGGTGTACTCTTGATTAGAATGTTAAGGCTTCATTGTTAACGCGGAGAAAATAGGGTTTTTGAGCCGGTTCTCTCGTTTTGTGGCAATGCCTCCGCTTTTTCCACAGAATTCGTTCAGCACAATTTATAATTATGTTTTTCTTAGCGCTTTCGTAAGCGTTTTATTCTATTTATTGACTTTCTTCAGTAAAAAAAACTCTTATTACAGGGAGTATTCCTCTTCGGGACGAAAGACGATTTCAATTCTGTTTCGAACAGGAATACTCAAAGGAAACAAGCTGGGATACGGTTGCATATTGTCGCCAACAAGGTGTGTAAGTATTTCTGTTCGAAACTTAGAAAAACATCGAAAAATGGAAAGATTAGCAAAATAGAAGGGGAATCGCTGCCCAAAAACTCATTTTTGCTGGAAACCCTCGAATAGGAATGAACCTAGAGAAACCTATTGCGTAAGACAACTTTTGATTAGAATGTTGAGACATAAAACAAAATTTATGATAGGCAAGGAAATGCGTATTTTCGTAACTCAGAATGAATAGCTTGAACGTTTTGTCACTGGTTCGAACCGAAAAAAGCACCTAGATGTACTTGTTAGCTTTGTATGAAAAGCCAAAAACTATGAAATACGATTGATAGATAATCTAATGTCCACATGACACTAAGTTATCATACAAAGCTAACAATTGACATGAAAAGGTTGATTAACAGGAGTATGAACTCACATTAGTTGTTTTGGTGAAGTAAAAATCTCTTTTTCCTGTTTTTGTACGATGAAAGACCGCTAATTCTTCAAAATATCGAGAATTATGCTCTACGTCTCCGCGCATCAAGACAAAGTTGTTCTAAGGCGTTTTGCCCTGTTTTAACTATATTGAAGAAGTCATCATCTTTCTTATGGACCAAGGGGCATGTAATAAAGACCGTTGCAAATACTATAAAGTGTCTGAGAAATAGTGGCTTCCATAGACAACTTATCTCGGTTTCTGCCGGCAAGTTTGGTTAAGACATCGTCAACATTAGGTTAGAACATAGTTTTGTTCATACAACGGCTAGAGAGTCGAGGATTCTTTGTCAAGCTCCCTGACGGTATGATGATTTCGATGTCTGAGAGAGCATAAAGAATCATGCAAATCAGCAGATAGAGCCTGGTTGAGTTATCTGCAGCCAATTTATAGCAACAGTAGCGTACTTTTATATTGTTTGTGAATCGATTCAGGCGTGCAATGACGGACATTGCATATTTTGTGGAAAGTCCGGGCAACAAGCAATCCACGATATCTCCTTGGTTGTCGTGGCCGGCAAGTTCTGGCAAAGAGTTAGGATGTCGTCAGCTTTTTTTAAAAAGTAGTCTCTTTTCATTTTGTAAAGAGGATGTAGATCTGCGGCCGAGACCTTTTGTGCAGCCCTCTGACAGTATGGTCACGATAAATGAGGCAGCATAGGAAGCCTTGCATTTTGTCAAAGGCCTAGGATTTATTGGGGTATCTCTGACAGACTTATTGTATAGCCGATAGTTGCGGCCTTGATTCTGACAGCCTTAGTTTGAACTTGACTGCCCCCACAGCTAGTGCTCCAAGGATACTGTAAATTTGAACAGAAAATGGCGTTAGTTGATAATTATGACCGGAGCTTAAACATCTTTGGGTCTGGAAGCTGTCAGACTCCTACCGGACGGTTCACCACTTTTGGTTAAACTTCGAAAAAAACCTGTGATATACGCCTTCTCCACAGAATTAGTTCATTGAGTTTGAGAATGATGATTTCCCGAGCATGTTCGTAAACGTTCCATCTTTTTTTATCATTTTTCTAAAGTGAATGTGGCTCTTATTTCAGGGAATCTACCAATTCGAGAGAAGGAGCCAATTACAGTTTTGTGAGGAGCAGGGATCAGTTGGAAGAGCAAACTGAGGGTTACATGATAATGTCGACAAGATGTGTGAGTATTTTCGTTCAAAACTAGAAAAACGGTTCAAAAAATGTAAAGATTAATAAAATAGATGGGGAACCGCTGCCCAATAATGTATTTATGCGTGAAAATGCCGAATGACTGGGAATGAACCTGGAAAAACCTATCGCTAAAGTTTACTCTTGACTATAACGTCATCAGGCAACACTCGTAGAAGGAAATCTATAATGAACGCAGGAAAACGTAATAAGGTTACTCAGGATCAACAACTTGAACTTTTTGTCACTATTTTGACCTTTTGACCTATTTTGATGTAGTGTTTAGCTCCAAATGATCAAATTGCTGTCAAATTCAAAACATAACCGCACCCGAGCGAACATAGCAAGTGATTGATAATTCATGGTCAACGACCGCGAGAAATTAGGATTGTCATACACAGTACGAATCATGAGAACATGAATTCACACTAGTAGTTTCGCTAGAGTTATTTTCTAGTTGATTTCATGTTTCGAAATTCGATGAATGGCTGAACCTAGGAAAATTTTAAAACTTGTCTGAAACCTCCGTTCACCGAGAACAATGACTCGTATAGACAGCATCTTTTGGTTGTTGCCGGCAAGTTTGGCCAAGAGTTAAAATGACGTCTGCATTTTTTTTTTAAACGTAGTCGCCTTTCATTTTGAACGGCTGTCCATCCGCGGCCAAGACCTTTTGTAAAGCTATCTGACAGTATGATTCCGATGAAGAAGGCACCATGAATAACTTTGCATTCCGTCAAAGCCCTAGGATTTATTGAGTTATTGGTGGCCGACTTAAAGCAGAGGTGATAGCCTCGGCTTTGATTCTTGTAGTCTTGGTTTAAATTTGAGTGCCCCAACAGCTAGTGGTCCGAGTGAAGTGTAAATTTTGCCAGAAGTTGAGGCCAGTTGAAGGTTATAACCGGAGCTTGAACAGCTTCGAGTCTGAAAGGTAGTCATACTCCTGACAGAGGGTTCACAACTTTTGGTCGGACGCTTGCCAGTTCTTGTTGCTGTCGTTACTCCCCGACCAGGAAGTTCTGTATTCAAGATACGGATGACAGCCTATTCAAGCTATTGTTTTGAAATTAAAAAAAAAGATTTCTTGTTTTACGTTCTCTTCATAGGATCCGTTCCTTGAGTTTGAGAATGATGATTCTCAGATCGCGTTCGTAGACGTTTAATTATATTTATCGTTATTTTTCAATAAAAATGAATCTTATTACAGGAAACCGACCGATTCGGGAGGAGAAGCTAATTTCAGTTTTGCTGCAAGCTGGAATTATTTGGAGGAAAAAAACTGAAAGACGGTTACATTGCCAACAAGATGCGTAAGTATTTCTGTTCGAAACATGGAAAACATCGAAAAATGTGAAGATTAGCGAGAAGCGAAAATAGCTGCCTTAAAATATATCCATGCTGGAAAACGTCGAACGACTGGGAATGAACCTGGATAACCCAATTATCTTAGTTTTTTTTTTAATTAGAAGGTTGAGAGTTTATCAGGAAACTCCAACTATGTATACTGAGTGCAGGAAAACGTAATAAGGTCACTCAGAATCAAAAAGTTGAACGTTTTGTCACTATTTTTACCTGAACAGAAGGTATATCGACTTCGTTTCTAATGGATAGTTGTTGAAGGTGAAGAAAACTCCAAAAAAGTTGTGATAGGAAACATGGTTTCCTGCATTTTGTTGTGAAATGTGATACATGCAAACTTTACATTATACCAATTTCCACGTATCTAAAAAGGGATTAGCAACCATGGGGTCAAATTTAGAGACTACTCAGACTATTCTGCTTGTATTACAAAATAAGTAGTACGAATTATGGTGATAATTCGGATGAGTTGAGGATTGGTATGTATAGGAGGCTAAAAATTGATTGCATTCACATTAACTTTAATCCAGTAATGTGAAACAAATGTTAGGTTTTCTAGATTTTAGAAGTACAAAGAAATAACAACCGCATTTTTGTTGTTTATCCCGAGATAATAATAATTTTAGCATAAGATAGTTTCGTCTTTGTTCTAGAATGCAATCAAGGTTATTGACATGACACAAAGGCAAAATGAAGAATGATAGGTGTACGTCTCTTGTGTTTGTAATACACTTCAGCAGCGTGATAGGCAGAAAAGAGAGGGAAGTCAGGTGGTGGCTGACAAAGTTGCATTCTTCACTGCTATCTCATTCATGTTGAGTCGCCGCCCGGTTAGCTCAGTCGGTAGAGCACCAGACTCTTAATCTGGTTGTCGCGGGTTCGAGCCCCGCATTGGGCTTATACTTTTTGCTTTTTTCGAAAACGTGTTTATGAAGATTTGATTGGGTTTCGAGACAGTTTTGTTGATATTGAAATACTGTGTGTATGCAAAAAATATTTTGTGAAAAAAAAACTACTTAGTTAAGATTGTTCTCCCCTAAACTTCTCCCGATAGTTTCATTCAACTTTTTTTTGCTCTGGAAGTTTTTTTGAGCTTAATATGACTGTGTGACTGAAAATGAATCTTTTTCGAGGATGAACAGATTTTTAAAAAGAAAAACACTGAAGAATACAAAATTTTATTTATTTACAAAAAAAGCTCAAGAAAACATAAGAAGAAAATCTAAATAGGAATTTTCCAGACGTATTCTAATCTTGATCTTGCCGAGAGCTGGTTTTTTGTCTGTTTTTGTCCTGAAATCAAGTATTTTGTAAAGTTTTACTTTTTTTTCTCAAAAATCACTTACCCGTTCAGTTAAGAAAAATAGAAATATTAGAGATAATAAAAGTTGAGTATCTAGTAGAAAATATTAGAAATAATCAGAATTTTACATAAAATTGGAGCACCCTATTCCGGAGGTTGCATGGAGAAAGAATGAAAAATGTGTGTTTCATTTCTCCCTATTCCCTATTTTTCTCTCTTCTCTCTCTCTTCCTGCCCGTTCCTGTCCGTGATAGCATTTGCTGTGTCACCCCGTGTCTTTTCCATTGCTTCTCGGGGTTTCATTATCAAACAAAATGATACAAATAAAAAGGAATAGCAAAAAAAGATGATAGAGCGAGCGGGGGAGAAGCTGCATTTGTATTCATCCACACTTGTATACATGAACAAAGAAAAAACGTAAAGCGTATAACTGATTTCGGTAAAATGAAAAATAAAAGAGCAGATAGGAAGGAAAAAATCATCGAAGTATTCACAGATTCATTTAAATGAAATTGAGAGAAATTGAGCTATGAAGATCAAATCAATTGGAAGAATATGATTTTCACAGCTTCCTACTTCTATTCATACTTTTTGAACTTTGTCCCGGAACGCAGATCACTAAAAATGATTTTACTTTAGAATTCATGAAAACTGAAAAAAACTGAGCTGATATCAAATTTACTTTTTTTGTTTTCGAAAAAAATCTTATGTGCATAACAAAATTTTGTCTATAAAAACAGCTTACAAATTTCAGAAAAAGATCAAAACTAGTTTTTAATATGTAAATCAATCTCAACTTAATTTTGCATATTGAAGTGATAAAATTCCCGGGAAATAGAGCTTGTCCAAAATAACTCCTTTCAGAATTCTTCATTTCTATGAAAATCTCGAAAATTTCTAGAGTTTTTTAATGAGAGAGATCAATCTTTGAGTGGATTCTTCCTCTCCTCTCCTTCCTCTTTCCTCCCTCTGTCTCCTTTCCCTAGGCCTGCTCAAAAAAAATTTCGATCTGCCGAATACCGAAATATCATTCCCTCCCCTCAAATCTGTATAAGGATTAGCCGAGAATCGATCACTGTCTTCGAGTTTATTTTCCGAGTATTTTGAATTATCTAACTCATTACATTGTAATGTTTATTGATAAAAATACTAAATATTCATTTAAAATATAAATCGCATCAATGTTATCTCCTTCCTCCCCATCATACTGTTCTTCTTTGACGTCCTCCTCTTGTGTGTTCGAATGCATTCACCACAATCTGAAAATTCACAATGAAATCCGGTTTTAATTTTTCCTAGTGATGTTTTTTTTAAGGGTCCGAAAAACTCATTTTTCTAATGATGTTTCCGGCAAAAGATATTTCGACTAATCTTAGGAAAACCTAGCCATTTGAGCTATGTTTTATATTTTCGAAATCCAGATGAAGCAGTGAGGAAATTCGGAACTATGTTCCACACGTTCAAAGCCAGGTTAAAGCAACTGAAAACACTTAAGAAAACGCAAGCAAACTAACTTTCATCTTGTTTTGGTAAACGTCTACATTGTAACTCTGTAGACAAAACAAACGTGGAGATGAGGCGCCTAATTTTCTTTTCATCCATTTTTTCCTGTATGACGAATCACGATTCGAAACCTGGAAATTAAGAAAAATAATACAGAAGTTTGAATGAAATTCACTTTTTTAGCAAAGAATTTCGACAAATCACCAGACCGGGTTGATTCCTATTACAGTGCACAAGTGTATCGTGAACCGAATACATTATATTATTACTCGCCCTCCAGAAAAGAATGACCGAGATAGCCAGCATTGGTGTGGGGAATAAGAACTTTAGAAATATTCCACCGACGGCCACTCCAATTATCATCAGAGGAAAGATGAAGTTGTAGAAGGTAAGGACCATGTCCGCAATCGAGAAGTTGGGATGCGATAGCATTTCAGGGAATTCGGTGATGCAGGGAATCGAATGAAACGGACAATTTCCGAGAAAGACCGACGGCTATTTCTCATTTGCGAGCATATTTGCCCGGTGATATTTCGAAGAAGTCTGAAACTGCCTTCGCATTACTTTTTTTAAAGGAAAACACTCACCATATAGCATTAAAAATTTGGGATAAATAAGTAGAAATTAGAAACAATCATAAATCATATCCTTGAAGATCCCTTATCCGAGGAATCATATAAACATACTACTAATAATACTAAAAATTCAAAACTAAAAAAAGCTAGGCGTAGGGTTTGTTAGATAAGGGCTGTTTTATTTCTCACTTTTCCGTCTCTTCTTTTTCTACACTATTTCTTAGTCAAAACTAATGATAACAGCTGTACCGCTGTGTGTTGTTTCATTGTTTGTTTTTCAGACTGTAAACATCTTCCAATCTTCTTCCGTTATATGTTGATAAGAATTTTGAGATTTGTGGTGAAGTGAAATATATTCTGAAAAAATCTTTGTTCCTAGACCGTTTGTTTCAGATCTTGTAATAGAAACCATTGTGAAATCGCGGGCCGGGCCGAAAGGAATATTTCCCGGCCCGGCCTGGCCCGCTCGGCCCGCACTGGGTAGAAATTTTTGAAAATTCACCCCAAAATTATGGAAAATACAAAAAAATGTCAAAAATTTCCAATTTGTGGCTGATTCGTGATTCAAACTGCTTTAACTACTCCAAACATGCGAAATATGTGACATTTGTACAAAATAGGCAAAAATCAGCTCATTTTTCGATTTCGAAGAATAAAACTCAATTTTCGCGGTAACTGGCGGGCTAACCGAGCCGGTGAAATTCATGATCCGGCCCGGCCCATCACAACTATGGTAATAGACTTGTTTTCATACTACTTCATTCATTTGGACGCCTTGGCTAGTCACCGTCATCACGGGAAACAGCCCATAATTAGATAACTATGAAAAAGAAAAACATCACATTTGAAAAGTGTTAGGACGGGATGACCCTTGGAATTGTTCAAACGAGCAACTTTTTAATGAATTGATCGAGATCCTATGCCAACTATAACACCTTCTGATTGAATGGCTAAGACAATCTAACCGACAATGGTTGATTATTTTTACCGCTTGATTTGAAAGTTTATTGGCAAAACAGGCAAAGCATCAAAAACAACAGAACCGGATGAGGTACAGGCTGTACTTGAAATATTGATGCTCTAGCTGTTGTTGATACGTGCAACATTTTTTTAAGCCGTAGAATAATATTTGACCGTGTGGCACATGTCAATTAAAACCAACTGGAAAACGCATAAATGACCGGTACTGTATTCAATCTTGTATAAACAGTATATACAGTACCGTCCATACATATACGAACACCACGTGAAAATTCAAGCCATTTTGTACTGAAAAGTTCGGAAGAAGACTTTGAGCAATCATAACTTCAGAGCCAAATGTGAGAAAAAAGTTGTCAACTAAAAACATGTGTAAAAATTGAAAATCTACAGGTCATTGGTTGACCGTTTTTTTTTAATATCTCACGGCTCATAAGTTACACTCCGTGAAATAAAATAATTTTTTTGGAATAAGGTAATCCCATAACGGTCAAACCTCTGACCATCCTTGCTAAAAATAGTCCTACCTCAAAAACCGTTGAGTTTAGAAAAAAGTGATCAACTAAAGATCAATAGAGCATACAACTGTCTACATTTTTGTAGTACATGACATTTTCTCAGCTATCATGCCTGCTGAGTTACAGCCGAAAGAAGTGACAAGTTTTGAAAATAATGACAATTTTTGCAAATTATTGTTTTCCAAGTTTGTTGCATTTGCAAAAACATAGAAAAACTGTAGCATTATCGAAAATACATAAGATTTTGAAAAGAAAAATTGGTAATCAAGCATTTTTTCAAAACTTGTCACTTCTTTCGGCTGTAACTCAGCGGGCATGATAGCTGGAAGAATGTCATGTACTAAACAAAATGTAGACATTTGTATCCCCTATTGATCTTTAGTTGATCATTTTTTCCTAGCACGAACAGTTTCTAGATAGGACCAATCTCAGCAAGGATGGTCTGAGGTTTTACTGTTTTGGGGTTCCTTATTTCCGAAAGTAAACTTTCTATTTCACGGCGTGTATTTCCGGGCAATATATGAGCCGTAAAAGATATCAAAAAACGGTCAACCAATGACCTGTAGATTTTTAATTTTTACACATATTTTTAGTTGACAACTTTCTTCTATCTCGCTTGGCTCTAAAGTTATGGTTGAATAAATAGGTTTATTATAGTAAAGACAACAAAGAGAATTAAGTTAGCTGGGATCGGATCCCGTGTCGGTGCATCGTTCCTTGTCGTTGATCGAAGGCGTCTTTTATACGGACGATCCTGAAAACATTCATTAGAGATCATGGATTCCAGAGAGAGGAATGCTATAGTGTGTGTCTGATTGTGTTATGGGAACTGGAATTATGACGAAAGTGGGGAATTCGCCTTCTAGGACTCTGGAATGTAAAAATAGCCCCCGTATTGAGTCACCTAAGAAGTCGCGAGAAAGTGACTAACCCTTGGAAATGGAGTGAATTACAGTGTATTTCCTAGATAATACTTCACCTTCCCTTACACCTCCCACCTTCAAAGCGGGAGTCCGCTATTCGAAAAGTGACACGTTTGTTACCTGAATCGACGCAGAATTTCGTAGAAAGAAAGAATCCGTTTAGTAAAAAACTCAAAAACTTTTTTGAACCGATATATGAGCCGCGGGGGGTCGAACCAGGGCCTTGAGTTCGAAACTTCATTGATTTTGTTTTTGTATTTTTGGGGGGTCAACGAACTCTTTTCCCGTGAAAATAAAGAGAAAAGGGGGCCAACGGGAGGCCCTGGTTCGACCTCCCGCGGCTCATATCTTGGTTCAGAATAATTTTTGCGTTTTTTCGCTAAACGGATTCTTTTTTTTCTACACATTTCTGCGTCGAATCATGTAACAAAAATGTAACTTTTCGAATAGCGGACTCTTCAATAAAGACCGCCCCTCATCTGTTGAACAAAATCCCACCGTGACTTGGGTTGGGTTTGTTCTAGAACTAGGTCCATTTAAAATTAATTTGGTTGTTCAAACGATGTTCCGTTAGTGGACTTGCTATGTCGGCCGAAACGTGGTTCCGTTGTGCCTTTCTTAATGAATAGTTTCTTTCTTCAACTCGGTTCATTAAAGATCAGTTAGGAAAAGAAGCGAAAACTAGATGGATAGATTAATCTGATTAAAAACATAAATTCATTTGTACGCTTACCGGGATCTTAAAACGAATTGACTTCTACGGCGCTGACCGCCTCTTTGAGGAGAAGGTCAAAGAAACGCCTCCAGACTTTTACGGTGACGGCTCTTCCTTGGTTTGACACCATCAGACAGAGGTGTTTAGCCCGAGTGGCGGCTACGACGAATCGGTTAGCGTCTCCCAAAAATGGTGATGTTGAGAATAGTCAGGAGTACGAAGTGAGGACAATCGTCACGTCAAACTCCTCGCCTTGAGATGCGTCGACTGTGTTGACGAACACATCCTCCAGAGAACCGACAAGACCAGATTGGTCTTTATAGAAGCACAGGACCCAAATTGTTGACTTCTTGTCGAGACTTTTTTCAGAATCGATGATTGCTCTTACCAACTAGACAGTTAGCTCAGCCTCGTCTTTGTTGATTCGGGATGTTCCAGAAGGAGAGAGTTTGAATTCAGGTCCAGGACCGGTATTGGAAAGCTGGAGCTCAGAAGGAGTGCATCCACCTTCTCTTACAGTTTTACTGCTATAGCGAATTCAACTCAAAATATGCATCAGTCGCTTGTATGTACTTCTTCCGGTGTGGTTTTGATGATGTCCAATCTGGAATGAAAAAATATGCTATCTGACTACTTCGTGCACAAAATTTCAATTTATCTGAATTACAAAAAATTTGAAAACAACTCAGATTGAGGACTGCAACTTTATTTTTCTCATATGTTTCCTCGTTTCACTGTTTAGTCCGAATCCGCCAAATCACCAAGAATACTCACCGAGAAAAACTTGACAAAGCTTCCAATAATAATTGTTGATTAGTTAGTGAAAATATTCAGAATAATAAGAAAAATTAGGCCAAAACACAGTTAGCCAGAAATAACCATTGTAGCATTACAAACCAAAAATGGAAGAAAAAGGCTGGTAGGACGCCAAGGGAAAAGAAAACATACAGATTATGAGTCACGACGGGAATATGACAAAGCATACATACATGAGAATCGGATTGACTGTCATCGGTTGTCGACATCGTCTTATTGAACTTTGTGTATTTTGAAATAAGAACTATAAAAAGGGACGCCAACAATTATTTTCAGTATCTAAAATAAAAATCATTGTGAGACCGCGAAATCCTGAAAAAAGTGAATGCCATTGTGATCCTTGCAAAAAAAAGTCTAAGCTAGTAGAAACTCAATACAAAAACCACGTTCGTACAGCCAAGTTATGCGTGAACTCAAAACGTTAATATCTGTTCCGCGTGAAGATTCGGAATATTTTTTTATCCGAGAGCACTATCTGTTTTTTTTTCCAAAAATTGATTGAATAGTGTTTAAAAATACATGTTTTATTAACACAAGTAAAACATCAAATCAAAAAAATATTAGAGAATGAACATTGCCAGTTTGAACTGGTCAGGATTGGGATTGTTCTGAAAAATTAAAGTTTGTTTTGAAATTATTTCATAGTTTCTGAAACCCCACGAGTTTGACTCTTTCAGTGGTAGTTTTCTTCTTTTTTCTATGAAGCTAATGGTGTCTGAACTCATTTTTTTGTGAAACTTACTTGGCTGGTTAACAGAGTGCCTCAAGTTGATCCCCGTTGAAATCTTTGGTAAACTCGTGGAGGAAGAAAGGATTACCTAAAAATATTTTGATTTGTGATTGTGCGTTTTTAAATTGTTAATAAATATTTCTAAACTTTGTTTTGTACAAGTTTACTCGAGGAAAAAGTTCCAATCGAATTCTGCTAGTTGACATTGTTCACGTTGGTAGTTTCATTTGAAAACTTTGGTAAAAAAATTCGGTTGCGGTAGTACTCGACACATGTCTGTTCACAACAAAAAGCGTTTCTTCTTCCAAGTGGTCGGACGCGAATCATTCTTCCAACCTTACTTCTCTTTTCTCCCATTCCGAACTACGTAGACAAATTCTTTTTCCATCTTTTTAGGAATTTTATCCACATATTCTTTCTCCACCTTTACTTTGACAATTCATCCAAAAAGTTGACGTGTGATTTCAAAACTTCATTGTTAAAAAGGAAAATTTAGCTTATACACACGACTGCCTTTTCAGAAACCGCAAAAAGAAATTCATTAGTATCACGAATTCTCATAGTCGAATGATTTTGTTTTCAGGTTTACTTCTCTGCACTCTCCCTTATTATTTTTCCTCTCGACTTTTCAGTTTTTCTCAAAATAATTCTCATTTCTTCTTCCTCGCTACCCTGGATTTGGTGGCGTTTTGTTTTACTCTATTATTCTGAATTTATTTTTTTGTTGATATTTTTTAACTTTTTATCACTTCTAATAATCAAACTGCAATGAAATGTGGGCTTTTGGTGAGTCTAATTTTCAGCAACGGTTGTTCTGATATTATTTTTTTTCCAGCTTAACCACTCCTTTGGCAGTATCTACTTGAAGATCAAGGTTCTGAATTCTGTTGTCACCAACTGTTACGTCGGCAACATACTTCTCAGTAAATGGAAAAGAAACATGACGGTGAATCCAAAGAAGAGAAAGTACTCCCGAGTTAAAATATGACCTCAGTGCAATCTTTTTTTTTTTTGAATTTTTCCTGGCATCTCTGGTTATCAATGGGATCTCATATGTCTGTACCTTTTTCCGCTTCCAATTCTGACCCGTATCTTTTGTCTGTATATACTTCCATCCCGTTCATCGCAACATGAAACCCATTGACCGAAAAAAAAAACCAAAATTTAAAGTATTTTCTGTGAGAAAAAAATTGTTGTTTGTCTTGTTGATAAATTTTTTTCGGAGTTAGTAAACTTAAATAATAAATTATTTTTATAACTCGTACAAGTTTACTTGGGAAACCTCACAAATTGAAAACAATATTCGATTCCATTAAGATTTGCTCGTTTCACACTGCTCGTGGATTCTCTGGAGAATTCCAATAAAATTTTCTAAATTACAATTTGTTCAAGTTCACTTGAAAAACAGGTTCAGTCGAATTTCACTAGTTACACATTGTGAACGTTGATAACATTCTCTCAAATATTCCTGCAATTCAGATAAATGAGCTAGTTGTCAACACATGCTTGCTCATATCCACAGATTGTTTCTCCACCACTACTTTGAATCTTCATCCGATAAGTCGAAGTGTGATTTCAAAAATTCACTGCAAAGAAGAAAAAAAAACTAGTTGATCTGCATGGATATCTTTTCAGAAAGTGTGAGGAGAGAAGTATTAGTATCACATTTTCTCACAGTCAAATGATTATGTTTTCAGGTTAACTTCTTTGCACTCTCCCTCATTATTTTTCCTCTCGACTTTTTAGGTTTCCTCTAAATAATTTTCATTTCTTCTCTCTCGCTACCCTGGATCTGGTGGCGTTATTGTTTACTTTATTATTTCGAATTTATTTATTTTCTGATATATTTCAATCATTTATCACTTCTATTTTGCTGCAATAAAATGTAGACTTTTGGCAAGCTGGTAAGCGAATATTTTCCTGGAATCTTTTTCATAGTGATGGTGCTTCTGCTATTATATTTTTTCCAACTTAACCAACCCTCTGGCACTACCTACTTCAAGATCAAGGTTTTGAATTTTGTTCTCACCAACACCTACGTTTGCAAGATGATATAGGAAAATAACTTCTACACTGCAGCAATAAAATGTTGGCTTTTCGTGAGTGAAGTTTCTAGCAATGCTTTCTTATTTTTATCAAAATTTTAAAATATCGGAACTTGATGAAAAATTTACTCCAATGTTCAGGGTCGATATCGAGTTTCAATGACTAGAATGCGTTGGGGACCTGCGGTGCAATAGAAAATAGAAAATCAGAAAGGTCACCACGTCTTCATTTAATTATATAATTTTTCTCATTTCTAAAATGTGTCTTGAGGCGTTAACCCAAATATTTCATAAATCGGATGAATGAATATCATTTTTGAAACCAGCGTGAAAATTCCAATCGAACCCAAGTTGTCCGGTTTCAAATGGTGACCTATGAACGATTTTAGTTTTATTTTTTGCCCATTTTTTCACTAAATTCCAGTTTTTTCATTGACCTGGAAAATTTTTGAACCAACGATTTTCTAATTCTTTTTTCTTCTCATAGAGTATGATCAGGGCTACAACCCCATTTAACTTTGAAGACCGAATTCAGTTCCAGAGCCCAATTATAGGCCGGAAACTGCGGTCCTATAACCAAAATAAGAGCACATTTTTATGGCTCACAAGTGGCAGTGTGGACCGATTGACTCGGGCTATGGCTCATTTGATAGAGCTCATTGAGTCACATATAGCCCAAAAATTTGAGACAAATTCTTCCAAAACTGTGTCAGCACCACTCAAAAACAAAAACAAATTTTCAAATTTCAGGCCAAAATTTTTTTGACATTTTGGTACTTTTCACTTTCCTCGCTATAAGTCGGCTCGAAGTGGTCGGATCATCACACCAAAAAGTTCCCCACAAAGCCAATACGGTTTCACGTATGTCCAAACAAATTTAGAGCGCTCACTCAAAAATCCGGCACACACGACACACGCAAAGTTAAAAATGAGCGATTTTTGACGGAATTTTTTGGACATTTTTTGACAAAAATTCTGCATCGTAGGATAATTTGCATTTAAGGGAGAAATTAGAATGGAAAAGAAAATTGACGGGGAATCCAAATCAATGAAATCAAAATTTGGATTTGGTGGAATCTTTTTAATTTTTGTTTTGAGGCTTCCTCTAATTAGAAACATCGCCACTTTTATTGTACCTTTGTTGATAACTCTCCAGAAGTTTTACCGCAGCCTTTATGAGGCGTGCTTTTTCCATAATAAATTTGGTCAAATGAAAACTGTGTTATTCTTGTTACACCGCTCATCCTGAGCCCTTTTTTTATTGAAATTAGGATGGGATCAACTGAAAACTGATAAAAAAAGCAAAGTTAACGAGTGGAAGGAAAGATAAAAAGTCAATTTCGAAAGCAGTAAAAGAAACAGAATGGAATGATCTTGAATTTCTATTTTTCCGGAAACTTGATCCCAAACGGGCTTTCACATTAGGTGAGCATATTCATTCTTCCAGATGACTCATGTAATAGCAAAGTTATTGGGCGGGGAAAAAGGAAAAATTTTCAGAAAGCGTAAGGAGAGAAACATTAGTATCAAGTTTTGTCACAGTCAAACAACCAGTATAATCAATGTTTCAGAATATGATCAGAGTTGTAATTTCTATTTTTCTCGCGCATTCCATTTTGATCAATTTATTACTATTTTGTTAAATTGAAGATTGTTTGAAAAAATACATATTTTATTTACACAAATAAAACATCAAAACAAAAAAATTATTAGAGAATGAACGTTGCCAGTTTGAACCGTTCCGGATTGGGATTGTTCTGAAAATTCAAAGTTTTTTAAAAATTACCTCTTCGTTTCTGAAACCCCAAAAGTTTGACCCTCAGTAAAAGTTCTCCTCGGAAAAAGGAAACATTGCCATTTCAATCTTAGGACCAAGGAGAAATCAACTTTCGAGAGTTTTTGAATCGTAACCAACCCAACTTAAAGTTTTCTCATGCCTTTGTCATTGTTTATTGAGGAAACCGATGTGTGTCAGCTATGAAACAATTCCTTGTAATTTTCACTTCCTAATTGATGACAATATGAGGCTGTCACTACACAGTTGTTTTTTTTGCCAAACTCACTTCATTGGTCAGCATAGGGCCACAAATTGGTTCCTGTTAAAATTTTTTGTATACCCGCGAAGGAAGACAAGATTACCTGAAAGTACGTTGGTTTGTGATGATATTCTAACCATAGATGTCAAAATTAATACCGTGGGTATGTTTCTCCGTATAGTTTTTTCCGAAAAACTTCATTTTTGAGCCCAATTTTTTTCTTGAAAAATTCTAGTAGATATTCAAGATATAAATATTATCTGACACTTCCAATTTGAAAAAAGTTCATTGTTCGAGCGTGCCTGCTAGATTTTTATTTTTTGTAAAAACTTACTCGTAGTTGTTCCAAAGCGTAGCAACTTTGCTCCAAAACCCGTATCAGTTAAGATTAGAAAGTAGTAAAATTCAGATCAGAAAAATCAAATTATATACATTTGGCAGCCCTCTATCCTGGAAGGCTTGAAGTAGAAAAATAAAGAAATGGCGGCAAAGCAAGGGCAACGGGAGAGATGGAAAAAAAGACGTCAGAGAAAAAGAGGTGACTGAAAAAAGTGAAAGTAGGAGAAGCAAAAAGCCTGGCTGTGCCAGGAGCAGCAAATCCCAAAAAAGAGCGAAAGAAGGGCAGAGTGCGGTGCTAGCCGTCATCTTATTTCTTTTCCCTCTCTCTACTTCTATTTTTGGCCAGCTGCCTTTTTCCTGCTTCAGTTTGAACCCTATGCTCCTCGGAGTGTGAGGTTCGGCTACATCTTGACTCTACAGGATTTTAGGGTCACCCAAACTTTCGATTATTTATAATTTAACCTACATATTCACCTACGGGTTTTTTCTATATTATTCGAAATAAAATAACTATATTATTCGAAAATAGTGGATAGTTTATCCTTTTTGCTTGCATTACCGCTGCGTGGTGAGTCATAATTTTTTTATTCTGAACCAAACAACTTTTTTTAGTTAATTTTGAATTTTTTTCCAAAGCAACTTGAGATGAAAAAACGACTAGTTTCTCATAATTTCTCAATTTTATTGCAGTTATGCAGCAAGAGGAACGCGAGAAGTTCTCGCACTCAGAATTGACTCGGAGGAGAATGAAAAAAGGGAGAAAAAGATGGTGGTGAGTTTTTTTTTTCGGAAATTCTAACATGAAATGATTCAAAAATAACTTTGTTTTCTGTTAGAGTGTCATGATGTTTTTCAAAAAACGGAATAAAAATTGAATTCATTGAGAACATAACTTTCATTCCATTCTTACTGGGTTTTAAGGTGAGTGTTTTTGAAACTTGAATAATAGGAATCAAACACAATCAGAAAATTTCTCCATTTTCTAGTTACTATTTTTCGCTTCAAAACACCATTTTTCGTTTTCAGAGATACTGATGGCTCGTGCTCAAGTCGGAGGAAGATTGATGAGGAGGTGAAGAAAATCAAATGAGTCCGAAGATGTGTATAATTTTGTTTTTCGAATATTTCTTCTTTTCAATAAATTTCCTATTTGCAAAGAACTGTGTTTTTTCCCAGATACATTTCCACATTTTATAAATCAGAGAAATTAAAATATGAGGATACCTTTGAGAAGACCACCAACGATATTCCGGGGACGTTGTTCAAAAGCTTTGAAGCTGAAAATAAGTTTAGAAACGCCGGTTTCCAAACCAGCGAGAGTTTTTTTGAAAATCTGGAATTAAGTGTGAAGACATTGGAAAAAAAGAAACTGCCAGCCTTCTTCTAACTATTTCAATTTTTCACGCTTGTTCCTCCTGATTAATTTTGTCTGAACAATTAACATCAGCAGCTTTCTCATTCTTAGAAATTTCTCTTCCGTCTCAAACAAAAAAGAAAAAAAAGATGCTATCCTTTTCCCAAAAGTCGTCGAACATCAACTATTGCGGTGTCAGTTTCCCCTCTCAAAACCACAGCGCCCGAAATTTCCCTTCTTTTTTCCCCTCGCCCTCTTTTTACTTATCACTCTCCTCGCCGCCCCGTTTTCCCGTTTCTGCTTCAGTTCGAAATGCATACTCCTCGGTGTATGTGGTCGATTCTATTCTGTCTCTCTAGGATGTGAGGGACGCCCGAAATTTTGATTTTTTTTGAATTTAATCTATCTATTCACCCACGGGTTTTTGTAATTAGTCAACTTAAGTAAAAGGTGAGTAAAGAAACTCAATTTTTTTACAGCAATAAAAATTTTTAGAACATGAAAAGAAATTTCCTAATTTGATTTCCATTTTAGGATTTTCCTCCCTTCGGCTTATCCGCACACACACCAGTTTCAACTCGACAACCCTTTGGTGCCTTCATCTATTCATCACCCACAAGCCATAACAACTCAAACTCCTTTAAATTATATTGTAAATAAAACTTTGTGAATTGAAAACTGCGTCTTCTGTGTATTTTCATGGGTTTCGGTCCCATTGTTACTCGATTTCAAAAAAGCAGTTCAAACTGCTATCTGAACATTTTGTTAAGGTAGTTTGCTGGATGAAAAAGACTATCTTTTCGATTTGTTTTGATAGCATGACTTATTCTTTCGCACAATTCAGAAAAAGCCATTCTTACTTTTCTATTTTAAACTCCACTGAAATGACTATCTTTCGTTTCCCAGTCAGTTCTATGAGCCATATCATCAAAATAACGTTTTTTCCTGTAATCCAAAGTAGCCAATCCTGCAATCCAAATTGTTCCGTGGACCCCAGTGTCTAATATAACTTTTTGAATAAGAAGAAAAGCGAGGCACCAAGTAATGCTCAATTAGAATGGAAATTTCTAATTCATTCGCAAGAAAAAGCATTTTTATTTGAAATCCGTTTCCGAGCTCATTAGTTTTAGTCTAACGTAAATTTTTCGGGGAATTTTTTTCTCAAGATTTTTGAATTGAAATTTTCAATGTGTTCGCAAGGACTTCTTATATCAAAACTTTACTCTTCCAATCAACTCTATCTATTTCGTCAGGTTATTCATTTTTCTCTTCGTAACTTTTTGGTGATAAAGTTTTTTCTGCGTCTCTATTGGCACAACTCCTCTCTCGTTTATGGTTTGTCGTGTTCGTCCCTGTCGGAAACGACTGCGAAAAGATGAGACGTGGCGCCGCAATGCATATTCACAAGAGAGTTAACAAAACGGAGAGATGAAGAGAAACATAAAATAGAAAAGGTCTGTCGAGACTCTCCATTTCACTTTCTTTTCTCAACTGTACCCTTTGGAGTGGGTGCTTTTTTGATTATTTCAAAGTTTTTCTATCATTAAGAATTCAAGCTCAGCTTGAAAAAAAAAACCTTTTTCTTTTGTATTCCACTACAGTATTTTTTTGCTTCGTACTTCTATTCCCTACACATCTTCGGCTACTTTGGGATCTATAGTCCTATTGGAAGACCATACCGATTTATGGGTGGCTCAACCATGAAAATGGGAGAAGGTCGTTCTTTTTTGAGGTTAGTTTCTGTTTTCGAGATTAGTACATAAAATGACTTCAAAATCTTTTTTTCAGTTCAGCCAGCAGTTGCCAGGATCGATCGAAGGACTTTTCAACTCATTGCCCCAAGCTAAAGGAACACCAATCAAAAGCCAGGTTGGTTTCTGCTTTTTGAAACTAGTGAATAGAATGAATCCAAAATATTTTCAGGAGTTTGCTCGATTCATCAACCAATTTGATAAAAATAATAAGATTAACTTATTATGTTGAATAAAACTTTATAAATTGAAAATTGTGTCTTTGTGTGTTTACCTGGGTTTTAGTCCCATTCTTACTTTATTTTGAAAAAGCAGGTCAAACTGCTATCTGAACATTTGGTTAAGGTAGTCTGCTAAATAAGAAAGACTATCTTCTCAATTTGTTTTGATAGCTCGACTTCAATTTTTATCACTTCACAAAAAACTACTCTCACTTTTTCATTATTCACCATTAAAGCTTCCTCTTTCCCATCGAATAATCTGGAATTTCACGTATCTTTGTAATAGTTATAGATTGTTCTCTGTGTCTCCAATGGCCCAACTCCTCTCTTATTTCAGTGAGTTTGTCGTGTTCCTGTACTACCCAAAAACGAATGCGAAAGGATGAAACGTGCCGATTCAATTTATTTTCACGAGAGAGTGAAGAAAACAGAGAGATGATGAAAATCAGAAAACTGGAAAAGACTGCCGAAACTTGTTCTGTTTTTCTCTCTTCTCCGCTCCGCTTTCCCGTTTTTGCATCAGTTCGACTTGCGTACTCTCCGGCGTATGCTATTCGTTCCACTTAGTCTCTCTAGGATGTGAGGGGCGCCCGAAACCTTTGATTTTTTGAAATTCAATCTATATTCACCCACGGGTTTCTGTAATAATTATTCATCTGAAATAAAAGGTGAGTAAAGATTTTTATACCGAACATTTTGAAATATCCTTTTACTAGAAAGACATTTTACCTCCAATTCGGAGAAATTAGAAATTCAGGAAATTGTTTCAACCGTTTTATTTTCAAAACTGATTGTCTATTTTATTACAGCAACAAAATGTTTGTAAACAGAAAAGAAATTTTACAGTTTGAACCTAATTTCAGATAATTTTCTTCCCAAAAGGATTGATCAGTATTTCAAATGCACTTATCCTATGGCTCAGTTGGCTCTGTCATGGTGAGTTTTCAGAATGTTTATTAGAACTGATCTAATTTTATCTATTTTCAGAAGCGAGTGTTCGGTGGTAATGTGAGAAGCAACACCGTCGGATATGCAGCTAAACTTTAATTTTTTTTTTGATTTATAATTTTTCGAAAATAAATCACAATGTAATAGCTCTTGAAACTTCTGAAACTGATATAAACGAAACTGGAAAACTGGACAGGGTTCGAAAATGTGAAGGGAAAAGTTCACGTGCTAGAGGGACTTGGGTTCACATGCCAGAGAGAAAGAAAAGAGGGCGAGCGGTGCCAGGTGCTTTCACATGATTTGCGCGGCTCTTTCTGAGGGCTTCTCGTTTCCCACTTTTGGCAGGCTGATTAATTTTACGTTTCTGAGGGCAAACGTACGCTTATGAATCAGAAATGTGGGGAGAAAAAGAGAAGAGCGGCCACACATTTCGATCAATTCGAACAAGTGCTGGTTCCATTTGAGAGACGTCCAACGACATTTGTGCTTAACATTTCATGAGAAAAAGCTCTGTACCATCCTATCAAAACTTCTTTTTTCTACCTTAAGGGGAACATTTTCTTTTTACTTCCTTTATTTGGAATGAAACACTTTAATAAAATTTTCAATGAAACTTTTCAGGGTTGCACAGAATGTTCATAAGAGCATTACTGCTTCTGGCACTAGCAGCCACATGTTTTTCAAAGCAAATAATCACAAATGGAGTGACAAGAAGAACCGGATTCGGGAAAACCCCTTCTGGGATAGAAGTAGGTTTTTTTTTTGTTTTTTGAAACAAAACCAAGACCAAATTGAAGGTTTCTCTAATAAGTCTTAATTAAACGAAATAAAGTCAAAACGAAAATTGATTACAGATCTCTTGGAAAACACCGGCTTCGAAACAATTGCTCCCTTCCAAACCGTACAACGAGCGATCCAAGGTTTGGAAGAAAACATTTCGAATTTAAAAATGAATCTAATTCAAGAGAGAAGGATGCACGTCTTCTTGTGAACCAATAACCAAAGGAGCAGTGAGCCCATACACTGGGTACTTGGAGGCAACAGAGAATTTCTACATAACATACAGCACGTCAGCTTCTGGATGTCAGACTGCAAACATAACCTGCGTTGGAGGTGGTTGGACGATCCTAGAATACACAGAGGTCGACGGCGACAACATAACAGTGAGTTGCAAATTATGATGAAATCAAAATACAACACCTATATTCAAGCTGAGCACGGACAGCCAAAACGTCAATATATTAGAAGCACAACTCTCATGTTTTCAATACGGATGGGCAGCTGCAACTGCCGGAGAAGCGATATTGGACAACACTATTTACTGTTCCGGTGAGCGTCAGTCACATAACAAAAGAGTTTAAATTTGGATGACGTTACAGTTGAAACGGACTTACTGAATACAAAAAGAGTAACATCAACTGTTCCAACAACCACAATTAAAACCACAACAGTTCCAACAACTACAGTTAAGACCACAAGAATTCCAACAACTACAGCTAAGACCACAACTGTTCCAACAACTACAGTTAAGACCACAAGAATTCCAACATCTACAGCTAAGACCACAACAGTTCCAACAACTACTACAGCTAAGACTACGACAGTTCCAACAACCACAATAAAAACCACAACAGTTCCAATAACTAAACCTAAGTCTACGACAGTTCAAGTAACTACATCTGAGACTAAAACTGCTCCAACAACTACAGTTAAGACTACGACAGTTCCAACATCTACAGCTGAGACCACAACTGTTCCAACGACTACAACTGAAACTAGGACAGTTCCAACAACTACAGTTAAGACTACGACAGTTCCAACAACTACAGTTAAGACTACGACAGTTCCAACATCTACAGCTAAGACCACAACTGTTCGAACGACTACAACTGAAACTACAACGGTCCCAACAACTACAGCTAAAACCACAACTGTTCCAACAACTACCACTGAAACTAGGACAGTTCCAACAACTACAGTTAAGACCACAACTGTTCCAATAAGTACAACTGAAACTACAACAGTTCCAACAACTATAACTGAGGATACGACAGCTTCAACAATTACAGTTAAAACCACAACTGTTCCAACAACTACAACTGAAACTAAAACTGTTCCAACAACTACAGCTAAGACTACGACAGTTCCAATAACTACAGCTAAGACCACAAGAATTCCAACAACTACAGCTGAAACTACAACAGTTCCAACAACTGCAGCTGAACTACAACAGTTCCAACATCTACAACTGAGACTACGACGGTTCATTAACTACAGCTCAGACCACACAGTTCCAACATCTGCAGTTAAGACTACGACAGT
>GL379974.1:0-35472 GCA_000143925.2 Caenorhabditis brenneri
AAGCGTCATTTTTCTGAAGCTGTTCTTGATGACTTCTTATCGAAAGAGTTTTGCTTGTATCGGTACTTACTGTGCATGCGACCGTAGTAGTTAGTGATGTGATTTTGTATTCATAAAGTAAAAATTCAAGAAATGAACAACGAACCGGAAGAAGTGAAGCCGTGGATAGTTAGGTAAAAAAAACCGAGGTTTCAATTAAATTCAACGTTTTTCTTTTTAGGATAATTCTCATATTAGGTGGATTATTCGGAGCTCATCGATAGTATCTGAAGCAAATTCCAGAAGCATTCGTGTTCTTTTCCACGCTTGGAGTATTTCTAGTTGGTACGCTTCATTCGATTATATCAATTTTCATATTTATGTTTATAGGCTGGCTCTCCGGCAGTATCAAGTTCAAATAAGAAGTCAGTGAGTGCAATCAATTAATCAGACAAAACGATGAAAGCAAAGAGAAAGAAAAATGGAAGTGAGTTGTTTTTCAAAAGGAAGCTCATCAAATTTGTTAAGTCTTCTTGAAGAAGAAGAAGGAAGATGATAAAAAATCTGAGAAAAAGCTGACAGTATTGTAAATACGATAGTGTTCACAAGTTAACCAGTAAAAATTAAAACCAAAAAACATAGAAAAAAAAACAGAAAACAAATTATTTATAGAAACGGAAAGCTGCAAGCTGCTCAATCAAAATTTGTAGAGTTTTCTTTCACAAGATTTCTTTATTCTGTGCTATACGGCTCCTACATTGGCCTAGCCACGTGGTTGGCATGTACAGTAACTTTTGGATGGACAAATATCAACTCGATTCCATTCATCAGTATTGTTGCTTTGGGAATAACAGCAGGTTTATTTCGTATGCTGAAACAGATATTATAGTTTTATAGTTTTTAGGAGTATACCTAATTGGACAATGCAGTGGGCAAAGTCGGGAGCTTAGTTATATATGGTTAGCAAGCTTTTCCTCCATGTTTATCATGGTTTGTTTGAATCTGTTGATTTATGACGGAGAATTGAATGTTCAGGTTCGACTCACACAAACTACCGTGTTCCGTGCCATTTTTCTCACTTCAATCGTCTCAACAGTTATCGGGAATCGAAGTGCCAAATTCAAAAAGTCACGTAGAACATGGAAACACTTTTTGGTAGAGCCAATAGAATAATATCTCTAACAATTGCTTTCAATTTCAGTTCTGGTCATCGTTGTTCATGATGCTTGTCTGTGTGATTCTTCTGGGATGTTCAAGAAAAGTAGCTGATAAGCAGGTAACTGAATTATTATTAACTTTGACATGGCTACACGTTTGGAGTGAAAGAAAATTCAAAAAATTGACGAATCAGAAAAGTTTATAGGTTACTGCAACTCGTCCAGGAACATTCCGGGAAACTGCTTCAGTTGGGAGTTTATTGAGAGACAGAATGTTTGATCCAAAGAAGGTTTATAGGTGAACTTCATTCCATGATTACTATATATATATATTACCCAAGTTTTCAGTTTCTTCGAAGGAAATCCCATCATAAGTTATCATTCCAAGGCAGACTCGACCCCAAAAAAGTCAAATGAGGGAAAGAAGACTGAATCCTTTTGGCAACAAGTTTGGAGCGGAGAACTATTCGATGATTTGACCGGAGCTGCTCATTTGACAAAAATTGATTGGGTAAGCACCAAAAATTTAATAAAGAAACATTTTGTTCAGCTTATTTCAGATAGAGTTAACAACAACTTTCGTCGTTGATCTTCTTCGTGCCGAAGCTCGTGTTATGGATGGATCATTGAAAGTTGAACCATTCAAATGGGCACTTTGGAGAAATTATCTCATTCATGTGAGTTGTATTCCTTCCCACTAACTCAACTCAAAAGAAATTTTTGTTTTCAGCGCTTCTCACTTGATCCGTTAATTTCTGATGATCAGATACGTGAAGAATGCACGAAATTTGAAAAGACGCACGAGCGAAAACGAGGAAAAGATGAGCGAGATTTCAATATACTCGCAGCAAAACAAGGTTGCGCCACAATTCGGTCTTTTTGAACGGCCTCCATTCTGTACTTTTTAAAGAAACTTGTCGATCTCTCTTTTCCGGTAGACAGCATATTTTTCCGAACACTCAATAAAAGCTTTAGTTTGTTACATTCATTTTTTAACGTAAAAACTATGATTGATTTAAAACGACGAAACGGAAGCACCAGAGATTGTGGGGTGGAACTCAAGCAAAATGAATGACAAAGAAGTTCGGTGGGAACATGGAACAACACTATCAAAAGTTACAAATATATAAAGCTCAGAGTTATAAGGTAACAAAAGTAGGGACAAGGTAACTGTTACGTAATTACAATTGAGGGTGAAAACTGGTTTTCGGATCTGCGGTTAAATTAACTCTTTGCAAAAACTAATCATGAAGTAAAGAGTGTGGAAGGGAAAATGAAACTACCCGGTGAGAAAGTGGTGGAACGAAGGAATTCAAGGCTTATAGTGAACAGTTTGGGGAAATATACATCGAGAGTTCTATCGAGACAAGGCATTTTAAAATCACTGGGACATTTCAGAAAATATAATATAACATTTGGAGTGACCAGAAGAAAATACAAGACGAGGGGAACCATTCCTATAACCCAGATGGAGGAGGAGCCAAGTTTCCAGGAACTCCAGGAGTTTCCATTGGAGCTCCAGGAAGAGTAGAAACTGACGTAGTGGCTCCGGTTGATGACTGTGAATATTTTAAATAATTTGTAGGTTTTCAAAAATAATCAATACCTGTCGCTCAATCTGACTGAAAATATCAGTGATCAGATTAGGGTGTCCTTTGAGAATATCATCCCAGCCTGAGGTTCCTGTGACATTCTTCGGTCGTGCAAGAATAAACTGAACATAAATATTGATTAAACTTTTAGAAAACTAACTGTATATTACCTGAACAGCACGCCTCCGCAGTTTTGGCGCAGTATACAGATCTCCAATGATCAACAGACTGCAAGCATTATCCACATTGATGTTTTCCACCAGATACTTTTCGCAATGGCTTTTTAGTTCTTCTAGTCTGTACTTATCAGCAGCAATCAACAAAGCAGTAGCCATGTCGGTGATATCCTTTTGACATCTACCACAGTAAATGTAATAAACCATTTCGTAAATAACATCATAATCCATATCGTTTATGTACATCACTGACTGCAATTATTAATATGAGACAAATTATTAGTCTAATTGTGCTCACCGATTTAGCCTCATCCGTGTCATGATGGGTGAGCATTGCATAGAAAACTGGTGAACGGGCAGCAAGGACTGCTTTGTGAGCTTTGATGATCCTTCCATTGACATTGATTGTGAAGTCCGTGAGTAACTCTTGAAGGAAGAGACGCTGATAATCTTCAATCAGTTGTTGCTCGGTGTTAACTGGTTCGAACTGAAATATAACATTCATTGGTAAAATATTTACATTGATTTATACCTGAATAGGCTCATTTGTGGTTGTGATGGTTTCAACAGCAACATCGATTTCAACATTGACAATTATCATGTCACGTGGCATAATTTGTGGGAAAAGCACATCTCTTTTAATATAAGAAACATAATCCGAATGAGATGGGTTGGGGTGAATTCTCATCTGAAATGTTAATTTGCATTTTTGATTTCGGTGCATCTTCAAACCTCTATGTCTTTATTTTCAGCAGTTCTGAGCTTGAACTGTGATTTAAAACCAATTTTACCAGCTTTCACATTGTTATTGATGACTCTATTGAGACATAAAAATACAAAATCCTTATTATTTTCTCCGTTTCCCTTCGGGTATATTTTAATGGACCATGTCAGCTGTTCGTCTCCTCGCTGAAGGTACACAAAATTCTCGAGGTATTCTTGATAACAATGGGAAAAGTTTTTGACTGTCCAGGTATGTTGAACTTTTTCCACTTTAATTTCCGTTTGAGATGAAACACCCAGCGATGGAACTCCACTGCAAGCCATTTCACACCCGCCATTGCCGACACCACCGATGAAAACTGCGTCGGCTTGTGGCTCCATGCTTCTGAAAAATGTAAGATTGGAAAAAATTATGGAAGATGTGAACGATGTATATGCGACATTGAGTGAGACCATTTTTGAAGAATCAGTAAAAATGTTTTTTGTTTTATTATTTTCTGTGTCAAAGCGTATAATTACGATTTTTATTTTAGGAGAACAATGCAGGAAAAATTAAATGCAAAACCGATCATGAGAATATCGAAGTGGATGAAAACATCGAACAGCCGTCACTTGTTGAAAATAGATCGATAATTGGTTGTGTCTAGCGCCGAGGGAACGAGAGAGGAGATGGAAAATGACGGAGAGATAGTGAAAATTGAGGAGAAACAGTGCGCAAACGCTAATTTCATATCAAAAAAAAATCAGGTTTTTTTTTTTCTAGAGGTTTTCTTAGTTATTCACAGCACATTTGAACTCGAGAAAAATGGCTGTGTATTACTAAGCAAACACAGCATTATGTGAGAAGATAATATCGAACAGTCAGGTTAGTAAAAAAAAGTAGATAAACTCAAAAAAATCACTACGGAAACTTTTGAAACAAGTTTTTGAATCATTATAAATTCGATCGCAGCAAGCGAATTGAAATAATGTGGAAATCCGAGCATTTGATAAAAGAAGGAAAATAAAGGAAAAAGTAGGGGGAAAAAGTAGGACATGAGGATGATTATTGGGTTATGAAGTTTTCAGCGATCTACAATAGTTTAAAAGATAAGAACTTCGATTCAAATAAACAAAAAAACCCATCTTCGAAGAAAACAAAACGTCTAGTAACATTATTAGTCAAATACATTCGGTTGAAGAAAATAAGTGTACTATCGTATCATAATAATCAGAAGAATATGCAGAAAGAAGACTTTGGACTTTGAAACGTTATCGAGTATTCATCACAAAAAAATATCGAAGCAGAAAGTATGACTGTAGAAAAATAAGTTTAGAAGCAGAGATCTTCGAGTTTGCTATGAAGTTGAGTATTATTGGAAATCCAAAGTTGAAAATGGTTCCTTTCAAATCAAACCCGAAAGTATTATTTCTCCCAGCATAGTATTAGAGTATTTCTAAGAAAATGCCGAAACACTGATGCCATATACTTGAACAGACTGAATGAAACTTGCAATTTTTTAAAAGTTTTCTGAATTAAAAAAAAAACAAAACATTCAAAGCTATGCATGAATATTCGCGAAGATCCTGAGGTGACTGTCAATCAGTGAGAAGAAAAGAACCCACTAAATATATGCATCCCACTTTCGCAATATAAAAATTGACAGAAATGAAACTCACCATAGCTCACAGATATCACATAAGCCATGAATTTAAAATTGTTCAATTAACAAGAGGGTTGTGATTAGCCTAGTCTGCCTTGAACATTTGACCTTCTGGCTTCAAACGTGCAGAAATGCATGAGTTTCTCGCTTTTCTCTCTGTCTCTTCACGCCTTCTCTTATAAACTACACACACATAACATTTCAACAGAAGTCTTGCTTTGTAACACAGAGAACAAACGCTTTCTGAAGAATAATTGAAAAAAAAACCAGTGATGTAGGAACAATGATACAGTTGCAGCTGACTATGATGTTTAGCAAAGGAAGCAATAAAACATTGCCGGTGTTCAAAGGCCAAATGTGGGTACATAGATCAGGCCGACAAATAAGGATACAATCTACTTTGAATTCAACGCTACAAAACATGAAAACTGTGTGAACGTATAGAATCGGTAAAGTGTTTTCAAAAAAGTGTGGTCTAGAATCGATCAAAAACAAAAAATTAAATTTTCAAGTCTGAATACTTTTTTGCTCTTCATCAAAAATAAGAAAACGTCTACTTAACATTTTTGGCTGAGTTGGAAAATGCCTATAAAATCGAATAGAACTAACACATGGCTCAAACCGAGTTCTCGCGGATTTCCTAGCACGAGACTAAAACAAAGATCATGCTCACTCCAGGAGATGAAAACAAGCCACGTATAAATATTGAGCGTTCTCGAAGAAAAAACTTGAGTATGACTGAAAAGAAACAACTAAAATATTATCCAGCCACCAAGTGCATTTAATTTGGTTGTTTCCCAAATCGGAAAAAAGCTGTGAAAACAGAGTCGTATACCCTGAGAAACGATGAGAAATAGCGAGGACCTCTATTCGGATGAAAAGAGTAAGGTCGGCCAGCAAGTAGGGTCTCTCGTCGTAGCCTTCTTTCGTTGCTTTGTTCATTGATGCGAACGAGAGACCGACAGAGAGGAAGAGAGCAGCAGAGAAACAAATCATAAAGAAGATACTCCCATTGGAGAAGCGCAGACGATCAACGGTCAAACAGCAAGGCCATCGGGAGGCAGCGAAAACTAGGCAACAGACTATAAATATCACAAAATACAAGAGAATTAGACGAATAGTGTATGGAACGATCATAGAGAACTTTGAGCTCTACCATTTAAACTTGAGACTGAAATAGAGTTGTTTAAGTCGTTGGGCTCAATGTGTAGACCAGAGAAATTTTCAGAAGAGTTGACGAATTTTATATGAAAATATTTTGAGAAGAATAATTTCAGAGAAACTTCTCGTATAGCAGCTAGGAACGAAACTTAGCTGGGGGATGGGTTACTAGTTTTGAAATGTGCACAAATTGCTGGAATAGATTTGTTCAAACTAAACACAGAATGAAACAAGAGAAATGTGTTGAATTCTGTGTTCAATGTGTGCTCAGTATGGGAACTAACGCATCAACTACACTATAGTCTCAACTAGCGAAGTTGCTAGAATTTTGAGATCATGCAGAACAAAGATCAAATATTCAAACAGCTGCCGACAACACAAAAACAGAGAACAAGATTGGGGAAGCACATTTGCAACATCAAAACACGAGTAAAAGAAGGAAGTGAGGATGAATACGGAAGTAAGAGAATAAGAAACATGTGCAATACCTATTTTTAGAACAGCGCAAGATATACTTTTACAAAATGAGGCTTTCTACACTGTAGAGAAGTTCTATTCTGCACAGTTTGGAATACAAGCATTGCCGAAACATGCAAATAGAAATTCGAGAAAAACAATAATACAAAAGTGAAAGTTTTCGTCACCGGAATCACATATGTTACTGTTTTCTCACGAGGACTACACGAAACTTGACGCTGAGGTTTCGTAGCAAGACCCGTAAACGAAAGTATAGTATGTTACCACTGAAGCTTGTAGAAAAGTGAAGTTTTTTATCAAATACAAAATCCATCAAGATGGTCTCGGAGAAAAATATTTTGAAACATAAAGAAAAGAAAAAAAAAAAAAGAAACTCTAAACCGAAAATACAGATCAAAGAATGAATGGGTAAATTTACCAATGGGAGAAGTTCATAGTGACAGCAAAAAAATTGCAAAAAGACAGTTCAAAATCTCAATTTTTCCTAGCAGAAATTGCCAAAGAAAAAAAAAAGAGAAGTAGTAATCGCTTTTAAAAAAGATTAAATAGTTCTGAAAACGTCGTTTTCTCTGCTGTAGCCCAACAAATTTTGTTGAGATGAATTCGAGCAAACATTGATCTACCTTTGTGATCTACGCGTCAAATAGAACAAATGAACACAAAAACATTGATTAGACGTTTTCACCAGCAAAGATTACAAATAATTTCTGACATACTGTGTCATGGATTATTTTCGTCAGATTATTCTTTTTACTTTGCTTGCTGTCGGATTAGCAGCCGATAATACTTTTGATCCACTCATTCTTGCTCGCTCGAACGAAGAACCTCATCAAAGACGTTAGTTTGATAACAAATATTTGAAAGATTTTTTTTTTGTCAAAACTAAAAACAGTACATTGAGAGTCTTATTATTTTTCTTACAGTGACTTTCTACAACTGGGACGGCAGAGATCTCGGAACCACTGCTTTCGAGGACCTTCCGCATCAGGCATCGCAGTCAACGCCTCTTCCAATTAATCAGTCTGAACATTGTCCTGATGGATGGCTGAAGTTTTTTGATTCATGCTACTTTTTCGAAACCGAAGCTTTGGGGTTTGCCAAAGCCCAGAAGAATTGTCAAGACAAACAAGCTACTTTATTCGTAGCCAATTCCTTGGATGAATGGGAAACCGTACGCGCGCACACGAAAAAATCACAGTTTTCATGGATTGGACTTGTTAGATTCAGCCAATACGAACGCTATGAAAAGCTACCACGATGGCAGACAACAGGATCCATCAACCCTTCTAAAATGTAGGAACAAAGCTATAACCATTTGAAATTACCAATTATGAAATCTTTCAGTAACTGGTTGATCAATCCATACCAACCATTAGGCAACGGATGGTCGACAGTTGCAAACTGTGTTGCTCTTTTCGAATTCCCATCCACAATTGAATCTAGTTCATACACATTCTTCTATCCATGTACTCAACATTTCAACTCGATTTGTGAGCGTAACTCAACAATCCTCAATGCTAGAAACTGAAATTAACACTTGCTAAAACTTCTTTTAAACTGTGGTTATGATATGATTGTGTGTTTGTATTTTGACGTTATTCGTATTGACAAATAAAAGATGCAGTGTAAATCATGAAAACATAAAATTTGATCAGATTCATTCGTAGCTTGAAACAGAATCGGTCAATTAGTTCTTTTGCAAACGAATTTGTTCGAGACGATACATAATGTTGTCTAGTTCATCTATCTGTTTCGCTATGTATCCAGCATTGTTGATCAGATCGTTAGAAAGATCTTCAATCTGAAATTCGAGTTCGAGGTTTTCTTTCAGCAAAAAAGAACAGACTGAAACTCACAACATTGTATTCAAGACTATTTCGTCTCAAATGAATTTCCAAGTTTGCCAGTGCACCTGTCAAATCTTGCTCCGTAGCGCCGTAGTTAACAAGAAGTTCTCTTGTTTTCATAATGACCTCATTTTGGTTTTCCTTTCGAAGATTCGAACAGATGTCTTCCTCACTGGGAATTATAATATCCCCACTATTGTGAGTTTGGAAAGAATTCGATGATAGAGAAAACTGGCGAGAATCATTCTCAATAACATCTGAAAAAGCAAATAAATTGGAAAAGTTGCCTGCTTTGAGAGACCAACTTTGTATGTTTTTCCAGCATTGATCCTCTCTTTTGTCATATTCCAATGCTGTTCTCGTTTGGAAGTTTTTACGAGTCGTCGCCTCAATTCTTTCCAAATCATCTCTTGTCTGAAATAAAACTTCCATCGATCATATTCATATTTTAATGAATTTCTTACCAAAGCTTCTCGTGGAGGAGCACGATTTTCTCTTCGAACCACATTCTGATTATTGATGTTATTGTTATTGTTGTGGTTGTTGTGACGTTGTTGGTTTCTTCTATTTGCATTGTGAGCTGGAGGATTATTGCGACGTTGTTGTACATTTCTTCTGAAACAAAACAAAGTAAATTCTAATTGAATTCAATTCCATAAACAGTCTTAAAACAAAATTATGAAATGTCCAAAAGCATACTCAATTGGCTGTCTAGGTCCCCCAAAATTCTGAATCGGCTGCTGAACCGGTTGAGCAAGTCGATTACCACCAGCTTGAGCTCTCTGCTGGTTCACCATGAACTGTTGCCATCCTGGATGCCAACGATCAGCCGGATTCATGATGAAGAACGTAAAAACGTTACGAGTAGATTATGCTTATTTCCGATGTGAAAATGAAGCGAAATGGTTTCGAACAATGACAATTATGGGGCTATTCACGTGAAGATTCAAAAGATTGAAAACATCAAAAAACCTTTTCAAACCTAGTTGGGAAGTGGTAATTTGAAGTCTTTGGAATTCAAATACTTATTTGAAAAGCGTGAACGGGCCTATTAAGAAGAATATTTAGCTTCTCGGGTCGATTCACGAACGGGAATCATTGAATTTGTTTTAAACTTTTGAAGCTCTTGGGGTTGGGTTTCACGCAGAGTTTTGCTGTTAATGATATTTTTGTTACCCTACAAACTTCCACGTTTTATCTTCACGTGTTATTCTCATAGGATCTATGTTTTTTAGAAACTTCAAATCGATTTAATTTCATTATTATCTCTTAACACTTCAACTAACCACTTGCACTATACACTAACCATGAACGATGCTCCAAGATCCTTCTCCGATGATTCGTTCTCCTATGACGATTCTCATTCAAGTTCAGAGCCCATGCCCAACTCTCCACCAATCTTTATTAGACGTCCGATTCATGTTCCGATAGCAGCTGCTCCTCCAATTCCTCTGGCTCCAAATTCTAGTCCATATCCAAGGTAAACTGTTCTGAAAATAGTTTGAAAGTATATAGAGTTTCCAGAGATGCTGATAGAATTCAAATCCAACTGGCAACTCCTGTCATAGTTACTCCGGTAGATGCTAGATCAACTAGGTTTGTATTAATTGAAATTCAGAGAATATATCATATTCTTTCCTTTGAAACAGTTTTAAACACTGGATATTTACAGAGATCTAGTCCGTGCAAATAGAATACGACGTGTTCGACGGCATCAAGAATCTCGATACGTTCTGAATAGTATCCGCCGTCGTCTTTCTTTGCGAACACCCGGAGAAACCCAAAATGAAATCGAGTTGAACACTCCGAGAACATTGCCAAGGAGTAAAAGGTGAGATTGATTTAACCTAAGAGATGTATTCATTGAATCAATAAGGATCTATGAGATTTATGAATACCACTCCAAAAAATTCTTATAGGATCGACAAAACATCAACAGCTATCGAAATTGAATCAGTTGATGCATTTCAAACTGTTTTAACAGAAATGTTCAAGACGTTACAAATAAACACAAAAAGTCCTGTGAAAACAATTCCTTCGGCCTCTGTGAATTGTGCAAAGATAAGAGAATTCAATCGTCTTGAGGCTGTGGACATTGCAAATCTTGCTTTGACAAGTGATTCTGAAGAATACATTCTGAAAGCAATTACTTTGTTGGAATGGAACATGAGTCAATTGGATTCTGAAACTGCAATGGTAAAAGTAGCTAAGCTATGTGAAACAACCTCCGCTCAATTACAGATAGATCAACTACTGAATGATTTCGAGGAAGAGAGGAAAAAGAATTTGAGAAGATGGACCCAATTAGAACATATTATATCTCTCATGAATAATGAAGATTAATAAAGTTTGATGACGCCTCTTTCAACTTGTTAAAAGTCCCTAGTTCCGTATAATTTTTTTTTTGAAAACTCCGCACCAACGGGTGAAACTATTCCCATAGGGCCTACAGTAGGCATGCAATTCCACTGAAAAACTTCAAAGTGAAGGTGTAGTTATACGAGAACGTACCTCAAACAATAAAATGGTACTTTATGGTACTTTGAAGTGACTCCATAAGTCACAGTAGTTACAGTAACCATCAGGAGAAGAGACGTTTCAGAAGTTCTACTGCTCCCAATCGGGGAATTTGGGGAAAAGTCATGATCATGAATTTGTGACCTATGTGATGAATTCGTGAACATTTTGAAAGCAGTTCATGCGAGTATTTTTTAAAGAACGATTCATTGTTTGGAAATCGCTAGACTATTTAGCTACTAGTGACGCAGTATTTGACAAAGTCGTCTGATTTTTTATAATAGCCTATGCAAAATAGCTGCTTTTTTTGCAGAATGGACTAGAGTTATCAGTGGAAATTATTTATTGGTCAAGAAAATCAGTTGAGCTTTTCCAATTGTTGAGTGAGCAGTTGCAGAACGTGGAGGCTATCAACTATCTTTTTCTGCTCATCAATAATCTTCTTCTGCTCACAAATAATGGCTTCTTGCAAACGGACTTTCGAGATAAGTTGATTTGGTTTGGAGATGATAGTAGTCGATGAACAAGAGGATGAAGAAGAGGACGAAGAAGAGGATGGAGAGGAGGAAGACCAATCCGATGATAGACTAGTAGATGTTGTCGCATGAGTCACTGACTTTTTCTCTTTTGTAAGCTCTGAAACGAAATTTGATACTTCCATCTTTCAAAAATAAAGTAAATACCATCGTCAGCCATCTCATCTGTGTTGTGTTGGCATCCTTTGTAGATCTTCAACGAGTCAACAGGTGACTTCACAAAAACTGGAAGCTGTGGGAATGTCGGCTGATCTGTTGAAAACCACACAAGCTCTTCTTGTTTTGGTGCAGTCTCGTTGACGACTTCAATCATCTCCTCAAAAAGTTCTTCAAATTTTCCAAACAAAGACGCCACTGATGTTGTCGACGGATTAGCAAACAATCCATTCAATTTTTCAAAAAGAGAAATCGGTTGATCGTCCACTGTTTCCGTTTTGGGTCTGCGTGTTGTCACATGAACCTTCCAGAAGGACATCATCAACTCAGTAGCCTCGTTGAGTTTTCTAGTTTCAACAGTAGTTGGAACTGGAGAGACAATCATCTGGGTTGAATCATGGGAGCAAGCAAACGAAGCAAATGGACAACTGGTCGATTTCTTCAAGAGTTGATCTTTTGAATGGGTGAAATCTGCTGGGCAAGACTGAACACGAATATCTTTGGCCTGTAAAACAAGAAGGAGTTCAACACATCGAACATTTGAAACGCACCGAAACCAAAGAGTTTTGGTAGTCGCTCAGTGAATGTTCCAACGGATAACGATCAGTTTCCAACTCCTTCATTTGCTCCCTCTCTTGTTCGGCTTGACGTTCAACCATCACGAGAAACTGTCCGAATGCAGTGTAAACGGTGATTTTCTTGACCATGGTGTTAGTAGTGAGTTGCTAGTAGAAATGTTAGTTGAGGCGAAAAGAACGCTTTGAAGAGTTTCCATTGAAATTTACTCCTTTTATGCGATTTCTTATCTTGATGTTCCAATTTTGCATAGTTGACCTTTGAAAGGTCATGACATTTGAACGTGAGCACAAATTTATAGAATTCCCATTAGGATAAAAATATATTTGACGTCAATGTATACTCCTGTAACCTGTACGACCTGAACGAATTTATCAATTTCAAGAGATCCAGATAATTGAAATTATTTAATTTTTAGTTTCAATTTTATTTTCAAGTAATTTTCGAACCCCATTCTGTTGAATCGTTTCGAAAATTTCTCATCGAGAACTAAATGCCTCCAAAAGCTAAAAGTGAGTTTTGGTTGAAGTTTCGTTGCTAATAGATTGATTTGGAGAATCTCCTGGAGGAAAGAAGAAAAGTAGAGCTAGTAAGCGTCCAAGTCAAACAAATCTAGTTAGTGTCGACAATGGAGGACGTGGACGTAAAACTGAAAGAAGTGTGATGCAAACATTAGAGCAAGAAGAAACTACATCAAATGATCCAGTTGCTGCTCCCAAAAGGAGCACTGCTCAGCCCCCTCAACCCATCGTAAGTCATCTTTTCGAACTCTTTAATTAAATAACTCCAGCCACCCGCGCAAACAACAAATGGGAAACAAAAGGATATGGGAACTAGAACAGTTATGCTTCCACCTCCTCCTCCACCGCCTGCCATGCCAGTGGTTCCTCAGGCGACCCAAATACCGACTCAGGGATCAGTAGCAGCTCCTCAGGCGGTTCCGCCACCGAATGCAATGCCACCGGCACCTCGTCCACCTCAACCACCTGTGCAAGGTTCTCAAATGCCTCAAACGAATCCGCAAGTTCAGCAACCAATGCCTCCTGTACCACGTCCTCCTCCTGGTGTAGTAAACCAATCATTGGCATCTCCATCTCCTAGTGCTGCTCAAGTTGCTCCAAAAGCTGCGATGATGATGCCACAGCCTGTTGTAACAGCACCGCAACCAATTTCACCTTCTCCACAGCCAGGTCCTGAAGCTCCAATTCGGAAACTTTCTCGAGAAAAAGATGACGGATCTGTGGATTGTGCAGAAACTTCGGATAAAAAGTAATAGTTACATCCGAAACTTATGAAAAAATGTAAATATTCAGAAAGAAGACAGATGTTGTCAACAGTTGGATTCGTCTAGTTCTTCAGAATGGAGTAGAAGGATTACGGAAAGAATATCGTGATAGTTTCAATGAGGCTAGTCTAATCTATTCTATTTGGGAAATCGTATTTTTTAGGCTCCAATGGAAAGAGCAACTGCATTCTTGGACAATCCAACTAGAAATCGTTATCATAACATTCCTTGTTGTGATACGACTAGAGTCAAATTGGCTGATGACCCTTATTTTTACATTCACGCAAATTTAGTTTCGTTAGTTGATTCTATAAGTTTGAATGAGTCATGGGTTTTTTCCAGTTCTGGTCCAAATCCTCGAAGATTCATTTGTACACAAGCTCCACTAAACGGAACTATCGAAGATTTTTGGAAGATGGTTATTGTCTCTGGATTGGAATACATTGTAATGTTATGTGAACTAGTGGAGAAAGGAAAACCAAAAAGTGCAGAGTATTTTCCAGTCAAATTAGGCGATACAATGAAAATCGGAAAGCTCTGTACAATTACAAAAGAGTCCAGTGTTGATGTTAGTTTATGAATGATGACCTTTCTACAAACAAGAGGTTTAGATTGATAAAATACTGACAATGTCAACGATGCGTATTTCAAAGCCTGGAGACAATGCCGTAGCCAGAACCGTTAAACACATTCACTGGCACAATTGGCCTGATCATGGAGTACCGGACAACTTCTTATCTCCATTTCGACTCCTCACAGTGGTCAAAAGTTGCCCGTCAGTAGTTCTTATGAGCTTTTGTTATTAACAATCCTGCTTGCTGCGCCTTTGGCATTTCATGTTTTACTATAATAATGATAACTTTCGTAATTTTCAGAAAACCAGTCGTTGTTCATTGTTCTGCAGGAGTTGGTCGAACCGGTACTCTTGTACTTATTCTCATAATACTTGAATCAATTTGTCTTCCGGATTTTCTGGGAGTGCCACGCTTACTGACCAAATTACGAGATGAACGCTTCAAATCAATTCAGACTGAGATGCAATATTTGTATGTTCATCGATGTATTCTTGAATATTTGGTGCTTAAAAAATACACTTACTCACGAGAAGATTACAGCAAATTCTCTAAGGTAGGCTATCTTCAGAGTTTTCATCATAACCAAAAAATATATTTTTCAGGATTACGATCAAGTGCTGGCTGGATGTGGTGAGAAATGAGCGGCGGATCCAAAAAGCAAAGAAAAAACGACGACAGTCTTCTTGATTTCAAAAATGTTTACATAAAACATTAGTACTAAAGCTACCTTATCCAAGTCTATAACCGTTTATTCAGGGATGACAACAAGTCTCGAAAGTCATTTTAGTAATCCATTTTTGCCTTCTTATAAATTATTACAGTGGAAATTACAGAAAATTCTTTATTTAGAGAAGCGGGAAATAAGATAATTACAGGAATGGCGCTTCATGGCGCACACATACGCTTCATGAATGACAACAGGAAAATGCATTATCCTTAAAGACGTAAAGTATTCTTTTCGCTTATTGGAAAGGAGTTGCAAAAATAAAACGGAATCGAGAAGACTGGTGTATGTGTGTGGATGTAATGAAACGAGAGAGGTGAACCGGAGAATACACAAAAAGAGAAACGGTGGGGAAAGTTTATGATGGGAATAGGAGATTAGAAAAAGAGAAACAGGGACCCGCTTTGAACTGTTCAGCGTGTGCGTTTGGGGAGACGATGGGAACCGAATATGTTACAGCTCCAGTACACGAGAAAGAAGTGCTTGAAAATAGAGAGCTTAGAGTAGGGGAAAGAACGAAAGGAACGAAGAACATCGTTTTGACGGAATTTGCAGAAAGAATAAAGTGAAAGGAATGATACTATCGACTCGATTGAACTATCTAACGACTCGAGAAAAAAGTATCATTTCCACCCAGACGAGACAATTTATAATATATTGGTAATTATTATAAAGCACTTATTATAATATTACGGAACGATCGTGATTCGAGTGGTGGAAATGGTTGGAACCTTGTACATCAATGGATTGATGAATTTCTCATATGCAAAAATTGATGTACAACATTCCGAATGTGGGTAAGTAAAACAAAACAAGAAGATGCGATTCATGGGGAGCGAGAGTTTACCGGAATTTTGTAGCGAGTGCACGACGTAAGGGAGCGAGAGGGGAACCATAATAATCAATGATGAATCGAATGATATTAACTCGGGAAATATAGAAAATAAAAAATAATAAAGGCAGCTTAAACGGTAGAGTTCAAATTTGCACGAAAAACAACATTGGGATTTTTTTTGAAAGGTTCTAAACGAGAGTAAAAAGAAGTTTAAGAAATGATGGATGTGGAAAAATGAAAACAACGAAATTGGTTAGATGAAAAAGGAAAACATTTTGAAGTAGAAGTTTTGGATCTGTATCTAATTTGTCTTTTCGATTGAAAACTAGCACTGGGTAATGAGAGTCTAAACGGGACGAGAAAACTGTAGAACATAAAAAGTTTCTGAAAATAACTAGATGCTTTTGGTAACGAAGGAACTGTTATCAGTATGACAACAAGAAGGGAGATGAGAAATGAATAATGAGATGCATCGGAGACGGATATTCTATCTTTGAAGTCGATTCACCTGAAATTTTACATATTCTGTATGTGCTATAGTGAAACTTAAGAACTATACATACCGGTTGTATCAACTGTGGTTGATGACTCAAATCAGTGGAATGAGCGGATAGGACTCCAGAAGTTTTAGTATCAAAACCACATTCATTATCTTTTCGCAAATTAGGTTGACTTTGCGAAATCAGAGATGGTTGATTGATAGCGATAGCAAGAGGAACCGCAAGAGCATTCCGATATGAGCGTTCAGATTTTGAGTTGTTTGTCACAACAGGAGTGGATGTCTGTTGATGAGGACCTGAAAAAAAAGACAAAATATCTAATGGAAGGACTCGGTCCTACTACTTTCGGTCATGTTTCCATTGCTGAGATCGGCGATATTGTTGGCAACAACAGAAACAAACGACTTCTTCTTAACAGCATCAGCGTACTTCAAAGCCATCTTTGGTTCTTCTGTGGTCAAAGTGGAATTTTTCACACCATCTTCTGTCAAAGTTCTGTCGTTGTTTTCGTTATACTGAATATCCAGTGGAGGTGGAAGCGGATAGCAATTCTGAGTGTTAGGCCGACAACGACTTCTCGAATCAGATGAATGTCTAGATCGATTTAAAGAATTTGAAGGAGCTCGTCCACCGCGTCTTCCCCGGACATTATTATTTGCACCGTTGTTCCATCTGTCCAGATTGTATCCATCAGATCCGTCTGAGCCTTGCGAATGATTTCTGTTCTGACGGTTCCTTTGCGAATAAGTTTGCCGATGTTTATGCGAACCAGGAGAAGCTGCCGCGGCGTAATCCATGTAATTACTCAGGCGCGAGTTTGGATGCTGTTGCTGATGATAGAAATGATGATGATTTATGTCGCCAAGATAAGATTGGTGGTTGCGAATTTCTGGAAGAATTCTACGTTAATAAGATGCTAACGCTTTTGAAAAGTAATTTTTAAAAAAGCTGTTGACTGCTAACTTACCGTCAATCATTTTTCTGTCTTCAAAATTAGTTTGCGTCCTTCTCGAAAATTCCTTCGGTGCTTTAGACTGAGCTACGACTTCACTGAACTGCTTTTTGAAAGGAATGGAGGCCGTTCCATCGGTAGATGACTTATTACTAACTTCACTATCTTCTTCCTCCTCTTCGGAAGATGGTGTTCCCATTGATGAGCCACCAAGACTAGGGGAATCGGTGTCATCTCTCTCCGAACCACTAGCAGCCGTTGAAACAGTAGCAGATGTGTTCACCGATGCGGTTGAAGTTGGCAGAGGAGGTCCGGTGAGAATGAGACCATTATCAGCTTCTTTGCAACGATCACTGATTTCTTCTGAACTTGCGTCCTCTTCTTCAGTTTCTACACTTTGTTTTGAGCTGACAGAGGTTTGACTTTCGTTCAGTTTTTTAGCCTTCTCTGTTTCCTCTGAAGCTGCTTTCTTCTCCTGTTGTAGTAACTGCTCTAACACTTGGCTCTTCACATCGATAGGATTTGTAATCTTGAGTGGACGCGCGTCTCGCTTATCGGCCCCTGCAGGTGATTTTCGAAGCCAGGCATATCGCGATAAGTCAACCATTGGAGATACCAGAGTATTGTGCAACTGATTCAAATCGTATGTCACCGCTGTTTCTTTTTGTGGCATTGTCATCACGCCACTCATCAGCCAATTCCGATATGTAAGTTCTTTTTGGGTGAATGGCATTATCATATGTAGAAGAGATCCCTTATAACCATTGGTGGTTATCTGTTTCCTCCCTTTTCGCTCTCTTAACGTTACAGCGACGAGCAATATTTGGAAAGCTTGACCGAATGCGTTAGCAATCGAAGAGAAATTGTAAGTTGATCTTCCAACATCGTTGGCTGTCAAGAGAGGGTCTTCTAATGCCAAATTTCCAGGTTGAGCACGCTTGAGACCATAGCGAGCACCGGCGGCTGATTTCGGAACGTAACAACATTGCCCAGGAGATATTCCTATTTCCTCATAATTGAACTCTAACGAATACACTTCCAGAAAGCGGAGCAATAAATGACCGAGATTGACTCCGCGATCATATATCGTTCGATGTCGCATATTGAGAGCATACAGCTGGAAATTGTGTTCAATGGAAAACAAGAAAATAAAAAATTTGAATACCTGGAAAAAATTAACAAGCAACAGAACTAATCCGTATGATGAGAGGCCGCCTGTGAACGTCTGATTGAGATTGCGATAATGAAGAAATTGTTTGAGAAGAAGCACAAGTGGTTCAATCAGTGGAAATTCTTCTTTCACCTGAATTGAGTGATACGTTTTATATTAAGTTATTTTAAACACAAATACCTTGTCAATATATGATGCAGCTCGAACTCCTTGAACCGTATTGAATGAAATATCAATACTAAGCCGGGTGTCTCGATCTACCATTTTGACAATAGGAACAAATGCTCCACCGTAAACTGAAACAGATTCAGCAATGTTGTCAATTTCCAGTCCGCGTGCAGTTTCGGTAAGCCACTGAAAAAGGGTCTAATGTAAAACGCTTTCAGAACCGATAGTACGAATCGTTCTCGCTTCATTGGAGACCGTTAAAAAACTTACATCACCAGGAGTGCCAATCCATTCGTCACATTCAACGAGAACGTCAATATCTGATGTTGGAAGAAAAAGAGTTGTTCTGAGACTTCCAAACATTGATACTTTGATCGGCTTGTGTTTCCATCGTTCTAGTAATGATAATCGGACCTGGAAAACAAACAATCGTCTGTTATTACAAATTGATGACTAAAACAGTCTGAATGAAAGGTGAGCATATTACCTTCTCGTATACTTTATACCGGAGACGGGATTCGATTTCATTCGGCTTTATCCAATGATACATGTCAACGATTTCTTCGTGTAGACCTTGAACTGTCAAACCGTAACGTTTTCGTCGCCATGGAGCAAAAGGCAGAGCATCTGTATATCCGAATTCACAAGTTCCACGCTGGAAAAAAACCATGTTAGTCTGATCACTGGTATAACTTTATAAAAACCAACTTTGAACGTTTTCGACGTTGATGGCTGTTGTTGCTGCCTCGTTTTCTCACGTTTCTTCAGCACATCGGATTGCGTTTGATTTTCCAACTCTGTTGCAACCTTTGAGGATTCGGAATGTGTTGGTGGATTCGACGTGGATGGTTGCTGTGATGATGATATTCTACTTTTTTCATCCATCTGAAGTTTTTTAACTAACTTTCATACATCATTGACATAATTAAAAGAGCAGAGAAAATAAGTTTGCTGAGCATGCAGCATCAAAGTTCAAAAATACCACATAAATTTCCTGCTTGGATAAGTTCCGGAAAATTTTCAAAAAAAAACCTCGAATAAGTGGGAGGGGAAAAGAGAGCGGGAGAAGAATTGAGAACGAAATATAGCGATTTGACGAGATGAGCAGAAAGACATAGAACGGATGAGGTGTGAAAAAAAGAGGGTGATAAGAAAATGTCTCCAATGGCAATAGATGCTCAGGGCTCCCACATAACAAAGACGGAAGGATGAAACATAAGGCTGTCTCAGGAGGACGAGAGAAAAAGATACCACGTTTTCCGACAACAAAACAAAACAACTGTTGCTACTTCGCGAAACGAGAGGATCAGAGAAATAGTCCACGGTTTGTGAGAAATGATAAAATTTGATAACAAGAGTCATTTTAACATCAGACTTTGTCTTCCAACTGGTATGACAGAAGATGAGGAAGAACTGGGCAATAAAAAAAAGTTCCACCAGTCTGGCACCAGATATAGTGAACTAACGGATAAAAATTGTTCGCTTTATAAAGTAAAAATAGACAAGAGATAAAAATAATGGAAGCGTGTTCACATAATTTTTCTTGGTCCTCTTCTTGAACATTTCAACGATATCTTTCCGAACAGATGAGCAGACGCATTCAGATGTATGTTCGAGAGAAAGATAGAGAAACAGACAGGCTCTCTTTTTCTCAGAGAGAAACGGAAAAATGAGGGAGATCATGAGTAAACAAAATATAGGGGGAAAAAAGAAAAAGACTCGTTTTCTCGGAATCTTTATATCTTTTCCGGTCTAGGAAAGAAAATATGAGGATTTTAAAGAGAAATAGACGACAGAATTCGGAATTTGCAGAATGTTGTTTCCTTCCACCACAATGATATGATTATTGTTTGCAAATCAGCAAAAATCAGGAACCTCTTTGATGTTGTAACTATGATTTCGTTTCGTAACCGAGAAGGAACTGTGTTCTTCTCTTCACGATTACATTCCACACTGCGATATACGCAAAAGACGGACGTTGAACGACGGAAGAAAGAAAACCCAAAGAATTTTTTCTGCGCCGGTCGTGTCGGGATGATGAGAGATTATGTGATGAAGAGCGATTTAAACAGAATGGGGAAGAGGAAGGAGAAGGAAAGATTGGTGAAAGTGTAAAAATAAATACTATCTATCTTTTTAATAATTGCAAAGATGAAATTTGCAAAAAAAAAGGAATATAATAATTTTCTGTGAAATCCTAATCGGAAAAATGGATAGGTATTCATTATTCATGTATATGAAACCGCCGTGCAATGTGTTTCAATGACATAATAAGGTGTCCGAACAAAAATGAAGTGAAGAAATTGAAAAGTAGTATTTTTTTGTGAGCGTTCCAAGGAAATGTCAAACACTTGGTTATGCTGACGAGAAAATACACAGCCACGGCCATGATCATAGCTTGCCCCGTCTACCCTCTTCCATCTCCCGCCTCCATTCATTTTCGTTCACTTCTCTTTCTCTCCACACCATTATCAAAATAGCTGCTTGCAGTTTGCACAGCAGCAAGCATCCAGCTAGGCCCATCGCAACACCGTGCTTTATGTCTTCCACCTCCGCAACAGATTGGAACACGGAAGAACAGAAAACTAAACGGACAGTTGATAGAAAAACTAAAAAAAAAATTTTCATGATAATCAAAATTCCTACATGATGTATATATAAAATTAATATTCGTATCAGAAAAATGATAAAGGGTAGAACTACTTTCACTCGCAGTATATGAAATAGAGTGAAAACTCTTCCGGAAAAACAAATTGGTTCAAAACACCAGCTTTGGAAGAGTAAAATCGAAACTATTATTTTCTCTTTCTGAGTTTATGATTACTTCATACTATTTAACATTAGTCATTGAAGCCACCACTGAAAAGAACAACGCGAAAATGTGAATGCATTCTTTATAACTAGCTAGCTTCTTCTCAATGATATTCGCCCTTATCTCTCCGAATATCCTCCATCTCTATCCATCAAATCGGTTCTTCTTCTGAATAGCATTCTTCTTTTGTGATAAGAGACACACAATGATAACTTTGTATTGATAGCAATAACTGACAAAGTGACTATCTTCTACAGTGATTCTTTTCTCAGCCATTCATCTTACACCTCAAAAAGAAAGAGAATCCGGGTCACTCTTTCTTCTTTTATACATGGCTGAATTTTCTTCAACAGAACAGTTACTAATAAGAAAGAATACTCGAAAATGTTCTGCGTGTTCTATATTTTCAGAAGCAAATGAAGAAGACGATGTGATTGGATTTTTTCTTCCGATAAAATCATTCCATTTCAGAAAAAGCAGAGAAAATGAGAAAGAGGAAGTATATATAATCTTTGATCAACTAGGTGCCGCTGCTGAAGTTTGATGGAAATTACGTCAAGACGAAGAATGTTTCGAGTGATTTTGAACTGAGGAACCGGTCGACGGGTAAGGTACTGAGATTTAGACATGCAATTTTAGTAAAGTAATTGCTTTAAGTTTTGCAATAAATACGTTTTTTAGACTATTGACTATGTAAAATGTTTTCAATGAGAAGTGTAGTAATATCATAAAATAGTTTGTCTTTTCTAAACAAACAAATTCAAGCCACTCGGTCGTAGCGGACATTCCAAACTATTCGCTCAAACACTGAGCAAGTAAAGACTAAAGAACTAGTTGAGAATTACGGGTTGAGCGACAAATTACTTTTCAAAAAAGTGCCACACAGAAACAATCAAAAATCACTACCGCAACAGTTCGGATCAAAATAACACTTTAGTTTGAAAAAGTAGAAAAGAAGCTCAAAAACAAAAATGAATTAAGAAAAGTACAGAGAGAAGTATAACTATCCATATAAAAGCTGTCAGGAAAAAAGCATCAACAATGCGAGAAGGTTTTAATCATCTCTTGTAGAGAGTTGTATAGACTAGTGGTTGCTTACAGGTTTCAAATTATTTGAATCCACGAATTTTTGATTGACTAGAAATAAATACAAAAACATTTGTGTATGGCGATATATGTATGCCTGCATGAAAAAAGTCTCATCGCAAAAAAATGAATGTTGACGAGAAATTGTTGAATAGGAAAAGACTGAGAGATATGGCGGCCAGAAGTAACAGCAATGGCAGACAAAATTGACGACGAGTACGAGAAAGATGAGAGAGCTTTAAAAGTAGGGCAATAAGTAGAGAGGAGTTAAAGATTGCGACAAAAAGAAGGGATAGAAAACAACTAGAACAAAAAAGAGGAAATGAAGAAAGGAGAAACAAAACCGGGTCTTGGAACGATATCTCTGACAGTTCAACTTTTATGATTTTCAGAAGGAATTTCTCAATTTTAATTAATCTAAACAACAGGCAGGCTCTCTATCAGTTGATTTTATCTGCAAAATTGATAACCGCTTGGAACATAATTTTAAACATTGAATGTAAACAATATCCCCTGCAGGATTGATCTTAAAAGGACACCAAATGTCGAAATACGTCTAGCATGCACAAAATATCACATCCTACGGACTAGGGATCTATTAGACATGACAGTGAATTTTTAGTTAGTGATGTAAACTACGTGATAGTTGAAAAAAATATTCGTTAGTATAAAAAGATACCGTTATGACTTCTCTAATTCAAACTAAGTGGGTTCGAAAAGTCAGACGCGGTAGATTTATGTGGAAAAAGTGGAAATATAAGGTAATTGTTGATGCAAAAAATATAATTTAATTCGTCAAGCCTAATTACCACTTGTTTTCTTTAAAAAATGATGCTTCTAATCTACGTCTCACCTAAAAAGGTTGTAGCCATCGTGTAGGGTTTGTTCTAAGCCATCCTGCGTTACCCTCCACTGACTAAGGCCACTATTATGTCTGACGTATGAAAAATAGGAATAACCGGATAAATCATGATAACGAACACCATATTCCGTTGACTGAGCCGTCAAAACACTATGTTCACACCGTGACCTTTGTAGCTCTTCTGTCGCGAGAAACTAACTATAATATTAATTTCTCAACGACCAATTACGAAATCGAACCAAATGAAAACCACAATTAAAAATTGGATGGAAACAATTCACATAAAAAAGCAAGACTACTCGTTTCTAAATCTTCGATTCAAGAAAATGCTGCATAATTTTGAGTGAAACATTGGAATAGCTGTTTTGAAGGATGAGATTCAAAAACTAAGAAAAAAATCATGAGGCTCAGAGAAACGAATGAGAAGGTTGTGGAGTGGCGGAGGGACAAGGCGCTTCGCGAAAAGAGAAGATGAGAAACGAGAAGAAAGTCGACAAAAATAAATATTATAGCGACTGGAAGGGTCGAGAGAAATAGATGAGGCATCACCGCCCATGTGAGAGACGGAGAGTGACGTGTAGAAACAACTCGGAAAAGACTATGGAGACCCCCTCCTGCGCCTCGTTGGAAATAGAAAACTGGCAGCCAATCGGAAAGAGATGCTGAGGGGAGCGATAGTGAACGTGGGCGCCTCGTGGAAAAGAGGTGTCCGGCAAACTGCATGACTACAGCGAAACTCTCGGTATAGATTCTAGAAGAATTACAACTTTCCTGCATGAAATAGTTCTAATTATTTCATGCAGGAGCAGTTCGGAACCGAGAAACGTTTAGATCTAGCCCGCATCCAGTCATGATAAAACAAGAAGACACTAGTCTTACGTACTCAACGAATAATATTTTCAAATCTTGGAAAGCAAAAAGGGTAGTATGGAAACTGCAATTTATACGAATTATGACAGAAAGAGGGACTGAGCTGTCAAACACATTTTCAGAACGTGCTGTTCGGTGAAGACAAGCAATACAATTTTCGAAAAAAGAAGTCAAAATGTACATAATTTTACAAGACTTTGCCAAATAGAAACATTTATGGCTCAATAAACAGTCAAATTCTATTTAAAAAAAGGAGTTTTTTTTAACTTTTGAAACGAACGGCGGGTCGCCATGGGGCGAACTTACTATAGAAAAATATGCTCATTTTTCTCCAGTTTTTTCCTAATTTTTGTTCTGATGTTGTAACAGAAAACATACAACTAAAAAAATGCATTCGCCTTAGTGAATGTTTGCCGCTCTATAAATATACCCTAACTTTGTATTCTTTTCAAAGTTTTATCTGGTGTGAAAGAAGATTCATCGTACTTTTGAAAGCTTGAATTCCATGGCCATAGATTTTTTGTTTCAAAAAAGCAGTCAACGACAAAACAGCGAGAATTGCAGGTTACCATGAAAACGTGGGGACTACTAACTCGTTCGGATTCCAGTTTCCTGTTGATTTTCATTAATCTTTCAAATTGGCGAAAACATGGGCGGCTCGAAGGGCGCCTCGTCTTTTTTTTTCTCTAGCTGGCTATAACGAAATAGTACTCGGAACTTTGAGAGTGTTAGAGATTATTGATTGAAGCGCGCCGCCTGGCTGAAGACTCCTCGTTTCTCACCGTCTCTTTTTCATTTATGATCGTTCATTGGCGTACGGCCTTCAATTTATCGATTTTTGTCTCCACCTCCCTTCAGTTTCGAACTGGTTCCCTTGTTCCGTCACATGACTATCCTGTCTCGTTTTTTCAATGTTTGGTTCAAAGCTAAAAACCATGTCAGCATGTAAAAAAAGAGCGTTTCGCAATATTCTACCTATATATATTCTCAACTTCTGACAAAAGGTTAGAAGTTAATAATTTAGAGTCTTAATGTGTATAGCTTTCGTATAAGTTTATGAAGTCTCTCATAATCTTTTTCTATAATGAGTAAATTGTATGCAACTAACTTTTTCAGATGCTTTCTGCGTTTCGAACTGCTGGGGCGGTTGGTGCCCGTCGATTCACTTCGACACAAGCTATTGCTAGTAGCAGCGAAGCTCCAAAGGGAATTGCCACTACAGGTAATTGCTCTTTTCCCTTGTTCCCGTTCAATCGTGATATCTAATTATACTCTAAACTCTGATTTCTCGCAATGATTTCGTATTAAGTAGTTGAATTTAATTGTAAACCCTTCGAAATTTTAATGTTTTGAAATTTTCTACTCTCTTTTTCTTTTAGCAGAAACAAAATTTTCCATTTAACAACTACGAAAATACGTAGGAAAAGCAGTGTATGCCAGCAATCCATTCACTTATTCGGTCAATGTTTAAATTCGTGCTTTTACTTTATTTTTTTTTTCGAAAACTGCCTCCCATACAGTTTAATGTTTTTCAAAAAAACTATACGGAATCATGCGATATAGTACATTTTTACTGGCCTAATAAATGTTTTACGCCTAAATTCTCACGTTTTCTCAATAGATCTTTTTTTCTGAGATCCCACTAACTTGCCAAAAAATCTAGCATGAATTCAGTTTTTGAAAATTGTTTTTTTAAACATTACTATTTAGTAGCTAGCTGATCAGCAGGTTTAGAAATTGAACTTTCGAAAAACTGTCTCGATTGATTAGCCCGCCCTCTTCCGGTGAATAAATGATTCTTCTTGTATCTGCTTGCGGAAAGATATATAAAATTAAAATCCGAAAATCTGTTATTTTGATGAGCAAGGCGTATGATCAAAGGAACATAAAAATTAAACCTTTTAATATTTGCGATCACAAATTAAATTCTAATTTTAAATTATCATAGTAGAAACATCGAAATTGAATCGCCAGATTCAAATGAGAACCTTGTTATTTCTAAATTTTCTTTTATTGAGTCTATGTCGTTTTATTTTTTTCGTTTTCAGGAACTCCGTTCTTGAATCCTTCATCAAAGGCTGAATATGCATTGGCTCGCCTCGACGACGTCATGAACTTGGCTCAAAGAGGATCTATCTGGCCATTGACATTCGGACTCGCTTGTTGCGCCGTCGAAATGATGCATTTCGCAGCTCCGAGATACGACATGGATCGTTATGGAGTTGTTTTCAGAGCTTCGCCAAGACAGGTTACTTTTTCTGTTTACGAAACCTGTTGAAAAAATAATCGCAAAATGGTGAATGAATAATTTTCACGAACGACTGATTGAGGATCAAGCAATTATTTTTAATATATGACACCTTGCATTCCAGGCCGACCTCATTTTTGTGGCTGGAACTGTGACAAACAAAATGGCGCCTGCACTTCGTCGCATTTACGATCAGATGCCCGAGGCGAAATGGGTCATTTCTATGGGATCGTGTGCCAACGGCGGAGGATACTATCATTATGCTTATTCTGTTCTTCGTGGATGTGATCGAGTTATCCCAGTTGACATTTATGTACCAGGATGTCCACCAACAGCTGAGGTATGATCGCTTGCCGAAATATTCAAAAGAAAAATGTAAAAATTTGGAATAAAACGATAAACTTGAATAGTTAAAATTTTGGAGCGTGAAAGACAAATTACTGTACGTCTAAAAATTAGCCAAAATGATGTCCTAAATATCTGAAAAAGAAATAAGAATAACGTCCCTTTGAAAATTGTTTTGCGCTAAATAAAATATTCAAAAATTGAAAAAAAAAACGCCCTTTTTTGATTTAATATTCACAGAATGTGTTGGTGTCTTTAAAAAATCACTAAACATGTATTCAGGCTCTTCTTTACGGAGTTCTTCAATTGCAAAAGAAAATCAAGCGTAAGCGAGAAGCTCAACTTTGGTACCGACGTTAAACAAACTAGCGATATGAAAAGAAACTAGGGAGAAGGAGAGGTACAGAGAAATGAATATTTTCTACGAGTAAATCTACATAAAAATTGTTCTCATACTGTTTGTGTTTTTCTGATTTTTCTCTCTTGTTTTTCTTTTCTTAGATCCGGTATTTTAGTTTTCATTAATCTGTTTCTCCATAACTAGTTTCTTTATCCTTTTTCTCGAAAAAAAATAAAATATGTTTTTAAAAACCTCAAATCTAGACTGGTAATTTTTTTTCTCAAACGGTTATAAACACCGGACCATTTTGGTTATCTTGTCCTTCTATTGATTTGTTTTTGTTGCTATGAATCAATTCGGAAAAGCGGTTGAAGCGAACGTTGACTTATTGTCTTGTCGATAACAGCCACAGTTACTTGTTTCATATTAGTTGAGACTGTTCAATATTGGTGCTACGGTTTTCTTTATCGGTTTTGCAGTCTGTCAGCTCGTTTGTTTTACCCGAATTCATTCCTAGCATTCATAAGCCTTGATTAATTGAAAAGGGAGATCAAGCCGCTTTCACCGCCGCATTTTTGACTCAAAAATTCTCCAAAATTCTCAATTTTGTGTGGATTATTCTTTTGGTTCCGGCAAATTATACGCCGTTCAATTTTTATAGCTCCATTCAGGCTGCCTTAGAAAACGCATCCCTTTTCCGCGCGAACGGTCCTCCAAAATTTAATATCCACACGATTTCTGGCGCCTTTTGGATTGCGTATGAGAAAATCACAAAAAATATTCAACCGTTTTTTGTGATTACCTCTCCAAGGACCATTATAATGTTTTTTTTTGTAGTCTTCAGTTTTATTTTGCTCGAACTATCTGAGGTTGAGAACGGGAAAAACGGCCGGTTGAAGTGTGAAGAGTTTGTATGAACAATTTTCAATCAAGGCAAATGATCGGAGCAGGAGGGGCATTACACCCATTTCCAATCAACAATGGTTTGAGCAATGAAGAAAATCAAACTGCTTGCGTATGTTTCTATTAATGTGTTTATATGGACTGAATTAAGACTTCGATGCGTAGGAAATCATCTGCTTCAGAAGAGAGGGTAGGAAAACTAGGAACTAAAGAAAAACGCGCAACTTCCGTTTTCATTCTCATCCTGAAATAACATTCGTTTTAAAATCAAAGCCATGTATCTGATCGCTTCTTTTATTAATTCATTTAAAAAATTAGTTTATTTTTAGAAAGAGATTGCAAAAAGTAGTATAGAAGCAAAAAAAAAACTGCGAAAAGTTAAAGTTATTTGCTGTTCATAATATCAGTTTACAGACCGCCATCTATAAATTGAAAGTTGCTGAACTTCAGGTAAGTTGTTTCCCGAATAACTTCTCTCAATAAATCCAATTACAGACTGTGGCAATCCATTGTGGTATACAGAAAAATCGTGGTCAAAAAAAAGATCAGCAAAAATTCCTTATTGAGTCCCTGTACAATCCTCGACTTTCTCGTGAAATTTTAGAAATGGTTTGATTTTCATTCTCGGCGGAAGCAACTAATTCGGTCACTTTAATAACACTCTCAATATTTCAGGCAGTTAGATGTTGCAGCACCTCGACGGAAGCAATACAGGTAAGTCATGAAATGTTTGGGAGAGTTGAATTTTAATGAACCATTCTCTTGAATCCAAGGTTCATTTTTTCAACCTAGGTCCGAAATTCCTGTATGAAAGGAAATTGATCTGAGTTTCGAAACGTTATAATAGACAAAAATTATTTGAGGCGATGAAGATATATTTTGCTAGCAAGATTTTTCGAGTTGGCACTTTCGCCATCCATCCACTGCCTCGAACTATTCCTTCTTGTTTTTTTTTCAAGTCGATGTTCTTTTCCTTTAGAATTGTATGTTACCAGGCGAATCTCCCAGCTTCTTCTCGTCGTTGGGGGTTCATTTCGACATCGTTTCCTATTTTCTCTGCGTCTCATACAGCTGCGAACACTGCACATTCTCATCGACTTCAACAAACGTTTCTATTCTTTCCGCCGTTTCTTCCTCTGCACTCTTTTCCCAACTCTCCCGTAGATATACTTCTTCGGCGATGATCACTTTTTTTACACAGTTTTTCAACAATTTTTTTTCTCAATAATCGCTTCGATTTAGCTTGGAAAATTAGCATTGGGAATAAAATTTGATCTCTTTTTCGCGCTAATCGATTTATCGATGCGTGTTACGTTCATTCTGGCAGATGTTTCCTTTTTCTATTACTTCGTACTCTCGAATATTTACCAACCTCTGTAATGCCACCCCAAAAAAACAAGGTTTGTGAACAAAAACTCGACTTCTTTCTCTAAGCCTTCAGTCTAAAACCAATTTTGACACTCGCAGCCTAACTGATGGCCTCTTCCGTTACTTTACTGAAGTGCTGGGAAAGATGGAGATACCTGTAGAACAACTTTTAAAAAACTGCATAGACTCGTTAGCTCCGTTCTTTTCCGGCGAAAGTGGTTTCTCGAGGCCCCACCAAAACCGGGGAAAGGGTTAGGATCGTGGAACCAAAATCGGGGAAAAAAAAGAAAAAAAATTGCAGCCCTGCCATGTTGTTTTCATTGTAACTTACCGTGCCATGCTGGGGCCTCGGTTTCTCCGGCTTTTTATTGTTCCCGCGCAAGCGCGCCCTATTGCTAACTTTTTTATATGCACGTTTTTTTGAGGGTAGTCATTTATAGAACTGTTTGAAATAGCTTAAAAATCCGTTCACTTTCCTCTGAGGTCGTTTTCCCTGAAATTTCCTTCCTGGAATCGCTTCTCTAATTGAATCGTGCTGCAGAAGCGCTTCAATCGCAACGACGTTCCTGTTTTGTAAAAGTTCTATTTCGAGTTTCATTTTGCTTAGTTCTAAAATCATGCAGCGGCAACTAAAGCTTATTTTGCGATTTGGAAAAGCGTTTTATTCTACGAAACGAAATAATGATATGATATTTTAGATGCAACAACGAGGAAGAGGTCCAGCTTCTCAAAATCGTCATCAACCTTACCCGTCGCAAGCTCGCAATGGACCAAATATGATGAATAATCCGTTTCCGCAAAATCATCATCAGCAGCATCCTATGAACTCGATGGCGCTGCAGCAATCATTTCAACACTCGATGACGGTGAGATGGTTTGAAGAGCAACAAACTAACCCAATAAGTTGCGCTGCCACCCCTCTTGATCAATCTCGTCTATTCCAAACTAATGGAATTCCTTCACAAAATCATTTGCAACAGGGGAATGCGAATAGGGTGAACATTCTCTTCATGATTCAACGCATGTCGCTCTCAAATGTTATCATTAGGAGCCTTAATAATGTGTAGTTGTGTTTCAAAACTTCTTAAATCACTAAGATACACAGTACACTTTATTTTCATCTCGTGAACAGACTATGTGTCTTGCAGGGATTCTTTGGATCCCCTGACACCACCGAGTGTATATAGCGTTCGAACTCAGTTTTAAAATTTTAAGTAACAAACAACTTTTTTTCTGTCAAAGTGATGAAATGCCACTAATGAACTGTTACATGAGTGTCTTCCTAACGTCTTGAATAGCACCAAAAACATTGATTTTCAGATGGGTAAGCTTTACGCTGATCCTTTCGAGATTGTTCCTCTTCCTTTCTACGATGTCGTAAGCACGCTCCTAAACCCAGTGGAGTTGCACGCGGCAGCAGGTTCTAACAAACAATCTAAACAGGTTCGCTCCATTTATATAATCAATATTCTAATTATAATAATTTCAGCTGAACTTTCAATTTCAACTTGGGCTAGACCACATAAATAAAGTCGCTTATCGGCCAGAAACGCCACTTCCAAGATATGAAATCCAACTAAGGTACCGTTTCTCTAGGCGATTCCAAGTTTAATAACTCTTTATACAGGTTTTTCAATATTACCGAAAAAGGGCAACCACAGAAAGATGATTTCCCTCTCAATTGCCATACACGGGTTGATGAATCAATAGTTCAATTACCGGTATGTGAGATTCTTTCTTTATAAAAACTATTTACTTTAATTACAGAATATTATACCGACAAACAAGCCAAATGCAGAGCCAAAGCGTCCTTCTCGCCCCGTGAATATCACGCAGCACTTGAGTAGATTCAAGCAAAGGGATCATACTCTGAGTGTAGAATGGCTTGCTGATAAACGTGTATGGGCAGCAGCAATTTACTTTGTTTACCGAGTTGATTCGGATCATCTCTTCAAGCGTCTCGACGATAATCCACAAAAGCACAGGTCGCTTGAGGCTACCAAACAAGAAATCATCAAGAAACTAAACGGCGGAGAAGATGACATTGCAATGGATCAGCTTAAAATTAGCCTGCTGGATCCTTTGTCAAAAATGAGAATGAAAACCCCTGTGAGATGTCAAGATTGTACTCACTTGCAATGTTTCGATCTTATGTCTTATTTGATGATGAATGAGAAGAAGCCAACATGGCAATGTCCTGTATGCTCAGCAAATTGCCCATACAATAGGCTTATTGTTGATAAGTAAGTTAGGAATATTTTCTATCGTGCCTAGTGTTCTAATTGTAAAAAGATAATTCTCCTAAGGCTTGTTTCTGTTAGCCCCCGGTAGCCTTAATTCCTAACAGTTCTTTTCCTTTCTCTATATTTCTCTTAGTTTCACTGCTTACCACTCGCAATTTGTTATCAGTGAGTTTTAACCAAACTCATCGATGGTCATCACCCAAAATAGCCACACGACACTATATGAGGTGAAAAGGTATTGATATTAGTAGAATGTTACAAATTCGGAAAGGAGACTGCTATTTTTAGTGAGCATATATATTCGTTATCACTGTTTCTTTTCAACTCAGAACTCAGCTCATGACGTCAAACCGTGCAAAAAAAAAACAGTTCAAATAAAAGAAGGAGTGTTTCTGTAGAAAAAGTGACTTCACAGGAAAAAGATATATCAGGAATCGAACGTATGTATATAAAAGTCTAGAAGGCTGTTTCTTCTATTCTTAGAAAAAAAACAACAAAAAGTTATTTCAGCTATTTCCTTGATATGCTTTCCAAAGTCGATAAAAACATGACAGAAGTTGAATTGAAAAAGGATGGATCCTATGACGTTATAAAAGAAGAAGCAGATATTTGCTTGTCTGATGATGATGACGATGATTACGACATAAAACCATCAACCAACGGAACGGCATCAACCTCAAACAGTAATGCTGAAAACGGTGGCAAGAAACGGAAAGCCCCGATACCGGACGACGATATTATTACTCTCAGTGACACCGATGATGAGGACTTGAACAGAGGTATACAAAATTCATTGAACGACAACAACTTCGCTGACCAAAAGCCAGGTTTGAAATAGTGAATAATGAAATAGTCTTTAAAAAACACCAACGCATGTTCCCCTCCTCTCATCACATCCAGAAAAGCAATGAGAACTCATTTAGTTCCAGATTCCGTCGGTTCATTGAAAACTCCTCCTCAAAAAAAGAAAGGAAAGGGAAATGATATCGAGGTTATCACGCTTGATGACACTCCACCCTCTCAATCGCATCCATCTACAGTTCCAATGCGTCAGTTGTCACAGAATAATAACATTCCATCTTCATCGTCTCCTGGACTCGGCTCAAGTCAATCATTAAGCAATCATGGGACGCTGGGTGCTGGGGCTCTAGGCTCGCACAGAGTGAGTCTAGTTTTCCGTAACCCCCTTTTCTCTATATTCAGTTAGAAAGTTTATTAATTTTCAATCTTCAACAAGACCCTTACTATCGGCTAACACTCTGCCATGAAAAATGTATAAGGGCCAATATGATTGTTTTTCAATAGAAGCCGCGTAGAACACTCCTTGATTTGAATATGAACACGCTGTTTCCATTTCAGTCTTCCCATTCTACGCAACCATCGCCTATAATGCAGCAACAAATCCCTCCACACCAAATGGGCTATCAACATATTGCTTATATGAACGGTCAACCTCCAGGTTCACAAAATGGACAATCTCAGTTTTCTTACGGGGTAAGTGTTACAAGTTTTGTATTCCTTAATTTTTCTTAGCCATCTGAGTATCTATGACACACATGATTTTCTGTTTTAAAAATGATTCCGTCTTTGTTCACTACATTGTTATTGACATAGTTCTTGTTTTGTCTTAGCTTTTAGTGGGTATTGTATGGATTAGCGAAATAAGAAACGAAATAATCGACATTAACAGGTTGCCTCCCTTATTAATCTGTGTTTTATTTCAGTTCATGACACAAGGATATCCAATGCAAAACGGGATCATTGGACGGAACAACCAAATGGTACATATGCCACCGCCACCCCATTCTCAGCCATCTCCTCAAGGAATGCCTCCAACGTTTTTCAATCAACAGCAAATGCAAAACGGTAAATAGAGTTTTTCGTTTTTTTTTTTGAATGATTGATTCCAATGCATGTGTTTTGATACCATGTTTCGGTAACTTTTTTTTTTCATACCTTCATATTTCGCTCTACCAAAACGAGAACTTTGTTGTTTTCGTAACAATTAAAAAAGACTCTTGCTTTGAAAGCCATTTTTTCCTTTCGCTTTTCCTATCATTAGGTTTCCATGCTCGGTCTGCAATCACTTTCAGGCAGCAATATCACAGCACCACGACTCCTTTCTGGGCCCGAACTGCGTACCGCACAGTTCGGATCATCTTCCATTCGTTTTGTTGATAATCCACCACCAGGAGTCACAATGCGTAATCCGCGTCGTCCAAACCAATAGTTAATCTGATTACGTTTTGAACACTCGACATTCTCTTCTAAAAAGACTCGATCTTCTCTTCTTTACCTGTCAAAAATTTTATCCGTTAGATAAATAAGCATGCTAGCTTGTAATTGCATTCTTTCAAAAATGAGAATGGCTACATCCCCTCGAACAGATGAAAACTATGTCTAATGTTATTTTTTTATTTTTGAATATCCCGATCTATAATTTCTGATCCAATCGCCCTGTTCTCCTATTGCTTGAAAGCTATGTGGTCTCAAGTTTAGTTTTATTTCCTTTTAGTACCATTTTAATTCTTAAGACTTCTTTCATTTTCTCCTATCTTTTCCGATCTGTAACAAAAAACATGTGCGGCTGATTACATAAAATGAAGAACATTTGATTAAATGCATGCAGTTCACTTTAGACACAATTTTCAAAATAATTATTCTAAAATGATTTTTCAGGAGGCGGTTACTCATTCTATGGTCAATACCCACCACAACATCAGTATCGCCCAAATTAAGCAATGTTTTCATACGATATCATTCTCCCTTTTTCTCAAATATAATTTATAAGCTGAATCAATTAATCTCTTCTCTAATTTTGATCCTTAGTTCAAATCAATTCCCCTGTTCACACTGAAATCATGTTTTTTTCCTTAGTTCTTCTAATCACTTTCCATTGTCCCAAAATCTCATGTACTGACATTGAGAAATTTCTTTCAAAATTTGGTTTTAACAGTCCCGTAAATTCCATTTTTAATCTGTTTGCAGTTGCACCCGCTCTCTTAAAACATCTGAATCATTTTTCTCCCGGATTATAAACTTTATATCAAGAACCTATTTAGGATGGTTTTATTAATTTAAACATCACAACTATACATTCGAAAAATAATGATAATAGTTAGACCGGGAGTGAAGAAAATTTTGAGAATTAAAGTTAAAACTACCGAAGAAAACGAAGGACTAGAACAATACAGGGAAAGAGGGATGGATCACAAAGGGATTGTAAAAAGTAAAAATAAATAAAATACCCGATTTTTCTCTCAAAATGAAAACATCGATATTTAGTTGTTTAAAGGCGTAGTAATGTCATTGGGGAAATTATGTGAAATTGTAGAGTGAAGGTCCAATAGTACCCTAACATCAATAAAAAATTATTTTGAAAACGACAAAGAAAGATAAAGACCGTCAAAGAAGCGAGCTGGTCATTGAGAATGTTCTAGAAGGAATACCGTCTTTTTGCTTTTTTGTCAAATAGGGACCGTTTTCTGAAAATGTTTTTCAGCGTAAATGTGTATCTGTACACTACCGATTTTTGTATGGAAACAACTCTTTTTCAAATCAGTTCTACCCTGTTCAAATCAGAAATTTTCAAATTTATTCTCGAATGTTCGCTGAAACATGTTTGTGGAAAGTTCTGGAACAAAA
>GL379974.1:35482-92187 GCA_000143925.2 Caenorhabditis brenneri
GGGTGCGGAAAGTTGTGAGACAAGGGTGGAGCTTTCAAGTTCAGGGTTCCGATCTTAAACTACAAAGAAAGCTTCAGAACATAATCAGGGTTGCCCTTGAATTAAGTGTTGGGGTCCGAAAGAAAAAGTTTGGGAGAATTTGTAAAAGTCAATTAAATTACCAGCAAAAAGGAAAAAAATAAACAATTTTTTAGGGGGAAATTGGTGTGAAGCTTTTTTCGAAACCTTTGGCATATTTTAATTAGTTATTTACTTTCGTTTTTTCACCCTACATTAAAAGGCGGTAGTTAAATGTTCTGGGGGGAAAAATATGTGAAAATTGTAGAGGGGAAGGGTCCAATAGTTCCCCTTACCATCAATAAAAAAGTTATTTTGAAAAACGATGAAGAAAGTTAAAGACCGACGAAGAAGCGAGCTGGTCATTGAGAATGTTCTAGAAGGAATACCGTCTTTTTGCTTTTTTGTCAAATAGGGACGGTTTTCTGAAAATGTTTTTCAGCGTAAATGTGCATCTGTACACTGCCGATTTTTGTATGGAAACAACTTTTTTCCAAACCAGTTCGACCCCGTTCAAAACCGAAATTTTCAACTTTATTCTCGAATGTTCGCTGAAACATGTTTGTGGAAAGTTCTGGAACAAAAACGATTAATTGGTTTTTTCAACAGGGTAGAACTGATTTCGGAAAAAATTGTTTTCATACAAAAATCGATAGTGTACAGATACACATTTACGCTAAAAAACATTTTCAGAAAACGGTCCCTATTTGACAAAAAAGCAAAAAGACGGTATTCCTTCTAGAACATTCTCAATGACCAGCTCGCTTCTTTGACGGTCTTTATCTTTCTTCGTCGTTTTTAAAATAACTTTTTATTGATGTTAGGGTACTATTGGACCTTCACTCTACAATTCCACATAATTTCCCCAATGACATTACTACGCCTTTAAAAATTAATTTTTTTATTTTGATTAGGCAGGATCGGAAACTATGAAATGCCTGATTGCTCCAATTCGAAAATTGAAAGATTTTGATTAAGTTGAATTTTTGAGTGAATAGGAGCATTGGAATGTAATCAGTTTCTTTCCAGAACAAAAATAATGGGTTAAAAATATAATAATCATTTAAATAAAAAAAGAGAACATACTATATAAAGAATGGAAAGAAAAATTAAGTCAATTGTTGAGGTCTCCATTCTGTTGTAATTCTTGGTCTTTTTTCGGGTGGAGAGTGTGGTTCTAACTTCACATATGTATTTGGATCCAATTTATACGGTGGTATAGGACCTCCAAGATCCAAAACCGAGTGACCGTTGATTGAAGAAACGTTGGGAGATAACAGAGAAGATGAGCCATTTGAGATACCGTTTGCCGATGAATTACTTACTGAAAATATAGAAATTGGTGTTTTGAGTAATACTGGAATGAAAAATTGAATCCCTAATAGGAATATTGCTTTCCAGTTGAAGATCTAACCCACATTAAACCATTAAAATAAACCGAAAAATTGTATAAATAGAATGACCTTGTGAAAGAAGAAACACTTGAACTCATTCAGAAACCATTCACATCAAGAACTTCCACCTTATGTAAAAACTATTGGAAGTATATTGAACAGTTTGAGAAAACTCAAAACCAGAATTTCATTGTTTGCATTAACTCACTACTAGGAGCTGGTTGTGATACCGGACGTTGCTGTAACGAAGCCGACCAAATGTTCTGATCAGCAGCCCTAGAAGACGGAGCAAGATCACAGTCAGCATCGGCAGCGGCTAGTGGATGAAGGCGGGAGGTATCGTAGGCAAAAGATGTTGATGGTGGGAAATCGAGATGCTTTGAGGAAGAGGACGATGAAGAGGCGGCGGCGGAGGAGGAAGATGAAGTCAGTGGGTCATTTCTGAAAACTTTTGAAAATTAGAAATCACGACTTCGAAATATAAAGTTCTCAAAATCAATTTCAGGTTTTTTCTCTCTGAGAGAATTTTATTTTCAAAATAATTACCGTTGAGGCAAGTGGCGAGAGTAGCTTGGATTGAAGATCAGATTCTGGTAGAGGTTTAAGTTGTGATGTCTTTGAGCATTTGAAACTTGTAGAGCAGCGGCAGCAGCAGCAGCTCCATTAGGTGCTCCTTGTTCGACTGCAGCAACTGCAGCTGCTGCTGCGGCCACAGCGGCAGCTGATGCAGAAGCAGCGGATGCTACTGTATTACTTTGACTCGAATTGTGTCCATTGACAGCAGAAATTGGAATTTGGAGAATCGGAGACGTCGAAGGACCTGGACTTTCATCATCCGAATTCCCGCCTCCTTGATTTCCTTCTTTTCGATTCAATGCATCCATTATATCATTATTGGTTCTCGATTCATGCGGCTCGTTATATTCTGTATATTTCAATAACACTTTGTCCATATCGGTTGAAGCGTATCTAAAAAATCATGAAATAAAGTTTGCTGGTGGAAGTGATTGTTTTGAATTGATCTGTTACTCCTGGGATTTGAATGTGATTCCTAATGTTGTACTTGTAAGATATTTGTTTCCATTCGGACGTACCGAGTATGTTGAAAAGATCCATTCACAAAACTAACAATCTATGCTTATATTTAGAACTTTGGAAGCAAAATCTACGGACGACACTTTTTTTTCGATGAGTTTCGAACTTCTTTGAATAATTTGGACTCTGAACGGACTAAAACCACAACTCACTGAAATAGTTTATTGGTAGAATTGAAGACGATGAGTGCAATTTCACAATCACAGAGAACCGACAATTCGTATGCTTTCTTCATCAAACCGAACTTTCTTTTAGTGAATGTCACCTGAAAATGTATACTTTTATCATTCGTCTCCTCATTATTCAAGTTATCATCGAATCTCAGGCTACCGTAACCTTCTCTATTCTCTACACGGCAATCTAATTAGGCTCATCCCTCCCACGCTTTATTTTTTTGCTTTCAGAATTAATTTAGAATTCCAGCTGTCCATCATGCATATTCTTCCTTCTCTTCTCTTTTCCAATTCCTTCGTCATTTCTATTTTTGTATCGATTCTATAAATAGTCGCCCCCTTTCTATTCGCAGTTTTTTCTTTGGTTCTGCTTTTTCAGGCTCTCTCTCTGTGTTGTGGCTATCAAAAAAAGAAGAGAAAAAGAGAGAGTTGTTTTCCCTTTTCACTCTAATTTCTCTCATCTTTACATGCTTTTCAACTTCCTCTCTGCTCTTCTTCTTGATGTCGTCAGAGACGAAATAGTATTAAAAAGTCAGAGACACAGAGAAGCGCCAACGACGACGGCTATGTTGATGACGTCATCAGAAGAGCATGAAAAGAAGAAGGCGATGAAGATGAAAGAGGGTGCGGGGGAGCACACAACGAAAGAGCACTTTTATGCTTCAGATTCCTTTATATGCAAAAAGAAGGAAGCTATTAAAGAAAGGAAGTAACCTTTCCGTCATAAACTTTTTAAACTTTTTGAATCCAATGTCAATTCTTTATAGAAGAATGCAGACGGAAACGATAGGGATTGTTATATCAACCTACGCTTCCGTTTTTCAGATTTTGCTTTGGTAGTCTACATTTTTAATATCCGGCAGTCAATGCAACTGTACTTTAAACTGAAAGTCTACCCGAGAGCTTTTTAGAAAATGATTCCTCCAACATTTAGGTTACAGTGGATTACTGTACTTTTGATCATCATCACCTTCTACAGCAATAATCATCAATCTTACAAGAAATGAATTCATTTTTCACTTTTCCCACGTGACAATCACGAGAAATTAAGCCACAGACTGAAGGGGAAAAAGATAAATGACCAGGTTCCCACAGAGAAAAAAAGAAAGGAAACTCTAAGTTTTCAGAGAAAAACATTGTCATTTGTCAATTAGGAAAATGGAAAAAAGGGAATCCTTTGACCAAGAAGATGAGTTATTCCTTTGAAAAACTTCCCGATATCTCTGAGAAGATAAAACGGATATAAATCGGGATCAGACGAAAATTTATAAGAAGATAATCGATTTGTTTTCTAGAGAAGATTCCAGTGGAAACTTTCATTTTTTTCTCGTGTATCTACAGAGAGACAATGGGGATAGAATATGGTTTCTGAGTAACCTAGTAAACTGATGTCTACTTTCTCAAAACGAACATGTTTGCACACGAACTTTTAGAGAATCCACAGAACAACAGAACCCAGCTTTTCTCTTATTCAAGAGTCAGTAATTTGCACTAGATATCAAGAATGTCTCTTTTTTTTTAAACTTTTCAAAACTACGGAATAAAAACAAACCTGTCGATTTCTCTCATCCTGTATCCTAGTAATCTGAATTTTCTTGCGACCCATCGCCGTCTTTACGTAACGATTGCTCGAACCTTGAATTTTTGCAAGCGGGGAGAACCTGGAATATCATTCAAATGAACATTTTTAGATTGATACCAAAAAAAGAAAAAATAAAAACGAATATGCGGGAAACAGGAATAGAAGTGGAGAAAAAGGGAAAGAGAAAAGAAGAGAGATGGAGGTGTTATGAAAAAAGAGAGACTATCAAAAATATAGACGCAGTTTATGAGAAAAAAGTGAGAGAGATTGAAAGTCTCTTTTCATTTTTGCGGGTGCCCGTGACCATTGATGATCAACAAAAGTTAAAGATTGAGAGAATTAGGGAATTTAAGAAATCAGTAACGAGAGAAATAATGCAACTTTTTATGGAAAATGACCACAATATTGAAGATGCTTCCTAGCTCCGCCCCCTCCGGAAAAAGGGTGGAGCAAAATGGAAGAATGAGAGAATTAGAGAGAAAAGGGGCGAAAAGTTGAAAAACGAAAGATAAGAAATGGCAACAATTGGCATACTGATAGTATACAGAGAGAATCGTTTCTAGGTATTCTAGCTCAAAATGATTTCAAATTCAAAAACCAATTTATAAATTATTAGGTCCTTGTCTAATGCCACTTTATTAGGAGTAATCGATTCGATATACTGTTATTCTCATGGACTTCTCAAAACACATCTTAACAGACTACATATCCTTTTTTTTTCAATTTTCCCCATATATCCTCTTTTTATCCTATAAAACATTATGCATTTTTCATCGTCATGTGACATTCAAATCCTTTTCATGGGATAAAAATGCAATCAAAAAAGATAAAGATAACAAATGGTTCATGATTGATAATCCGTCAAAAAAGTACACAAATCCACTAATCCTTTTTCATTTTTGACTAAATATTCTTCTAAAAGTCCATTGCAAAAATATGAAGGAAGGGCATTTTCAGAAGGTTTTTTGATTTGATTGTGGAATGTTATCAATCAACGAATCGCTTCAAAAATGTCAGTATCTCATAACCGAATCTTGTGATTTTTCACAGAAAAAAGATTCCGATTGAAGATAAGACAAAGTGAAGGGAATGTGTCAAATTAGCAGTTTTTACTGTTATAGTTTTTCAGAGGTGCCAAAGTGGAACACATGACATGTCAGGTCGAAAAATTGAGAAATGAAGAAGAGAACGAAAAAATGTTTTTGAAAGGGAAACGGAGAATAAAAAACATCATTGATTGAGTCATCGCCTTTTTGTCTTTCTCCTGGGTCAAAAACTTTTCGGAACATCGAAAAAAATTAGGTGGGAATACTTTTTTTGAAACTTTAAGGACTTTGAAAAAGGGATTGGAGAGAATGACGAGAAAAGTTTTGACGAGTCGAAAAGACTTTACACAAAGAAGATGAGAACAGAGAAATTTCGACTTTTTGGAACCAATTGGTTTTGAAACTCTGAAGAGTCAAACATTTGGGTTGCTCCATGAAGAAATAAAGTTTCCTTGATATCAAATAACAATATAGAACAGTTGTAACGGATCAAGGAAACTGAGAATAAATAGGAGAAGTTTTCACAAAAAGAACCGCTCATAAACTATAAAATCGGTTTGAAACGATCAAAGATATGAAAAGAGGAAATGGTGACGACATTGGAAGAAGTAAGGTTTCATCTGGGAACTTTAGGTCGACATGAACGGTTTTTTGAATGAAAGGACATGTTAAATTAATTATAGGATTAAGAATCAGGATACTCTTGTGAATCAGTTTAACTTCTATTCTTGAATGATCATTTTCGAATACTATTGATAGTTCAAATAATTCATTTTGTTTTAGTTTTCTACAATTTCCAACAACAGAATTCAAATGTTCCCTCAATATTAAAAACTGTGTGGTGTGATTTTGAAATCATCAGTCCAAAATGACAATGTGATACGGAAAAAAATGGGGAAAACAAAAAATAGGCGGAGTCAGAATTGATATGAAAAATGACCTCCCGTAAAAAACAGTGTTGAACTTGAAGAGACACAGATAGCCATACAGAAATGTACGTCTTTTATTTGGGTTTTATATTTTCTTCTTTTCAGTTTTCTACATCCTAATCACTGATTATCAATCAATAAAAAAAGGACGAAGAAGAAGAAGTTGTGGAAGAAAAGAGACACAAAAAAAAAAAGAGAGAAAAGGAAAAAAAGATATTGAATTACATGGCGAAAAATCTCTCGGATTTCTCTAAAAAATGTCTGATTTCTCGTATAAAAATGTCCGAATTATAGAATATTCCACCTGAAAAATAAACTAAAAAGAAACTAAATATTTGGTAACTCCAGTCTTAAAAAGAGATCTGAAGGATACAAAAATAGCAAAATTAGTGACTGAAAATAGATTAACGAAATAGATTTAGACACGTATTTCGAATAGAATATGACGTGGATTTGGTACATTCAACGTCAAGAAGAATTATAGTCGAAGACTAGAAAGTTCTGATTGAAATTGTACCCGAAATTGTATGGGAATCCACTTCGATGCCCTGGAATTCTGATATTTTTCTTAAAGTTCGGCCTATACTTTTTGGGCACTTCAAACTGGTCAGACTTTACTTTTTTGGATCAAAAACAAGGCAATATTTGAGTTAGAAAACAGTTATTAATGCTGTGAATCTTTTGAAGTCTTAATTGTTTTCATTAGTCTCAGAATTTATTTTTCTCGTAATAAAAAAAACTTCAAAAAGTTCAGATTTCTATTGATGGAGTAATTCCAAAACCCCTGTCAAAATGATTATTTTTTTCTCAATCACCTACAAATTTCATATATTTTGGACAATAAACGGCTTCGAATCGAAATTCTGTGATCCGGGAAATGAAATGTGGAGGCGTCTAAATCCGTTTGTGTTACGAACAAAAATAGAAAAAGATGAGTGCAAAAGCTTGTCTGGAATTCCAGATGGGAGGGGAATTCTAGGTATTCTTGAAAGAACAGCTAGTTCAGATGAAGACAAATGACGTCAGAGAGTCAATTGAAAACGGGATCGAGTGTGTCTCAGTCTTTTCGATCCCGAAATAACAACAAAGATGCTGAAAACAGCGAGCTGAAGGGCTGAAAATGACAGCGAGCAGGAAGGAGAAAAAAGAAAAAAAAAGGAGAAGAAAAAAGAAAAAATGAGAGAGACACTCCGCCCACTTGACTGACATACTCTCTTTTTCCTCTTTTTTCTTTCTTTTTTCTTCTTCTTCGGCTCTTTGAAGCTGTGGCTCTCGGCCCGTGGACGATGAGCCAGAGGGAGGAGGAGAGCAAGAGCAGCATGTTGCTCTCTTTTGAGCAAAAGCTTTGAGAAATTGCTCCTCATGCTTTCGGGCTCAGGAGGAGAAGAAGGAAGAGAAAGAGGGAAGTTTGAGATATCTTCGGAATGGATGGAAGAATGTTGTCACTGAAATAGAACAAGTTATTTAAAGGGACTTTGGTATGAAAATAGATGAGTTTTAGAAAAGACTTTATAAATTGATAGGTGAAAGGAGAAGAAAACCTGCGATAGAATAGTTTATGCTAATGAAATAACGAGATCTTCGAAATCTCAAATTTTCTGATACTGTATTTGCCCCTAAAGGAAGTGAGAGCTCTCAAGTGCAGGGGAATTTCAAGGGGGAAAGGGCGCATAGCACATTCGGTAGTGATTTTAGTGATCTGTCAGACCTCGGGTTCGAGCACACCAGAAGTATTTAGTATTGTAATTTCTTTGAGTTTCCCCTTTTTTAAATACTGTATTATTTCTCAAACTACTCGAACTTTACATTTTTCAAAGCATACAATTACTTTTCGATGTTATAAGATTTCAGATCTCTTCAAAAATGCTCTGAGCATATCCAATTTGTATTCGAAACCATCGAAGAAAAATCAAATTTCACATGCAAAATGACACCTTCGAGATCATGAGGTTTTCTCCGAAATCTCCAATTTTCACACATTCTTTGCGCGAAAATTAGAGAGAATATATGTAAGAAAGCAGGTGCAAATGATTTGACTCCTTCAAAGTCTTGCTATCATTTACATGAAATAAAAAACAGATTTCACATGTAGCTGACTGAATGAAATGTTGCTTCAGGGAATTGGAAATTTGAATGCTTTTGTACTATTAAGATTTGGTTTTTTGACTTTTAGCCACATGATATTTCTCAGTCAAACAAAGAGTGCAATTACTGAACCCAGGTGCAATAACTCTGATCATACTCTATTTCCTTCAAAAGAGAAATTGAGTTTCATAGAGATCTTTGTATTTCCTACAAAGTCAAGGAAAGAGGAAACGACCAAATTTCCTTGTTTCCTGGGTTATTGTGAGGGTTTTAGAAAAATGAAAGTTTCAATTCAAGTTAAAACTCTCTGAATTACGAAAACAGTTTCTAGAGCATCAGAAAGCTCAAGATGGTTTAGCTGTGTAGATACAAGTGATAGAACTTTGTTTGGTACTGTAGTTGATCTATATCATTTCCTCAATATTTTTGTTATGTACTTTTATTCTGATTGTTTATTCCTGGATACAAAAATTTGCAGGGAGGAAATTGCACTTGAACCCATTCTTCTAACTAAAACTCTCTTCGAATCTTAAGGGATTTTTGATCTTCAAAACTTAACAAAAACCTCTTTGACTTCTTTTTTTCCAAACTTTTTTCCTTTTCACCACATTTTCTTTGCTAAAAAAGTGAAAAGAAAGAAGAGAAATTGAAGAGACAGGATCCAAAAGACGATGAGGACCGAGGGTGACATATTCGGTCATAAAACATGAGGAAACGACCAAGGTTTCGTGTTTTCAGACTGAACAAAATAAGAAGATGATGAGGTTTCGGAGACACGAAAACCAAAATTTTACTTAATTAGAAAAAATAATGTTTGACCTGGATTGAACTGGAAGGGAAAAACAAGAGAGAGTAAGAGTGGAAACTACAATTAAAAATCGGAAAAAGTTAGAGCGAATTGAGCACTTCTTTTAATGAGATACTTGCACTTTATTCAGTCTGGAGTCTATCTAGTTGTTCCCAGTGGAAAATATTTGATTTCAATCCAAATTTCAAAACAGTTAAAGTGCAAAAAAAGTTTTATTTATGGAATAAAGTGCATCAGTACTTTGAAACAGTTTCGTTCCAGAAGGAATACTTATGATGTAGTCGTCACGTTGAAAGCATTGTTGCGAGAGAAAAAAGTACTCCTCATTAGCAAAAAAGGAAACGTAATCGACGTTATAGACTACGGAGAGAAGGGAATAAAGCAGACGAATTTTCTGTAACCGAGGGAAACGGACTTTGGAGTGGTCTAGCCGAAAAAGTTGGGCTCTTTGAGACAAAGAGTCTTGAGGAATAAGGATCCGAGGAATAAGGATGATTTACAAATGACAGGTTAGACTGGAGTAAAGATTCCAAGATCAGAGTTTCCTGCAGAAGTAATAAAAGTTAATACTCTTCCTTTTCAGGTTGTTGAAACGATAACACGTATCATCGTTAGATGTATATAGTCTCCTGACTTCGAAAAGCAAAACTCTTAAAAGTTTTCAGTTTGAGAAAAATATTTGAATCCTTAGACATACCTTGTTTCAAAGTCTAGAAGCAGCAGCTGAAAATATCAGTAGTCCTTAGAAATGAAAGTGTGAAGAAAAGAATATTTATGTGTGGGTTATGAGTTGGTATGAAAGAAGCAGCAAAGGAATCTGAGAATATCTTTTTTCATTTCTAATATAGCTCTCTCAATATCTTATTCTACATTTCTTATTTATGTCTTCCCTCTCCTCCTCCTCATTTATTTTTTCTTTTCACTCACTAATGACGTACATTCTATTCATAATTCAGAAATCTCAAAGTTTTGGAGCAAAAGAAAAAAGAAAAAGAAAGTTGAGAGAAGGAAAAAAGTATACCTAATCAAAAATTCTTGGGTGATTTGTGCTCTCTTCTCAACTCCGATTCAAAAATGAAATTCTTTATTTTTCACTTCTTCGAATACTTCAAAAGAGAGTGTCAATTGTACAGTTACACAATATAAAAAACATAAGAAAGAGAGGGATCATCTGAATATTTGGGTGCCCCTATATCTCTCTCACGAGTCAGTAAAGGAAGGGGTGGGGGTGGAGGCATATCGAACTAATCCTTTCCGATTTTATTCGCTTATCATGCAGCCACGAAAAAGCAGCACAAAAATGTGTTTTTCGATGTGAAAAGCCGTTATCACGTGGGATTGAAAAATGAGAAAAAAAGGAGAGGAAGGAATAGATTTACGTGACGATTTACTTCAAATGTGATATCTTTAGAGGAGTGGAAAAGTGTTGCAAAGATTATAGAAAACAAGTGGATGAGAATTATTAAAAGAACTAAATCAAAAACCAAAAATCCTTGGATTCGAGAGAAAAAACATCCGGTAAACCAATTATTTTGACGGAAATCTTCAGGATTCTGAGATGAACTCATTTTAAATCTGGGGATCCCAGGGATCAGTTTCCTTAAGCAGTCAACATAACTATACGAAATCACTCTTATCTGATAGGTTCCTTCTCTTAAAAGAGTAAATATGCTCAGTTTTTGGATTTTAAATACTGTATTTCGATAGCTGGGAAGCTTCGATCAATAACTACAGTATGACATGAATAGAATCTCCTGGAATTGATTTCTGAAAGAAGATAATCTCAAAAGTAGTGGAAGTTTGAAAAAAACTTGACAAACAAACAATGAGAGTACTGTAGACATGAAAAGCACACGTCAATGTTTCCCCACTTTTTTCAGTTTTGTGTGTCGTCATGAAAAATGTTAGTGGAAAGAATGGAAGAAGGGTGTATGTGCGCGATTGGAAGCTTCAGCTTCACCAACCATCATCAGCTAGCACAAAAACCTTCGCGTCGTTTTCTGGTTTTCTGTAGCCAAATATTTTTGCAATCGCGTGATGTGTATACTCAGGCCTGTGCTGCTGCTACGAGACCGAATAAAAGAGTCCAGTTTTTGAGAGAAGACAGAAAATGTTTGAAGAGTGAGCGAGAAAAAAATTCGAGGAGGAGATGAACTAGGTCTCAGAACGAATGAGATCATCTTGCGGTAAATGAAAAAAAAATAACTGTGTTCAAGAAAAAATGAACCTCATGAGTTATATCCATAATTTGTGTTTTCAAGATTCAGAACACTTGAAAAATGGATGAAAATCCTTGTTATGAGGGTATTGGGGCTTTATTTGATCAGACATAACTCCTAGATCATACAACTGTAAAACTACACGAAATGTCTTAAAATCCACGTTTCTAGAGATATTCCATAAAATGGAAAAATGAGAGAAATCGGTCAGTGAAAGTGAGTCCCTCAGAGCCGCGAAGAAAACTGTTATTTGCACAAAAAAGTGTCGAGTTACCGACTAACTATTACCGTCGATTTTGTTTATAAATAGCACGGTTTGCACCGAAATAAAACTTGGGTCATTTCGAGAAATTGAGCAAAAAGAAAGAGCAAAAGAAAAAGAAAAAAAGAAAAAGTTCAACCGAAGTGAACTTGACTTTTCAAGAAGTCATAAAAAGTAACTCAATAGAACTGAGTAAATATTAAAAGAAGATGGAGAAGTGGCGGTCTTTTGGTAATTGGAACATACGTTTTGAAAAGCTTCAGTTGAACAGAAATCAAATGAGAGAGAAGAATCAGAAAATCGTTGAAATTGTTTATTTCTGGATTGAGAATGGGATTGTTCTGATTCCAAAATACAAAATTTGCTACAAAACTTTCAATCAAAAAGACGTAACTGAGTAGAGTCAAATGACATTTTTTCCATTCTGTCTGAATGATGGAGGAATGAGGAAAAACGTTAAAAAAACAGGTGAAAAGTCTTCGGATAATCAGCTATATGCTTTGAGTTCTGAATTTGAAAACAAATGGGTTTGAAAGTGGAGGATCTAGGTTCTCAAAGTAATGGATATTATAGAACTACCGTAACTCAACACTTTCGAAATGATTCTTTTCTTTGTTACGATATCACTTGAAAGGAACTGAAAACGTGCAGTCTAGAGCTTCTCGAAAAGAATTCAATCAGAGCTTTCAGATCATTCAGTTGAAACTCTAAGTGATTTGCATTCGGAATAAATCAATATTGAAAAAAGATCAGTATAGAATAAAAAACAGTACATAAAATAATGAAACCGAGAGAAAAGATTTCAAAAAAAGGGGGAGTTACGCACGAAGCATTCAATTGGAGATGACGAGATGACGGTGAGCGAAAGTCGAAAAATAAACAAACTTTTAGAGACAGACCTCTTTCTTTCTCTTCATCTTTTTTCACATTTTTCCGCGCGGAAAACTGAGTTTTCTCTCTCAATTCTTCTTTCTGACACACACACCCCATATTCCTAAGCCCCGCCCATTTTGCGTGACGCGAAAAGTGCGCGGAAACGAGCGATCTCCGCGTGTGAGCAAATACGGACGGTTTGTTTGCGGAATAAAAAGACACGCCCACTTACGACGGTTTTCGTCGTTTTTGTGAAATGACCAGCGATGGAAAAATAATGGAAGAAAGATTTGACGGGGAAGGGGAGGCTTGAAGGGAAGACTGTTGAAAATGAGAAAAAGAAAACGGTATGGAATCAAGAGGAGATGGAGAAAAGAAATCAAAAGATTAGATAGAAAAAAGAGCACGAGATTGTGAAAAGAGAAAGATAGTTGATGAAACAGGGACTTAAGTTGAATGATTTCAAAGTAGAAAACTCTTATTCCAAAAGTCTCAAACTTCTTTCCAATCCAAAACAATACGTTGGAACTGCAGTGAGACGAAGAACCGTAGTTAATCATTGACATGAAACCAAAAATAACAAAATTTCAGAATTTTTAAATCCAAAAGTGCGAATAAAGTGCAATTTCTGAGTGACTTAAAATCATTACAATCATTCATAAATAGACTTCATTTTAGTTGTTTCAATCCCATGAGGAATCTCACATGGCTCATTCGAATACTCACACACTTTCCAGTACGAAAATATATATTTCTACAATGGAATGATTCGATTTCTCTAATTTAAACTTTTCAGTTTTTGTAATGCTTTTAGTAATGAGTAACTCGTGACTTCTAAAAGTACATCTTCATCCGAAAAGTCAGACAGAAAAATGAAAAAGTGAGAGTCTATCTATGAAAACTAAAAACAGAATGAGTCAGTGTGGGAAATCAGTGTATTTGATGCGAGTTTGTTTATCAGAAGTATCTAGATATCTGATTTCCGTTATTGAAAAAATTGGATTCAATTACATAACAAGAAGAGAATTAGAGAAGACAATTATATACAAATCTGAGTCAGAATCTAAAAAATTTCTGATGTCAGGTATACGGTAGGGATTAATATGACGTCAAGAGGAAAAAGGTTTATAAAAATCTCTTTTTGACCTTTTTGTCTACATTCCGCCTACCCGGAAATTGACAATTTTCCCCAAAAGCGTTGGCGACAACTATTATTTTTGGTTTTTCCTACTCCGAAAATAAAAAATAGAGAAATTTTAGAACGGTTAAGGGATTCCTGTTAAAATGGGAATAGAATTATGATAACTGTTGCTACAAAAGAAAGATAAAAACGATACGCAGATGGAAATATATGCTTCCGGTTGTCACAGAAATTGATGAATTAATGGAGAAATGGAGATAAAGTGATGAAGAGATCGTGATCAAAGATGACGTCTCGTTGCATTCGAAACAAAATTGCAAAAGTTCAGATTGATAGGTGGCAACGGAAAATGAAGATTCGTGATTTGGTTCATCAGAGAAAGCTTTTGTTTCTCGAAGCAATCCAATTCATAAACAAAAACAGTAACGGCCACAGAAGGTGGATCTTTAATTAGGTTTTTAGGATTCTGTCAGATTTTTCAGACTCTTGAACCTTGAATTCAGACACAGGAGGGATTTGAAATGAAGTTACATTGATTTCAAAATCTATCTAGCTTTTTTTGGAGTAAAAATCATATTTTCATGTATAGGGTCTAGTTTTCACTTGCTCACGAAATGCGGATCGCAACATTGACAAAAATCCACTGAACATCTCAAGATGAAACTTCACAAATAGCAGGAGATTTGTGTTCATTACTAATTCCTGATACTGAATAAAATCTACCGTAAATACTGAAGTTGAAGCCCGTGGGCTTCTATTTTCCGAAGAGGTCTTCCGGGTGGGCCTCAATTACATGGGCTTCTATTAAAGTATTAACGGTAAGTTTCCTAATCTCACTGCAGCTTGCTGACATTTTGTGAGCCATACCTTTTACCTTAATCAATCGCTTCGTATTGGAACCTTTTCTCTGAGAAAACGATTAGAGCTGTTCATCTATATTTCTGTGACTAAAACTTGAAATGTACGATTTGAAATGTTTGAAACGTCAAGACGGCAAAACATAATACACGAGTCAAAGACCATCCATCCGGGTATTGGGAGAGGAGTATTGAACTGATAAGGAATGGGGTGAAAGTTAGAAGGGAATGGGGTAAAATTATTATTTCAGGTCAAATAAGAGAGCAAACACACACATTTCGCTTTTGCTTCTTTATCGGTATTCTATCAATTTCAATATTTTTCTTTAATTTCTCTTTTTGCATTATACTATTTCATATGCCTGTTATAGTCTGTCATGCCTTTCATTTGGCTATTTCGGATACGTGATAAGACCAAAATGGCGACATTTTCGCCGAAAATAGAATCGGAAAGAAAAAATGAAAAGAAAATATGGTAGAGAAGAGGGGAGAGAGAGATTGTTGCTGATAAATGATAGTGATAGATGATGGTATTTTTATGTAAAAGAGAAGATGAAAAAGGGAAGGAGAAGGGGAAAAAAGAAGGACCTGGTTTTATAGATAAAGAAAGGAGGAAAATCATTAGAGTGACATGTGATTTAAAAAGATCAGACAGATGAAAATACACAACGTTTTTAAGTACGACTTGAACCTAATACAGTCATCAATCTTTCTTCATAACAACCATTATTTACTGCCTGTTTGTGTGTAAGGTGGCAATGTTTTGGTAACGTAGCAAGAAGATTGGAGCTGAGAGGCGGTGCAAACCTTTTTTTAATTATCAAAGGATGCTTTTAGAAATCCATGAATCAAATGAGGGAAACAATGAACATGGGAAATTAACTAAAAGACAAAGTGCATTTTTTGCTGAAGTTCAATATAACTATGTCGACATGTTCTTTGGTAAACGTATGGAAAATGCTGAGCCTTTATGAACTGTTAAGAGTCATCAAAAAATCAAGAACAACAAGATGAGAAAAAGAAGAAAAATAGTAACAGTTCTAAAAATAGAAAAAAAAGGAATAGCTTGTGAAGGAAGAAAGACATCCTCTCCGGCTTCTGCTCTTGCCAATGACATCATTTTGTGGATCAGAGACAAGGGATACACAAAACATTTGGGACATATTGGAAAGCGAAACATTCTGTTCTTCTCTAACAGGAACTCATGAGAGAAGCACGAAAAGTTCTTCGAAGTTGTCTGATGTTGTTCTTATATTCCATAGAACGATTTCATTGGGAAAAAAGGCAGAATACGGTAATCACAGTTCAATGTATATATTTCTGACTCTTGATTTAATTTTAAAGTTATATTTCCCACGGAACGCCTTTTTTCTTATATCAATACACCATCGTTACCTTAAACCTCAATAAAAAAATAAGGGCTCATGACAGGAATTCAAGGAAAAATGTTCTCCGTGACAATCCGGACATCGAGGAACGCCGTAGAACTGCATTCGATACTGCTTCTCGTTATTATTTAATTCACTCTTTTGCTCTTCTCGCTTCTCCTTCGGCTATATTCCCACTTCTCACAGCTGGACTCTTCACTACAGGAATAATCCTGTTCTGTGGCCCTTGTGCATGCTACCACTACAGTATCACAGGTGTCGAATCCACTAGAAAATACACCCTATCGGTGGTGTTACTTTGAGTATTGCTTGGCTCTCATTTATTTTGTAACTTTTCAAGAATTAAATTGCGAAATGCGATACAATTTCGACTAGTCGGAAAGCTGAAAAAAATGAATTCGAATCAATATCGTGGTTATGTTGAAACCGTAGAATGGGGGATAACTATGATAACAATGATGAATATAATGATTAAGAATAATGAAGAAACTTGATCAACAGCGTTTGACTGAACTTCATCTTTCGTCGTTTTCCCAAGAGTAGAAGCTAAAGAATCATTTGCCTTTTTTACTGTTGACTCCATCAATTCTTTAGGATGCGGAATGCTGGAAAGAAAACAATTAAATTCTTCTGATTACAAACTGATTGACACAAGACTAAACCACTATCGAACAACAGTTTTCTTTCGAATACAACCAACCAAGTTGGAAGAGTGTGATTTCTCACAGTTTTGTAAAATCAGAATTTGATAATTTAGTCAAGAAGTATTGTGAGTGAAAATGATACCTGGACTGGGTGCGAACAGATGGATATGTTTTCGAACCGTTGCCAGAATCGCTTATGGATACATCGATTGGTTTCATTTCTTTCTTCACATCTCGTATCATTGGTGTTGCTTTCGGACATTCCACGGCTCTTGTTTTCTTTGGGGGCTCTCTAGAAGACGACTCCTTTTCAAACACAGGTTGTTCGTGATGATATACTTGGTCGATATTTCTTTTTGTGGAGACATATTGGCTCTCTTCTGTTCAAAAACAAAAATAGTATTTATTGTAGTAAAGAATCACTCACTCTCTTTTTTCAACTCAATCAATTCATTGTAATTTTTGATGATCAGATCGATAAATTGTTCGTATTCTGGTTTGAAAGTCACTATTAGCGAGCTGAAAAAACATCTATTATATATATTAAAGTACTTCTGGAGCTAGTTACCGGAAATACTCGACATGAGGTACATGCACTTCTGTTTCCTAGGCACCCGCTAATTGCAAAAACAATTTGAGGAGAATCATCACAACTAGAGTATTTTGGACATGTGTGAATTCTTATGTAATTAATGCAGCATACTTACATGTATTCCTTGCAGCGGTTTACATCAAACAAAATGTTAAGTCCTTTTCTTCCTGGAATTGATTTGAGCGGTTTGTTTGCCAATTGATTCGCATAGAATTTGAGAGTATGTTGAGTATTTCGAGATCCTGCTGCTGTTAATTCGAAGTAATCTTCGCCGAATGTCATTTGACGATTTTTCAATGTTATGTTTCTGGTACCAGGTTTCTCCCCTTTATTTCTTGTGACAACAACGACATCCATCAACAACTCGACTGACATCTGTAAAGTCAGTAGCTAGAGTTCGTCAGTTTTTGAGAGATTCGTTAACACAGGAAAAAAGAACGCTTGTAATTGTAAAATATCTCTGAAATTTTGAATCGTTCGATCGGCAGTGTGATTTATGGTTTGTGGCTCTTTCTGTTGAAATTATGGAATTTTTTCGAATCGAAAATCAACTCCGAGTAGGCTTTCATTGAATTTAACAAGTATTAGGACACAAACTTGAAAAACAAAGTTTTGCCGGTGATTATTTTAAAGAGTCACGAAAACTTTTTTGTAAAGTTTTTCGCTATACTATGATCCGATAATCAGCTTGAACCGTGCTACAAAACGAACATGATTAGGATTAACAGCATTGTTTAAATTTATTTCATTCAGCGCATACGAGATATCAAAAAATCATAAATTTGAATACGATATCAAAAAAAACCTAGCAAAAACGGAAACGAAAACATTTGACGATAACAAAGAAAGCGAGTGTTACTGTCGGTCGTAAACAATATATAGGCTTCTAGAGCAATTTTCTAGATGAATTCCTCTCAGGAGGCAGGACGGAACGTTTTGTCAGAGAAAAAGAGCCACTTCTTACTAGAAATATCTTTTATATATGCATATAGCATCCATTATTTGAGGCCCCACCAAAAGCGGGGAAAGGGTTGGGATTGAGGAACCAAAGTCAGGAAAAAAAAGGGCGGAGCTTAAAAATTGCAGTCTTGGCATGTTATTTTGCACTGAAAATTACCGTACCATGGCTGCAATTTTTAAGCTCTGTCCTTTTTTCCCAAATTTTGGTTTCTCGATACCAACAATTTCCCCGCTTTTGGCGGGGTCTCCATTAACGAATGGCCTTCAAGAATCTTGTTTTGAAGTTGGATGAGACACAATTGTAAAAAAGAGAGCGCAGAGATATGGCTGGCGGACTAGCTTTTGAGGCCTAGGAACTTTGGGAGCGGGAGAATACCGCATTTAAAATAATCAGCTTTTTCTGAGAATTTCAGTAAATTTTAGTATTGACATCAGATTTTCAATTCAATTTTTAATTTGTTTTTCGAATTTTTTTCAGCAATGGAGGATTCTCATACATTCGATAGCAACACCGACGAAATACTAATGGAGACAAATGAGGTTTTCAGACTGGCAACTATTGCATGAATAAAATTTGATTTCAGAACTCCGCTGACACGAACCAAAAGGGTGTTAAGAAGCGTGTTGCCCAGACACCACCTGAAAACGATGCTAAAAAGCCGAAAGTAAGTTTGCTCAGACGCATCAATATCATAAAATCTATATTTTACAGTTATCGCGTGAATCGTCTCATCATTCGGTTGTCGATTTATCAGATGAATCACCGCAGAAGGATGAACAGCAGTCTCCGAAAACTCCGAAAACCCCAAAAACTCCAAAAATTTCGAAAGAAGATCGTGAGAAGCTGAAAAAAGAAAAACTAGAAGAAAAAGAGAAACAAAAAGCGGAACGTGAACGACTTCTCGATGAAAAACGTTTAGAAAAGGAAAAATTGGCTGAAGAGAAGCGATTGGAGAAGGAAAAAAAAGAGAAGTGGGTTTGGTTTAATGATTTTTGGTTCAAATTTTCTCGTTAATTTAGAGAACGATTGGAAAAAAAGGCTGAGGATGAACGGAAAAAGGAAGAGAAAAGAAAAGAAGCTGAGGAAAAAAAGAAAAAGGAGGAAGAAGAAAAAATGAAGAAAGAAGAAGAAAAACAAAAAAGGGAGGAAGAAAAACAGAAGAAAGAGGAGGAAAAAAACAGAAAGAAAAAGGAAGATGAGGAGAAAAAAGAAGCTAAACGAAGGGAAGAGGAAGAGAAGAAGGAAGCCAAACGCAGAGAGGAAGAAGTAAGAAACTTTCAACAACTAGTTCAACTGAAGCTTTCAGTTTAATAATAATAGTCACTTTTTAGTAATCGGAAGCGTTATTGCAACACAAATTTTTTAGGCAATCGAAGAGAAAAAGCGTCGAGAGTCAGCTCATTTTGTCAAATTCTTCAACAAAGTCGAAAAGAAAAAAGCACCAGAACCCCAAAAAGCTATTTCCAGTTGGTATCTTCCATTTGAACCAAAAGATGGAATGTCTCTTGCACCCATTTTCGTAAGAAATCCACTTCCAGCCGATTTTGACCTGTTCAAGCAGAGTGAAGAGGTCTGAGAGAATAACTATAATAATTTTATATTCGAGAATTCGCTTCAGATCACCTCCCTCGCTACGTTTCTCAAATCTGCTACTCAACGCGAATATGAAAAGCCATCGTAAGATTTATTCCTTTAATGGATTGAATCCCATTGTATGTTTATTTTCACTTTTATAGTTATTATTTTTACAGTAAGAACAAAAAGAAGCTGTTTCAATTCCACGAGAATCACCGTCCAGCATATTATGGAACTTGGCGCAAAAAATTGAATTTGGTCACCGGATCATGTCCATTGGCGGAAGAGGAAGGTATCGATTATGAGGTGAATTTTGTAGTTCAATTTTTTCACATATCCAGTATCACATTGTTTAATTATTTGTTGACAGGTTGACTCGGCTGATGAGTGGGAAGAGGAACCATCGGATTGTGAGGAGTGCAACTCGGACGAAGATGTTGGTTTTTTTTAAAACTTATTTTTATTGTTTCTGGTTTTCTTCCGGCAAGAAATTATTTTCAGTTCCTACTAAAAATTTTAACCTAAAAAAAATTTAAGTTATCAATACTTCAGTTGCAATTGAAAAATTTTTCAGGACAACGACAATGACGATGAGGATGGAGACGACAATGATGGTTTCTTTGTTCCTCCATGTTACCTTTCAGACGGAGAAGGTGAAGATGAAACATCTGACGGAGAGTCCGATGGAAAAAAAGAAAGGAAACCGAAAAGAGTGACGATCGCTTCTGATGACGAAGGCGATTCCAACGATGCCCACAAGGCTCGCATGGCTCAACGTGCTGTGAACTGGAAAGAGGGAACTGAAAAGAAGAAGGAGGTGGTATTGAAGCCAAGAGCTGTCGGACCCATTCTCCATGATAGAGCTGATCAACCTCCGGATTTTAAGTACATGTCTGTTGTAAAATTTTACTAATCGCTTTTATTATTATTGCTCATAACCTCTCAAATTCTAGCCAACTTTTTCACCTACATGTCTAGGTTTAATCATTTCGGGACTCTTGTCGTAAGACAATTTTCTCTAATCTTTTCTCTTACACTCTATTAAAATTCTTTCTGTGAGTAATTTTTGCTTTAGTATTTCCATATTCCGATTTTGTATTCTCATAACATTGCACTCAGTTATAGTTTTCGTAATTCTACTCAGTTATCATTAACAGTTTCCCAAAATTGTTTAAAAAACTCCGTGTATTTTTCAAAACGAAAAATGGAGGAGGAAAAAATGAAGAAAAAGAGTAGGAAGACCCCTTTCGTACACACACATACACATACCATGAGAGAGCCAGACAGCTAGAGCCACTGATGGAGAGAATGAGAAAGAGAGACACAAAGATAGCGACTACGAGTTGCGTGCGAAAGAGGCGACGCGTCGCGTGTGCCTGTCCTGCGCGACGCGTCCCTTTGCTTGCTTCTCCGAGCTAGATGGAAGCTTTGAAGCTTCTATTTGGATATTTTTATAAAAGCAACTTGTCTGCCTAGTAGAGTAACCACCTACTGACTTCCACCTTCCTTCTCTATCTCTGAGTTTAAAAGAAGGTTATCCACAGAGTTTTGATTTTTTTTTAATTTTTTAAATTAAGACTTTCTTCTGATTTTCAGTTTTTTGAATGTAATAATATAATACATCATAGAATTCTAGTGGATCATCTTAAAACTGGAAACACATTCGTTCACTTGCTGAATTCCTCTTTTACCGTAATCTCATGTTCAACAATGTACTACTGTAGTTCTAAAACAAAGTAATGCCCCACTTTAAGACGAAAAATATTATTTCAGAGATTCATCTCATGATCCCAACTGTTTTTTCGTCACTACGCGCTGTTTTCCCACAGAAGCTCAAAAACTAATAAAACTCATGACCGAATCTGCTAAGAAAAAGTCGAATTCACAGAAATGGTACCCCAGTTTTTCATGCCACAGTAGTACTGATCAGTATAACTATAAAATTCAAAAATTATAAGAGAATAACACAAAAACTTTGAATAATGTCTTTTAAAAAATCTATATGAGAACAAATGGTAACCCTACAATTATTGTCTCGTAGTTAATTGAACTTTATCCCTGCAGTTTGATATTTTCCAAATCTTTGGTTTCATACGTTTGCTACTGAAAACAATTATGAAAAATTCAAAATTTGGAATAGTCTAGCAGTTTTTTATAATCTGAAATAAAAAATCAAAAATATCGTATTTTAAAGCAATTCTACATTCCAACATCAAGTGTCGATTTGATAATTCTAGAACGTAATCCCATTTTCGAATCGATATCTCTCCAAAAATCCTTGTGTTTCTTCTTTCAGCTTCTGAGGCTCCATTCTCTCTCACCGCCTCCACTGGCTGTTATCGATTCTCTACTTCTCGGACACTCTCTGAAAACCTTTATTTATTATTCTCTCTTACCCCTCAGCTTCACTGAGCTCACGGAGCAAGAGCAGGAGCAATGCTTCTTTTTATCTTTTTTTCTCTGCATCTCTACTGACAAAATGTGTGTGCATCCATCCATTTCATGCTTCTTCGCCAACGAAAAGCAACACAGAAAAAGGGAGTGAGAAGGGGGTGAAAAAGAGACAGAGAGTAGTTATAGAGCTTAGAATCGATCATCTGTGCTCAAAACTGAAGTTGAGAAAAAAAATGGAAGGAACTTGGAATAAATGTCATCAGTATTATGAACTTTAGCAGAGCTATTCCATACACTTTTTTTTACAGTGTATCACAGTAAGTGTTCATAGGTTTTAGATTTTGATCCATTTCTCACTTTGTTAAAACATGTTCAACATACTCCGATGGAAAATCCAAATGAAATCAGTTCCCTCTCGACAAACACATTGAGCTAGAGTTTCAGAAAAAAACAAAGTTATCCTACTTTGTTTTTAAAGTTTCAATATATATTTTGTTATTTACTACTCCGTGCAAATTCATCCTCCAATGCCGATATTTTCAATTCCCCGTTTTTTCGTATTCGGAAATTCACGAATTCGAATATATGGAAGTGAAATATTCAATTCAATTTAACCTTCATTCAAATCCTGAAGAGATTCTCAAAACATTCAAATGTCAGCCCATTACAGTAATCCTTTCTGGCCTTCAGATTTCTAATTAAAATTGTATAGTATTTAAAGAAGAAGCAAGGATTGAGTGAAAAGAGCACGACAATGTTCAAAATCTGAATTATATTTGACTCCTCCTCTCATCTGAAATAACATCATTCACACACCCATCTCTCTCTCTCTCTCTCTCTCTCTCTCTCTCTCTCTCTCTCTCTCTCTCTCTCTCTCTCTCTCTCTCTCTCTCTATCTCTCTCTCGATCTTCTGTCGAAACCTTTTGATAAATAACCAATTTCCAGACAGTGTTGTAACAATTCTTCATTTCTTCTTTCCTTCCTCCTCCCCCACCGTCCTCACCTCCTCAAAATTCGTCGCTGACGCCCTCCAGGAGCTCGTCAGCTCTTACGTGGCGCAGCCCGCAGGAGGTGGTGGTGGTCGGAGGACACCCTTCGTTCTGCTGCCACGGAGAGAATAGAGAGGGAACGAAAGAAAGAATACTGTAGCTGTAGTATTCAATTCAAATCACAACTTTCCACAATTCCCTTCTTCAATTGTTGGATCTTTGTTTTGTAACGTCTACTCTGCTGTCTCGTGCTCTTTTGCTTCGATTTCACCGCGGTTAGGCTTCTGGATAAGGTGGCGCTAACCGCGGAATGCGACAGCATTCCATGGCAAATCCAAAGAAAATACAAGAGGTGAGTATTTGATTATTTAAAGAATCAGTGGCAAACAAGTTAGAATATGATCTAGGGGTGGTTCTGAAATGCCACGGATTTTCATGAAATCAGTATTTCTGAAATAAATTCAAACATAATAAATTATCGTTTGAAGAAAGACAAAAAACTGAGATTTTACAAAAATGAAAGAATAGAAAAAATTTTGATTTGATGGTTGAAACCCCCAGCCAGCAGCCAATAAAATGAGTTCTTATTTTCTATCCGCTCAATTTTTCTTCCACTAAATGTTTGACTAAATACTTGAAAACGAAGCACAAAAAAGAGTTCACGGATACCTCAGATCGTCGCCGCCAATCCGCCCCCGCTCACTTGTCGATGATCCGATCGGTAGGCGGGAGGGTGCGGAAATCAAACAAAGGGGGCGGAGCTTAGAAACGGTGCCACGTGTCCTTTTGGAAATTGAGATGATGAGAATTTGAGCGAAAAAATAAACGAAAATAGAATAAGAAATGAGTAGTGTATTGCAGCTGGTGCACGAGTGCAATGTGCAACTTGCACTCTTCCGTGTTGCAACACAAGGAATTGGAACAGCTCAAGATGGTGCATCGCTAAGGAGGTCAGTTTTTGATTTTAAAGTTTTCAAAACTAATAGGGAGTTGTTCCATATATGTGAAATGAACAATAAACGTTTCTTAGAGAATCATTTCCAAAACCCTTAAAATAATCTTAAAGTTTTTTTCTCCGAATTTGAAGTCGCGAGAATTCGAGAGTACATCATTTGTTGATTACTTTGGAACGCATCATTATATTTTCTTCTAAAAGTTCTTCTTACTGTATCACACCGATACGTCAAGAGAATTCTTTTGTGCCATCAACATCCTTTTTTTCATTCATTTTCCATTCAATATATTTCAGAGAAGTAGAAACAGCGGGTCGAGCATGTCAAAAGGCAGTTGAAGCAGCAAATAACGTTGTACTCCCTCAGCTACGAGCGGATGGTATGTTTTTGAATGAAAACACTTGGAAAGTCAAACCTTTGCAGAAGCAGAAATTGCCCGTCACGGTTCATTATTCATAGGATGTGTAGGTGCATATCTGATCGAAATGAAACGATGTGTGAAATTGGAAAAGACATTTCCTGCCCCAACAGAACCATCGGTAACAAGGAATCAAGTGGAAAGAGTGGAATCGATTTTAGATACACTTGAGAATTTAATAACTGTTCATTACTCGACGAATGAACAACCTTGTTTAGATAAGGTAAGTTTTTTTGAGTTTATTATCTAATTGAGCGATAATTTGTATTTTTGACAAATTGAGAAAAAAATCGTGAATAATCTAGTTTCAGTATATTTGCGTAAATATAATAAGAAGATCAAGATCATTGATAAATCAATTGTTTGAAAAATAGAAGTTGTGATTCCAATTGTGTCTGACCAAATTTTTTAGAATCTTCAAAAATAAAAAAGGAAATAGTGACGAATCCGGAAGTTTTTTGGCTTTCAAAGTTAGGAAACGTACAAGCACCGTTATTTGAAACGGAAAAATATCTGAAAGTTTAAATTTCGAAAATCAAAAACCATTGATAAAAATCCATCAGATTATCCATTGTTCATAGATTTCAAATCAACTTTCATTTTGTTGCAGTTACAAGTAACACCGCGAAGGAGGCGAGCCACATCATGTCGACCGCAATGTGTTTGTTCGAAATTGAAAACGAGTTATGCATGACAATCAATTAATCAACAAGCCCCGCCCACTTTCTCAAATGAATCTTCTCTTCTTCCATCACGCTAATTCTACCCTCTTTTAGGTTCGTTTTGAAAAATACAGAATTTATAAACCAAAAAATATACTCATTGGAAAATGATTATATTCAGTTGAATCGTATTTTGAAACTACCGTAAATACTCTAATAGAGTTGCATCCGGTGTCGTATGTTCGTGGCATCATATCTTGGTTACCGGATGAGATAGTAAAAAGTTGTCAACTGAGGAATTTTGAAAAAAGACTCCAAAAACAAGTTTTTAGTTGACGAATTTCTTGTATCCCGACTAGGAACCGAGGTATGACGTCTCAAACACGTGGCACCAAGGGCACCTCTATTAGAGTGTTTACGGTATACGTGAGATCGGGTTACTGTAGTCGATTTTTGGAGACTGTAAGCTATCAGTTTGATCATTTGAAGAGGGATAGGGAATCAAGTATTAAAAAGTGTTCCTGAAGAATAAAGAGTTGAAGTAATCTTATTCAAAATGAAACGTTTTCAGATGTAGGCAGTGTTTGGTTGCTGCCTCTTCGCTCCGTTTTGATCGCTGGTGTCTTCTTTCTTTTTTCAAGAAATGTTTTATTTTTGGAATAGTTTTAAAACCGCCTAGTAGTTCTTTTTTCCAGTATTTCGTGTCATTTCTGACAACTGTGTACCATTCTTTTCTAGCGAATTACCTCAAGTCTGAAATAGGTTCCTCTGTAAAAATTGAACTGATTTTGACCAAAATATCCCAATTAAAACAAGCAAAAACTGCATATTTATTGTACCATTTATCGATTGATTCTCGAAAGAAATCAATCGATAATATTGCCGATTCCATTTCCGTTTTACATCATCAAAGCTCAAATTTTTATTCATTTCATACCTGTTGGCGTCTCCCGGAAAACTCAAAAAACGTTTATTCATTGCAAAATATTTTTTAAAAATAGGCATAATTTTCTCCCGATTCACTATTGATTCATCTAAACGTTTTGCATATTTTTTCTTCATTTTTTAAGAAATTGTTCTGAAATTTTGTACATCGTATCAATGTTTTTTCCCCTCAATCTCACTCGAATTCAAGTCTCAATACAATCTGATCAAAATTTGTCTTTTCGGATTCGAATAAAAATGAATTTCAAAACTGTAAACCGGCTTTATTTTCAGAATATATTTTACAGGAGATCGAGCGATAAAATAATTTTTGGGGGGGATAAAGATACAACAAAGAACGAAACGATTTGGAATGAGAAACTATTACGAAACAAAGAATTTGGGTATTTTCTAATAAAAAAACATTGAATAATTTCATTCTTCATCTTCTTCGGCTTCAGAAGGTACATAATCCTCATCCAGTTCTTCAACTTTCTCTTCCACTTTCTTGGCTTCTACCTGAAATCGAATAGTCAGTTTTGAACATAAATCAAAAGTTACATTGTGAGATTTTTGATGGAAAACAAATGAGATTGAACCACATTCGTACACAGCACGTAACACATTGTCAGCAACCTGCAAAAGTACACTCTTTCGACTATCGAGAGTTCTGAAAAATTCACCTTTCTGGCATTTTTCTCCGAATGAAACCAATTCGCCAAGTCACTTGCACAATCGGCTGTGACGGGTGGATCAACACTTTCCAGTCCTTGAATACATCGCTTACACTTCAGTCTGAAAGAATGAAATTGTTTCGATGCAAATAAGAATATCTTACTTTGTGTGGGTATCAGATGCCACGGTAGACTCCAATTTGAAAAGTTCTCGAAGCTGCTCATTACTGAAATGGCGAGCCACATCTTCACCAGCATCAACCTTGAATTATGAAATTGTTGGATTTAGAAAGAAACTTTAAAACTTACGACACAAGAAGAGAGAGCTTTTTTGTGAGTTTGTCTCTGGAACATTTTTTCTTCAATAGAACCTGTGGCCAGTAGTCGATAAATAAAACAAGTTTTCTTTTGTCCGTCTCTCCAAACTCTCGCCATTGCCTGATCGTCATTAGCCGGATTCCAATCGGGATCAAACATAACAAGACGATTGGCTCCAATTAGATTCAATCCACATCCACCAGCTTTCGATGAGAGAAGAAAACAGAAAATGGAACTGGATGGGTCGTTGAAGGTGTCTACAATTTTCGATCGTTGCTTAATTGACATGGATCCATCCAGTCGTACGAAATCGTAGCCACGAAGTTTGCAGAGCTAAAAACTATTAATTCATTTCTATAGAGTTCAAGCCGACTTACAGCCATGAATTGATCGATGGTTTGGGTGTAATTGGAAACTAATACAAATTTGTCATCTGTCGTTTTTCGAGTAACTGCTAAAATATAATCGAGAACTTTCATTTTACCAGAAAATGAAGGATCGAACGATTTTGGATTGAATGATTCCGGAAAAGCAGATAAACATTCTGAAAGAGTAAGATTTTGATTGATACAAATAAAGAAACTCACTATCTCTAAATCGGTTATCAGGTTTTTGAAACTCTTCGTAAACAAGATACGGATGGTTACACAGTTTCTTGAGATGAGTGATGAATGAAAGTGCTGAAGCAGTAGCTCCCTGCAATTGAATTGGAAACAATTATGAAATTGAGATCTTCCTAACCTTATCTTTCTCTGCGATACGGTTTTGCTTTTCACACTCGATCAACTTATTGTATAGCGTCTCTTGTAGTGTTGAGTTTTTGCAACAGATAATATGCTCATATTTGACCTGGATTCAGAAACTTTTGTTAAATATTATTACAAATAAGGCATACCGGGAGATATTTTGTAAGAAGCGCTGATGTTCTTCGAATAATACATTTCTCTACTAATGACACCATTTCCTTCGTTTTCTCTTCTCCCTTCTTTTGATCTTCCGAACTTGCATCGGCATCTCGACCCCTGGAAATAACTGTTTCTATCATACACTGTAAGCATGGAGCACTCAACCAGAGTGAATCCAATAATTTGAACTTACTTTAAGATTGCATTTTCAAACTTTTTTCTGAATTCACTAGCTGTTCCAAGTAAGCCTGGGTTGACGAAGTTAACTAAGCTGAAAAAAAAAACGGATTTCGGTCGTTTGAAGTGACCTTATAACCTGAAATACTCCAACAAATCATTTTGAATCGGAGTTCCAGAAATGAGAACTCTTCGTACACACTTCAGACCACTCAAAGCTTGGTATGTCAAATTATCACTGTTTTTGAGACGATGACCCTGAGGATAGTATTATAGACTGAAAAGTGATTTTGAAAAACCTCATCACAAATGACAATTCCAACTTCACCAGAGTGAAGAATATTGGCGTAAAGACGGAATGTCTCATATGAAATAATAAGAACTGGAATCGCACATCTCATTTTGGAATCGGCCATGAATGATGCTGGAAATCTTAATTTATTCTGTAATACTACACTGGACTCACTGAGTGAAGCAATGATCTGTTCTCGTTTTCCACTGTCTACTGGCATTGCACTCAGACGGGTGCCGAGCCATTTTTTGATTTCTTTATCCCAATTCTTGACCAAACTACTGGGACAGACAATAATACTTTTTGAAACAGTTGGACAAGCATCCGGACTTTGTCGAAGAAGTGTCCAAAGAAGTGAAATACATTGCAATGTTTTTCCGAGACCCATCTCATCTGCCATGATGCAACCATGAAATTCAGGAATATTCACACCGGTCACACAATCCCACATGAATTTGACTCCTTCTCGCTGGTGAGGACGTAAAATTTTACCAACGACAGGATCAGCAACAACGTGAACCTGAATATGAATGCAAATTAGTAGTGGGCAATTCTGTCATTCAGATAATCAAAACGCCAATTTAAATACCTTTCTGTCTTTATCCTCTTTGAGTTGAGCATGCTCACTGAGTTGTTCGGGTGCATACAGAATCAGAGCACCTTCGTGATATGGATCGAAAAGTGCACATTTCCGACGATTACCACCAAGACCCAAACTTCGACCGGATACTTAAAAGTGTTATTCAGATGGTTTGATGATTTTCTTGATATCACTTACACATGTATCCTTCCATCGGAATAGAAAACTTCCTTGAAAGCAATTTAGCAATCATTGCGTCATGATCAGAAGATTCTGAAGCCATTCTTCGACTAAACACATCAATATTAACGAATCTAAGAGGGTTTGCTTCTTCTACAGAAACTGGTGGCTCGATTGCAGGTGGAGCCTTTTTGCGTCGGCGTAGACCTTGTTTTGACGGTGAAACTGATGTTGAGAATGGAGATACAAATGACTTATGGATCTGAAAGTTATTCAATAAAATGTTAATCAGGCCGTACAAAAATGGTTACATTCTTCACTTCCAAGGTTTTTCCAGAGTAGCCTAAACTTCTTCTCTTTTGGGCTGGATTCGAAGACGAGCTCGATGTTGACCTGTAATTGAGTAGTGTATTGAGATTTTCTGTTATTGTTTCATTCACGCTTGCTCTGGACTTTTCTCTCGTTTTCTCTTTGTCGATGAAGTAGATTGTTCTTCTAATATTTCAGGCACAGCCTCGTCGGGTACAAAACTTGTGGATTTTTGTTCGGAAGTATTGTCTACAACTTGTTCCTCCACTATTCGTTTCTCAACCAATTTTATTGATGTTTCGGATTCTTTCTTTTCCAGTTTTTTGGATTTTGCTTCGTTTTTGAGTTTTACTGGTACAGGTTCTGACGATTCTGTTAACACTGTGTCATCGTTTTCGTCAAGTATTTCTAGAAAGTCGTCGTCGTCATCCACAACAACTCTAGCTCTTTCAATAGCAATCGGGCTCTCCAAGCGTGGCATTTTCACAATTGTTGTATTGACTCTTTCTTTCAGGTATTCAGAAATATCGGGAATTTTGGCTTCGTCTTCAGGTAACTTTTCAAAAGATGAGTAAACTGCTTCCTTCTCCGAAAATTCAGGGGTTTTGAGTTGCGTCGATGTCGATTGTTCGTCGTGATTCGGTTGCAAATACTCTGGTGCGACGATGGAACCCTGTTTACTTCCCATAGAATCATCACAAGCCTCAAAACAAGCTGTTTTAAGATTCTCATCAAGTTTAAGTACTGCAGTTTCGATAAACTTTTCGATTTCTTCAACGGCTTCGTTAAAACCCTTCACTCGTTTCGATTTTGCATATCGTTCTCGCTTTTCATAATAATCTTCTACTTCATCTGATTTGACATTTCCTGTTTCCTTTGATCCAAAATATTCTACTGTGTAGTTCATTTTGCTCCGTTTTTGATCCTTTTGTACAACCTGTATTCAACTATGTTAATTTAAAACATATATTCATGCTAACTTTTGCTGGCCATGGAGGAAATCCTGGAAACTTTGCCCAAACAAGATCTCCTACGTTGAATATTTTTGGTGGCATGTCTGCAATAAATTCTTTTTGACTGAGAGCGTGACGATAATGCGTAATATGTAAGCTTCAAGTGTGGGACAATGATTAACGGTTTCAGCTTTCTGGCTAGCGCTGACTACAGATAGAGAAAACTTTTCAAGCTCAAAAAAAAAATTAAAAACCACAGTACCCCATCTTTAAAGGCACATCACTTCCAGCAATATCTAGTTTTTTCGCTTTGAGACCCAGAGAATTACTCAGCGAATCGCTGCGAGGAAACAGCGGCGAAAGGGCAGTTTTGAGGAAACAGCGGTGGAACGCCGTTTCAACGGAGGTAAATCGTTTCGAGACCAGCCAGAAAATCTCCGTTGAAACAGCGGCGAATACCCGGCGAAACAGCGGCGAAAAGAAACATGACGTAATATTCCGCATAGTTTATTACGTTCGATTTTATTTTTATTTTTCGCATTGATATTTTTTCAATTTTTTTTCGACTTTGGAAGTTCAAAAGTTTCAGGCATTGAACGATAATCGCTGAACGATGAAAACAGTCACTACAGAACCGGATGCGTGAAGACATCAGATGTCTAATTTTCCGTGGTAATTTTTTGCCTCGGTTTAGCATTATCTCGAGATTATTATGTTCAGATTTTTGGTGTTTCCTATTTGCAAGAAACGAGTTGAACTGAAACGGATCTCTCGGAAGGTCTAGAAATGACCGAGGACAAGGTGTGCGATGAAGGCGAGATGTTTGGGCACAGTGTCATCTAACCGGTATGTTTCCGAGTATATCGAAATGTATCGAAAAATCTATTAAGTTTTTTTTAAACCAAAAGTTATTTCGTTATGAGAAGAATTTTCAAAGCACAATGTGGTTTCAAATTGAAAAGTTTCTATCGATCAATGCCTTATTTTGAAAGAAAAGAAAAACGTCTTGATGCTGATCATTTCTTAAATATGTTTCGAAAGATTTCAGAGTAGACTATCGAGCTCATTTCGACAATTCAGCTACTGGGCCCACTCAAAACGATTTCAAGCCGACAGTCACATCTAGTATTTCATTTTCTAACATAGTGAGTAATCTGTTTGCTCAAAAGATAATCAGTTCTCTGTTTTCAGATATAACAAAAGGCTCACATCAGAAAGCTGTGATGGTCGACATTGATATCAATTTCAAAAATCGGGAAACAGGCGCCACTCTTCACTGGAATCTACGGCTTAATTAAATTTTTTTCTGTCTTCTCTGCTCATTTTTTGTATATTTTCAGTAAATAATAAACAAGTATATTTTTACAACACAAGCAATCGGTAATCATGATGAACAATAACTATTTTTATGAGTAGAGCTCAATTATCGGCCTAGTAAAAAATTAATTTTCGTTAAAAGTGCAGACGCGCTCCACGGAACAACATTGACAACGTTGAAACAGCGGCGGAACGGAGTTGAAACAGCGGTGTATGTCTGTTTCACCGCGCTTCCACCGCTGTTCCACCTCCGTTCCGCCGCTGTTTCCTCGCAGCTATTCGCTGAGTATCTCCGACTCATTTTTTTCTCATGCTCATTTTTTTGTTTCTTTTTTTTTATTTTAATGTAAACTTACATGTAAATTTGGGTTTCATTTTTTGGAAATTTTTTTAAAAATAGAATTGAGAAATTTTCAGATCATACAAAATACTATTTTGATCTTTTAAGCTAGATCAGTTTTCTCTCATCTGTTCGACATTAAGACTAACGAGAACTATAACGGAAATCGTATTCTATCTAAATCTAAACAATGAGAAAGCTCATGTTTTTTAAACGTTCATCACATTTGTTGTTCTTATAAAGTCATTGCATTGTCTCACTTCACAAGCTTGTTTGGATAATCCACCTTTTGTTTATTTCATAAGGAAACATAAAAAAGAAGCATACTCTCAAAACTCCGAAATTTGAATTTCCTGGGCAAAACTTTTTTTTACGAACTACGGTTGAATTTATTCTGTATGTTCATAGACTCCTAGTGTTTGCGTACTTTTGCCACTTTTTTCACTTCGCCATTAGCTTTTGTTCATCGGCATGATGAGTCATTTGTGGCAAGTTTGACGTGATTTCTTCGAAAACGATGTTTAATCTATTGATTTTTTATCCGGCTGTAATGAATACCGTTCGTATTGATGTTTAATGACGTCTATAACTATACCACCGCCGGGTTTACGATAAATCTAATGCGACTAACCCCGCCTGATGCCGCATATTTTGTTTATTTGTGCGAAAATCGATACTTCTCATTCAAAAAAATAAACAATTTCGCGTTATTGTTCTGAGTTTGAATGTTTTCAGAGAACAATGGCATCAGGTGCGTCCGCAACTCAAAGAATTCCTTCAAAACGACAGACACTCGACGAAGCATATGCTCCACCAGCAAACTTTCTTGAGATTGAGGTTTGTAGACTAATAATTTTGTTCAAAATGTTAAGATTCCAGGTTATCAATCCTATTACCCACGGAGTCGGCAAAATGCGCTATACCGATTATGAAATCAGAATGAGAGTGAGTACTCGATTTACTTTTCCTTAAGTGCACTATCAAGTTTCAGTCGAACTTGCCGGTTTTCAAGCAAAAAGAATCGAGCGTTCGTCGTCGATACAGTGACTTCGAATGGGTGCGGGCTGAGTTAGAAAGGGACAGTAAAATCGTTGTTCCGACACTGCCAGGGAAATCGTTAAAACGGCAGCTTCCATTCCGATCGGATGATGGTATCTTTGAGGAGGAATTCATTGAAAACCGCCGAAAAGCACTCGAATTGTTCATTAACAAGTAGGTTTTTCACTTTTAAATTATTCAAAAAACATTTAAAATGTTCATTTTTTCATTCTAGAGTTGCTGGACATCCTCTTGCTCAAAATGAACGTTCGCTGCATATTTTCCTCCAGGAAACCACTATTGACAAAAACTACGTTCCCGGGAAAATCCGAACTGCTTGAATAAGTGATTATCGCCAAAACTGTGCTCTCATCAATACTTTGTTACATCCCAAAATGCGGTATTTTAAATTGTGTACTTTGTCCTACAAACACTTCTTTCCCATTGATTTCACCCTCTGACCCGTTTTATTTATTTCCTGTGTGTACATTCATCCATATTTCTATTTTCTAATTGGTTTGGTTATATTGCATGCAATATTTTGAGTTTCAAGAGTGAGTCAAATAGAAGAACCGAATAAACCTGATTCTTATGACACGTTTTTTCCAAATTACTACTAATTAGTAGAAGTTACACATATCTACAGAAAGCACTTTGAATGAATTCGAGTGGGAAAGTTTCAGAAATGTTTCTGGAAAAGGTAAATCAAAAAACGGGAGAACGGGAATGGATTGTAGCTGAAGATGATTACGATATGGCGCAAGAACTGGCTAGGTACTTGGTGATTCCGATCATTCTGAACAATTATAAATTACAGAAGTCGATTTGGGGATATGATTTTAGACTATGACAGGAACGATAAGTTTCTAAAAGGCCTTCAAACAACAATTTCAGAGAAGAAAGAAAGTGGGAAGGTTCATGTTCTCGACATTGGTGAGCTCGATTTTGAAGAATGATTTCCAATATCTTTTATAGGAACTGGAACCGGTTTGCTCTCTCTGATGGCTGCTCGAGAAGGTGCTGATAAGGTCACTGCTCTAGAAGTGTTTAAACCAATGGGAGACTGCGCAAAGCATATAACTGGAAACAGCCAATGGGCAGAAAAAATAACCGTAATTTCTGAACGGTCTACTGATGTATCCCAGATTGGCGGAACACGTGCAGATGTGATCGTCGCCGAAGTTTTTGATACAGAACTAATTGGTGAAGGAGCTCTGAGAACATTCAAAGAAGCACTGCAAAGGCTGGCTAATCCTGGCTGTCGAGTTGTTCCATCAACTGGCAATGTGTATATCTTACCAGTGGAAAGTCACACATTACAAATGTTCAATGACATTCCAAAGCTAAACGGAAAGAAAGGTAATCCACTCACAGTTGATAAAGTTTCAATTCAATTATCAGATGAACAACCTCTCGGAGCTTGTTCTGGAACGGCTGCTGTTTTCGATTGTCAACTATCAGAACTAAAAACACAAGAGTTCCGAGAACTCTCCGATCCCATAATTGCTTTCCAGTGAGTTTTCTAGTGCTATTTAAAAATTGTTTGAATACAAAACTTTTTAGGTTTGATTTTGAGAAAGAGGAAAAAATTATTTACGATGAATCATTCATTCGTGAAACTGTTGCTACTAGTTCTGGAACTGTTGATGCAATCTTGATGTGGTGGGACATTGATATGGATAGAAAAGGAGAAACTTTCATTGATATGGCACCAAAATGGAAAAATCCCAAAAATTATGCGGTAACTTCCTGCTCGTATCATCAAAATCTAAAACTGTCATTTCAGTGGCGAGATCATTGGATGCAGGCAGTTTATTATCTTCCAGAGAAGAAACAAGTCGAAAAAGACCAGAAATTCGAAATTGTATGTAACCACGACGAGTTCAGTCTCTGGTTCAGTGAGGTCGGCAAAGAGTACGCTCAGTGGACACGTATACTGTATAAATAGACCATTTTCAGTTCAAAACGAAGTTACTGTGTTTGTGGTCTACACTCGATGTTGAGCAGACAAACAATCTACCATATCAATGAAATGTTTGAAAATCAGTCTTTCAGAGCAGAAGTCAATAAGGTCTCTTTTTGAATCACGTTGACTTCACTGCAACACAATACTTTCAGCTCTCAATGGGGCTTCACGTGGCAACAGTTGGTGAAGGATCATTTATCGGTTTACTGGCTGCGAAAGCTGCCAAAAAAGTCACAATAATCGAAGGAAACGAACGCTTCCGAGACATTTTTTCCAAATACGTGCACTATTACAATCTTCATAACGTCGAAATCATCGCAAATGCTTCCTCACTTTCACAAACTCCTGATATTGTTCTTGCTGAGCCATTTTATGTATCCGCTATGAATCCATGGAATCACTTAAGGTTTTTGTATGATGTGGAAATATTGAAAATGATGCATGGTGAGGAGTTAAGAGTTGAACCACACGTAAGAGTTGAACGAATTTCAAAGAACAATTCATTGTTTTAGAGTGGATCACTGAAAGCGTTGCCTGCGTGTTTCGAAGACCTGCATAAAATTGCAGCAGATGTTGGAACTGTAAATGGCTTTGATCTTTCGTATTTTGATGAAATCTCAACGAAAGCACGAGCAGCCACAGATGCGATTGTAGATGAGCAATCGTTGTGGGAATATGCAGGAGTAGTTGAAGGTGAACCAATTGAATTGTTAACATTCCCTGTCAATGGAACGATTCTGAGCAGGAAATGTGTTGTGGACATTAAAAACATGAGGTATTCTAACAATATTTCTTCGAACAATTGTTTAATGAATTTTATTCAGTTCATCTAATGGAATTCCATTGTGGATGGAATGGCAGTTTGGTAATATGAATCTTTCTACTGGTCTCATATCGATTTCTGAATCGGGAGTTCCTGAATGGAATAAAGGATTCAAGCAAGGTGTTTATTTTCCAATCACTGACCTTCAGAAGGAACAATCCATCGTGCTTCGGGCTCTTTTCGACAAATCTACTGGAGACATAACTTTTCAATTTTCAAAACAAAATTGATTTTTTCGCACTTTTGATTTTAACTACGTTCTTTTTTTCTTGTTATTCGCGTTGCTTGTTTTTGTTTGACTCATTGAATTCATAAATGTTGCAAATTGTTAGTGTTTTTTTGTTAATAGAAACCTCAAAAATTTAGTATGAATTACTGTAGCTGCTGACCTTTTCCAATAATATAATATGGCTTCGACAGGGCTTCAAGATGGCATCTCCTGATTTTATTACAGGGAGACGTAGTTGTTGGTGTCCCTGTTTAGCCCTAATTGAATTATCAAGCAAAAAAAACGAGATGAAAATTTTATTAAAACTCGGGATCTTCATGGCTTTCTCTTTCAATATAATTCTTCTCATTCACATATTCTTCGCAGCCTCCGGATTGTAACCGAACAGAAGTGTGAAGACCGACTGAATTCAATAAATCAAAATGAGAAAAACGTTTTATATTTGTAACCTGCAATAGAATGGCAGCGGCCAAGTAGACAGTTTGACTCTCTGCAACCATGAAGTGCTTGTCCTTGATGAGTTGCAAAATAACCTGAAATTTCGGTTGAATCAAAACGTCATCAAAATATAAACATGAAAAAGATAATCTCGTGAATACTAGAAAACGCTACCTGAAAATGAAGGTAAAGTCCTGTTGCATGAACAATGTTGAGAAGAGAAATTGCAGTTGAGAAGCTTCCCAAAACAATTGATGCTGAAATTTGAAAAATGAGATTTAACGGCTGTTATGAACTTTGCATACCAAGAAGAGATGCAACGAAAACACTGACGGAAGCGAAAGAAATGAAGAAACTTTGACGATTGAGAGATGTGAGTGGAGTTGGTACGATTCCATTGTCAAACATCATAGCGAACAGGAATGGAGTGATAAAAAGAGTAGTGGGAGCAAGAGAAAGGATACGAGGACCAACAAGATATCCAGAGAGAATTCCGAATGACAGGGTAGATGAAAACAGAATACTACGTCTTTCCGTGTCATCAAGACTCGAGTTTTTGCGAACGTTGTAGAAAACGAAGAATGGCAATGCTGTCAGAATCATAACAACTACAGATGTATTGAAGAAGTATTGAATGAGAGGAGTCAAGGCGTAGGCTCCGGAAAGCTGACCACCTGCCAAACCGATCAGAATAACCTGCAACTGTTGTTGTAATTCTAAAGATTTTAATTTTATCAAATTCACCGAAATACCGAGATACATCTCAACCAAACTGTTCTTCGTGTCTGTTTCAACTGTATCCAACGGACTATTCTCAGCCAATGACTGATTCACATAATCACGAGCATCATAAGCAGCCGGCTCAGCAACTTCCTTCAAACGTTCCGCAGCTTTCTCTATTTTGCGTCCTGTTATGAGAAATGCAACTGATGATTGTCGTAAAATGAATCATTCTTACCCAAATAAAAAACTCCGTCATAGTAAGCAATGGCACGACGACGCATCGTCTCTACAGTAGTCACAAACTGTTCCACATATCTTTCCGAGATCTCCGCCATTGCTTTTGTTTCTTCAACTCTCAAACTGCACTTTTTCAATTTTCAGCTGAAATTAAAATTGAGATCATCAAGAAAAAGAGAGAGAGAGAGACGAACCGTGTTGCTTTTGATGAAAAGTAATGAAAACACACGCGGTTTTTTCATCGTGGAATATCTTTCGCGTGGTTATATTAATTTAAAGTTCACGCAATTAATTGTATTCTTAATTTTTCAAAAACATACTTCAACATGTTATTCTATTTTTTATGTCTATAGAATCAAACGATTCATTCATCTAAACGTTTTTTTTGCGCATCAGAGAGCCTTTTCTGAAAGATCATCATTTCTTATATATTTTTCTTCGCATCCCTTCAGTTTTAAATACGCTCATGAATCTTTTATGCTCTATCCAACTGTCACATCGGATATGAAGATTATAGGGATTCAGAATTCGTAGCGAAGCATTCAGTAGGAATCTGGCATTCCATATCATCGAACTCTACATTTCCTTGTTTGTTTCACCAGATAGTTCTCATTGATGGATCAGCATAATACAGTATCCTAAATCAATTGTGCCTGCAACGTAATCCTCATTGATGTTGACCCTGAAGGAAAAAACCAACAATGATAAGTATCTTATCGTTTCGATTCCTTTTTTGCCTATTACTCTACGCGGAACAAAACACGTGACTATTATCAGGTTGTTTAGCATGACGATTTCGTTGAAACGGTCATCTGAATGGGCAGAGACGCAGTTAATTGATGGAAAAGATAGTAGGTTCTGATAGAGAGGCATAGACTTCTACAGAAGATAAGGTTCTATTCGGCACGCAACACTTGCAAACAACCGTATTTAGTCTGTTATTTGTCGGTTTCTGGTCATTCCTATCGACTTTTTTAGATTGTCGAATACGAATTGAATATGTCGGATTTTGAAGAGGTTAGTTCAATCAAAATGTATTACAAAAGGGTATATCAGAAGCGAAGAACAGGTGACCTGGAAAGTTTCTCTGAAAAAGTATTTGGGATGTTTAAATGGATTTGGAGGAACTGGAAATCGTCTGTTTTATTGACCCCACAGATCTTACTTAGTGATTCTTCAACGCGAGAGTTTCTTCCGAAACCCGTGCTTCTATCGCGCATCTAGGTTTTATCAAACATGATTCTTTTTACGACAGAATGCTGAATATGAAAAGTCTGTCCATATTTTATGGAGCTTTCATATCCCTTCTTCAATCTCTGTGTCATTTTGAATTCTCAAGCATGTGGTTACGACGAGAGATATTCTTCAGAAAAAAGGTGCTCTATCTCTGAAATGCAACCCAGAGAATATCATCGTTACCTTATTTTCAAGTAGTTCCGAAAAAATGAATTTCTTTTTTTGAATCTTTCACAATCAAAATATCCATAAGAAGCTTAGAACAGAACAGCGTTATCAAGATAAAAACGATATTGAAAATATGTTTTAGAAGTCGAACTTTGCACTTTTTCGATCCTCCTTCTCATTCTTCCGTTATTTTCTTTTCTTTTTCCGCTTTTGTCCTTTTTTTGTGACGTCATTCATCCTTTTCTCGTAGCTACTCATGCTCAAAACCAAAGCTTTTTTCTCTTTTCCAAGTGTCTCCGTGGAGAATTTCATGGACTTTTTCCCTGAAGCTGCTCCCATCTGAATATTTCTGAATATTCTTATTTGTGTCATCCACAAACTTTCTCTTCTCAATATTTTTCGGCTCATTGAGCTGCAGTCACAAATTGGCTTAAATATCAGCTGTCATAGTCATCTTCTTCTCTCTTTTCTAATCTCTTTTTTCCCTTATTTCTCGGAGAATATTTACTGAAAAGATTGTAATTTAGAAGTCGAATATGTGTAATTCGACTCGAATTTCTCTGTTTCTCTATTTCAAGAAACTCACCAAAAATAGTAATTTGACTCCTTTTTTCTCCTTTTTATTACTAATCTTTACATTCAGTCAAATACGTTTTCATGTTTATTTTTCAGAGTAGACAAGTCCTTTTTAACTTTTCAAAGGTTTTTGATGTTTCAAAAATGTAGGTGTCTGGTCTTTTTCACTTGGAAATTTTTTGGACTGACCATAAACTGGTGTGTAATGTTAGAAAGTCAGATATCGCAGGTATTGCCCAGTGGTTGAAATTCGAATAATTGAAACCTAGAATAAAATCAGGAACTTCTGTAGCTTGATATAGTTGAATGTCTGATTCCATCACAACAAACATCTCGTTCTGACTTTGAACTCTCATAAAACTTCTCAAAATCAGGATATCTTTTTCAAGATTCCCACACCTTTTCCCACGAGATTTGACTCTCTTTTCTCCAGTTTCCCTTGTGTAAAATGATGAATATATTTGTTATGACTACTCCTTTTTCTCTATATATTTTCCCATTTTTTCCATTCATTTTCTTCATAGTCATCCGTCTTCTTCTGGCCATTTCCACCCATTTGTTGCACATACACATTTACATTTACGAATCCATTTGCCCCTTTTCTTTTTCTTCTTTGTAAATCCAGTATATGCCCTCTCTTTTTCTCACTTTCTTCTTCTCTTTTCTTCCTTCTTTTCTTCAAATTATGCACAAATTGTATGTGAATGTGTGGTCCTTTCTTAGGAGGGACGTCCCCTTCTTCCCTTCACTTTTCTCCGAGTGCTTGCAATTTACCCGCCCTCTTTCCACATCGCATTCAATTCAATTTGGCATCTCGTCAACCGTCGTTTTGCTCCGCTGAAAAGTGAAAAAGAACGAAAGAATGGGCAGAAGATGAAGGAATTCATGGACCCGTTCATCAAAAACTTTCATCTTTTTTCGAATTTCTGTTTCGTTGGTTTCCTTTTCCATTTTCATTCATGATTCTTCTATTCTGATATCTTCATCCTATCTCACATCAGAACAGGAGACTCAAGATAGAGTATTTCAATACAGTACTCCCCAATGGGCATCAAACAAAATGTTTCGAAATATTTCCATTGTGAAACTTCTTCTTCTACTAACTTCGATTCATTTTACAAATGAACACTTTTCCAGAGATCCCAGAAAAACCGCTCAAATCCTCTTCTCTCAATAATTCTTGAAATGACAGTTTTTGAAAAAAATTTGAAAAATGTACAGTTCTTCTAACTTCTCGCGTAAATTTATATCAATTTCATAGGCATCCATGATCGTAAATCTGAGAATTCGAAACCTCATTTTCTGTGTGATCGCACGAGACGAAAGAAAAAGGAACATGACCTTTCTCATTTTTTTCGTTTATTTCTTGATGAAGCCCTTCTCTCTTCAGCCTGAAAAAGACATCCAAAGTCATGTTTAATTCTGAAAATTCCTAGAATTCTTCTCAATCCTCCATATCTGCGTCTCGTGACCCTTCTATTCATTTCTCCAGTTCTCCAATATTCTCCTATATTTCCTTCTCCCCCTTGAATGTTACGTCAAAACTCAGTCCAATTCTCCAACTTTATGGAAATTTACCCACGGCTGAGTGGTGTTCTCCCCACTCTCAAGGGACTTGTTTTGTCCCTCTGTCACCCATTTCTTCTCCGTTTTCTTTTCGTTTTTCTTCCCCTCTCACCGTGAATTTCTTCGGTTCTTTCTGGAAAAAAAGAAGTAAAATGGGCTTCCGAAGGCTACCATTATTCTTCCTGACACTTTGGTTCCATTTCACTTTTCGATTCATAAATTGCTCTGAACTTGAACGAAACCCAATACTTTGTCCTTTCTCTCTTTTGTGCATTTTGTTTAAGTGCATTCGAATTTACGACATAATGCTCACTCTGGACTATTCTCGTTTCAATGGGAGACAGAGACAAAAATGAGAATGATTTACAATAACTCTAAAAAGATCCGTGGAAAAATCAAATTTCAATTTCCCGAAAAACAATTTACTTCCGTTTCTCTATGTCTCCGACCGATGACTAATCACTCAAAGAAAAAAAAACAAGAAGAAGAAGGAGCTCTAGAGCTCTTTCTCTCATTTTATTTGCTACGCTTCACGGATTTTCTCATTTATTTATTGATCCTTTTTCAGCTAAAGTACCTTTCTGGCTTTGGGAATGAACATGCAACTGCTGATCCAAGAGTCCCAGATGCACTTCCTGTCGGACAAAACTCTCCACAGGTATGTCTGTTTTAATTGAGAAAAGCTCATTTTCGTCATTTCAGAAGTGCCCCCATGGCCTCTATGCTGAACAACTCAGTGGAACAGCTTTCACTGCTCCACGAGCACAAAACCAACGTTCGTGGCTCTACCGTATCCGTCCTTCCGTAATCCATCGTCCATTTGAACCAGTTGAAGGAAATGGAGAGCATTGGACAAACAACTTCTCCTCGATTCCACCGAATCCGAATCAATATCGTTGGAATCCATTCCCACTTCCTTCAAAAGAAGGTGTTACATTTGTGGATAATTTGTACACAGTTTGTGGAGGAGGAGACGTTATCAGTCGTACTGGATTAGCTATTCATCAGTTCTCATGTAATGCAAGCATGGAAAACACTGCAATGTACAACTCGGATGGAGATTTTTTGATTGTACCGCAACAGGGATCGTTGGAAGTCACTACAGAGTTCGGTCGTCTTCTGGTTAATCCACAAGAAATCGTTGTCATTCCACAAGGTTATCCATTTCCATTGTTTCCCATAAATACCATCTCAATTCTTTCCAGGTATCCGTTTCTCTGTTGCTGTTCGAGGACCATCTCGTGGGTATATTCTCGAAGTGTACGGTACTCATTTCCAACTTCCCGATCTTGGACCGATTGGAGCTAATGGACTTGCCAACGCAAGAGATTTCGAGGCTCCAGTTGCCTGGTTTGAGGATCTGGATGTTGAATACACTATCATCAACAAGTATCAAGGATCATGGTTCCAAGCTAAGCAGGTAAATCGGTTTTGATTTTAAAAAAAATTACACATTCAAGATTTTTAGGGACATTCTCCATTTGATGTCGTCGCCTGGCATGGAAATTACACTCCATATAAATATGACCTGCGCAAGTACATGGTCATCAACACAGTATCTTTTGACCACTGTGTGAGTAATCTTTTTGAAAACTCCATTTTCTCACCTTTTTGCTTCTAGGATCCTTCAATCTTTACTGTTCTCACCGCTCCATCTGTTAAACATGGAACCGCAATCGCTGACTTTGTGATCTTTCCTCCAAGATGGGGATGCGCTGATAATACGTTCAGACCACCATACTATCATCGTGAGTTCAATGATACTCATGAATATTTTAATAAAACTCAATTCAAGGTAACTGTATGTCTGAATACATGGGATTAATCACTGGATGTTATGAAGCAAAGGAAGGAGGATTCAAACCAGGAGGTGGATCTCTTCACTCTATGATGACTCCTCACGGACCAGACTTCGCGTGTTTTGAAATGGCATCCAATGCCGATTTGAAACCACAAAGAGTTGCAGAGGGAACTATGGTGTGACTATACTTCTGTGGCCAACGTTAAACTTCCTACTTTTCAGTCATTCATGTTCGAAAGCTCTTTGAATATGGCCATTACCAACTGGGCAGTTCATGAAAATGTCGATAAGGATTATTACAAGGACTGGCAACCACTCAAGAAACACTCCACTTTGCCAAAGTAATAAATAAACATCACTTTTTTGTTTCAGTTTTCAATGTATCAGTATAAATTTGTTTCACTTTTTCTCATTGTCCTTTTCCTTACTTATCCAAACGGTTTCACTAATTTCCGTTGAATATCTCTTTGAATATCTCTTCTGCTGGTCTCTTATTTTTATCAAGTCTCTTCTGTTACAGTATCCTTTCCAAATGAACGTGCCGAGCACGTCTACTCGTGGCTACGCAAAATACCAAATACGATCATCTGGAATGCCACGTGTTCTTGCCAATGAATCGGACGTCTTCACGTTAGACGACGTTGATGTTGACGAGGAGACTGATGAGTTGAAACCCAATAGGTTAGTTTGTCGTAGGCGATTGATTTAAAGAATTAAGGGAATTTCAGAATAACTGTAACGAAGGAAGAAGAGAAGAGCCGTCTGGTGGAATGTAATTTAGATAGTGATGAAGAAGATGATAAGACTCCACCACAAGAAGATGATAAAGGACAAAACATTAGACAGTCTAGCAAAAGTGAGTTATTTCATTTAATTTTGAGAAAAATGCTAAAAATATTTCAGATTCATCAACGGTAGAATCAAAGGAAAGATGTCGTCTTCGTGACTCTTTTGATTTGGACAATGATGATTCTCTTTCCGATGATCTTGATCTTCTTCCTCCAATTCCTGGAGCACCAAATGCAAATAGTTCTTGGTGTTCAAAACTTCATCGATTCAATTGCTGTAATCCAAGAATTCCATCAAAATGTACGATAATGTGAACAAAATATTCATAATCATTTTCTTAATTTGATCTCACTTTCTTTTTCTCTTAAAAATCTCATTTTACTCATAGATCTCATTGAACTCCATCTAAAAATCTCATCGAAACGAAACTCCTTGAATCTCAAATGTTTGTGGCCAGTGTCACCGGTAAAAAAAACCATTTTGATCTCTTTATTTCCCAATGATCTTATTTATTTGAATAAATTATGAACGTTTGTGATTTCTTTTCAGTGCCATGTTTAAAAGAAGGCATCAGAATGTAAGGCAGAGATGCTATATGAATGGAAAGACTGTCAGTTAGTTCAAAAGACAGAGTTAAATCTTCAAGTAGAAAACACTATAACTCAGAATACAATCAAAACAAATGATTCCATGTAAGTTTGAGAACGCACGTTCCATCATTGAAACCCCAACTGTTTCCTGCTTCTACTGCTTCCCTTATCACTCAATAACAGTTCTTAATACCTTGTTCTTTTTTCCGAATGAGCTCCCAAGTCTCAACTTCAAAGTCCATTTTTCATTTCAAAGTTTGATTTTATTTCGGAAACCGGAGTCTCAAACCCTCCCCTTTTTCGACATCACATTTTCCTGTTTGAACCGCTCATTATCAGTTCCGTTGATTTATACAAAAAGTGATGAATGATAAGAATGACGGAGGAGGAGGCGACGAGCAAATTTCCTTGTTAAAACTTCTCAAGTAAATGCAGAAAACTCTATTTGAGTCGTTCTTAATCCTCCTCCTCATGATTCTTATCAATTTTTTGTTTCATTTTCAGTCTACAGCCAAAGTTTTTTTTTTGAGTTGATTTATTTTTTCCAAACTTCATTTGAGTCAATTCAGAAAGTCTAGTTTTCAGAGAAATGAAGCATTTATTCATTGATAAAGCTGATACACTTCAACCCGAACATGTTCATATCACTGCCACTGGACTTATTCCAGAAAGAGCTTATCGATTTGACATGAAGTTCGTTTGATCTCTTCTACATCCATAAGGAAGTGCTGATATTTCAGATTACGACATAACTACGGGTCCCATGCCTCCTACTGTATTTTGAAAGCTGACAAGGAAGGTAACATCGATATGAAGACCCAGAAACCTTTGAGAGGCACTTATTTTGGTGAGTTTAATCAATCCTCTAGTTACTGACTCTAAATACTGGAAAACTTTTTTCCGAATCTCGAAAATTGTGTATCGTTGAAACTTTGATTCCAACATCTCACCAACCAAGACATAAATGGGTTTTTTCACCTGTTTTTAATGATATAACAATGTTTTTTTATTGGACACTTGGTTCCATTTCTTATCATTACTGCACTTGAATGCCTTCATAAAATGACAATTACTGTTTTTTTCAGAGTGTCATAATAAAAAAAATCACTACTGATAACTGATATCATAGTTTGAAACAGTACTGAACCATAACAAAAAAATATTTCTTTGGGGAAAAAAAACAAGTATGAAAACTCTTGAAATCAAGTACATCCAGTACTCGGTAAACTCTACGTGCACTTCGCACTCTCTTTTTGTTCTATTTCCTGACCGCATAATTCTCTTTTTTCGGAGGTGTGATCAATCAATTTATTATCAGAATGTTACATTGTTGCCATGTGTGTAGTTTTTATGAGAAGATTTGTGGACTCTGGATTGAGAAACTATGAGGAATTTCAGTTGCTAAAGAGTAAAGCTTTATGAAAAGTTTTTTGCAGAGGCTGATGGAATGGGATTGTTTCTTTCGATGACACCATGTGAAGACTTTGCTTATGGAGGATATCTTCGATGCACACCTCCAATTCCATTCTTCTACCTCTTACAGTAAACTTCGAGTATTTAAAAATAGAAAAACTCTTATTTTTTCTCAGATTGTCTGATGAAAGTGGCCAGCAATTGGATGAAATTTATATCAAGAAGCATTGGATGCATCCTCTTTTAACAAGAACTGAAATTGAATATGATGGATTCTGTGGAACACTTTTCAAACCGCCAGGAGATGGTCCATTTCCGTGTGTTATGGATATTTCAGGAACTGGAGGAGGTCTTCATGAACATAAGGCAAGACACTAATCAATTGGCATTTTGAACATCTCTTTTTCAGGGAGCAATGTTGGCATCAGAAGGATTCGTTGTAATTTGTGTAGCCTTTTTCCAATTCAAAGATCTTCCATATAAATTAGAAGACGTTGATGTTGAATACTTTTTGGTAAGTTCAAAATATTTGCTGATGACTGTATAATGTGTCATTTTAGAAACCAATTGAATTCGTTTTGGGGCTGCCTTACACAACAAATATGTTAGGAATTCAAGGTGTTTCATTCGGAGCAACTATCGTTGATCTGCTTTCCACAAGATATCCTCAGGTACATATTTGATTGAGGACCATGAAGCAAGGTTCAGTTTTCAGATAAAAGCAGTCGTTTCAATCAATGGTCCACATGCACAATGCAGTTATTCATTGCTCAAAGAGCACGGAAAACCAATGAACGTTCCAATGTAATTTCAGTTCCATCAAAACAAAAAAATATCGATTGAGTTTACAGTCTCGACGATTCCAAACTGTATTTCATCAATACAATTCTTGTTACTGCCCCTTGTTTCAAAACGTTAACTCCAATTTTGACACCAGAGAATGCGATTCCTTGGCATTGGATTCCGAAGGATACAGCCTTTCGACTCATTGTAAGTTTTCATTTCACTCATAAAATATGTTCAGTAAAACTGTTTTAAGGGATCTGTGGATGATCTTTGTGCCCCTTCGATCCATTCTAATTTGCATATTCAACAGAAATTGCAGGAAACTGGTCATTATGTTGAGGTAAACAGTATCAGAAACTATTCATTCTAAAATGTTTCATTTTCAGTTAGAATTAGTGAATGGTGGACACATTATGGAGCCTCCCTACTTCCCCCATCATGATATTGTCTATGCGAAATTCCAAGGATTCTATTGTGGATATGGTGGAGAGATTGTTCTTCATGCAAAGTCTCAAGAAAGAACATGGGCAAATACAATTAATTTCTTCAAAAGAAAACTTGGAAGTCCTCCACCAATGCCTGATTGGGTACGATTGACAAAAGTCGATGGACCATTGAAACCAATTGAAAATAGAAGCAGATTATAAAAGTTTATGTTGGAAGTCATTTCTTTGGTTTTGGATGGAATTATTGAATAAAATATATTCTCTTGACAATCTTATTGAGTGACATGTCTCTCTACAATGAAGGGTTGAAGACAGATGTCATCAGCTAATTACAGTAATCTCGATAGGATCTCGAATGCCCTGGAATGTTCTTCGACATTCTTTCCACAAAAAAGGCCTGCGTACCACCACTTTTTATTCTCTAAACCTCTTCATCTTGTATGCTCTCTATCACTATTGAACTCTCAGCTGTTCGCTCAGATGCGCGTCCTTCGTATTCCCTAAGTCTCCATAGAATACCACACTCTATTCTTTCTGTTCTCTCTTCACTCTCTTCTCTCGAGATTTCTTTTATTTCCTTTTCTCTCTCGTTCATTTGCCATTGCTTGTGTCTCGTGTTGTTTCGATACTAACCTATCGATTTTGCCAGTTTTTTTGTTTATTTGATTTCTTCTTTTCAGTCTTACAACAACAATTTTCTTTTCCAAAACATTGACTTCCTTTTGTTCTTTAAATTGAAATCTTTTATCAATATTCTCCCCCAAATTCAACCATCCGAAAACCGTTGCTTCCATGAATGATAGTTATAGACAAGCCAAAAACAACCAGTTGATATTTACGACACAGACTTGCTTCTCCTTCTTCCTATACATTTAACAACTTCATTTTTTATTTTCAATCAATATCACTTCAGCCCTCTTTCTCACCAAAATGCTCTACACCATCGCCGCCGTCGGAGCCTGTGCCTACTTCGCTGCCACCGATTCGATCGTCAAAAAGGTCGTCGTCAGCACTGTGAAGGCTGTCGTTTGGCCAACCAGTGATGAGCAAGTTGCCGATCAAATGAAGGAGAAGAAGACTGACAAGGAAGACGCCGACTGGGCTCTCTACTGAACTAATCCAACACTTTATCACTCTTCTCATTGTACGAATACAGTGTCGTTGCGACGAATGCACATATGTAATTTCAATATTGTCAAACAATAAAGTTTTGGATATATGAACTGTTAAAATCATTACTCAAAAATATAAACCATCTAGATGGTAGAACAATTAACAAAAGACGAATGTTAGGAATAAGAACTAAACGGTCGATGCTTCAAAGTAGAAATTGAATTACTGTATTCATGTCAAATCTACTTTTGTTTAGAAGATGATGGGTTTAACATTTTTACGCATGAACTATGGAGGAAGTCAAACTGAAAAGATTCTATAACTGTTGAAGCGTTTGTTTCACCAAATGAGAGAAACAAGTGTCTGCAAAATGCGGCAGTCATCATCGGATCATTTCCAGAACTTCTGAAAATGACCACATTTTTTTTATTTTTTACACAATGGATGCAAGCAAACTCAAACATTTTAATTGTATTTTCATTCTCCGAGTTATGTTGATAGAACATCTTCAGCATGGAACATTATGTCACTTCCTTCGGAAAATCGATAAATCAAAAAATAACCATGAGATAGCTACAGTAATCCTTACTTGAAAGCTCATCCTTTTTTGCAAAGTATGGTTTCAGCCCGCAGGAATTTGTGATTGCACGACTCAAAAAAAAATTGTATTGCCATGTACCCCAGATCTCCTGCATTCAGAATCTATAGCCCTGTTCTGAGTAGTATCTTTTCTAATTTCTCATCTTTTTGTCTTTGGCCTTTCAACGTTTTTAAAATTCACCCGTAAAAAGAGAACAAAAGACATAAGGAACCTTCGACGGAATCTGTGGAAAGGTTGAGCCGTGTTAGCAGTTATCATGAATAATTCCACAGCTCCTTTTCCGAAAAATCCATGGTATTCCAGCATTCCAGTTTCAGAGAACGAGTTACCCAGACAATGATATCAAGAGGATAAAAATTAATACAATTCTTCATCATTTCCTTTTTTTTCCCTCAAATCTGTCACAAACATTCATTCTCGTAGTCCTATTTGAAACAGGAAGATTTCTGAAATATTCTCTTCCTCTTTCTAAATTTATTTATATTTCCATTTTATTTATTTGTGTTCCATTTCTTGTTTTCTTGTTGAGACCACCCGTTCAAGTCTGTCAAAACTACTACTCATATGCTCATCATGTTGCTCTTCCGAAGAACGAAAAAAGAGAAGAAGAGCTCCGAAAAATAATTTATTTTCTTTTTTTTGTGTCTTCGTTTGTTGTAGGGCGGAGCGAAAGCAGCACGTAGTTCAGTTGGTTTTATATTTTATGATCGACGATTAGTTCTTTTTTTTTCGAAATAGAGTTATTCAGTTTACAATTTTAATACAATCGACAATCTTAAATAAGGTCGTAAATTCTTTAGTTTTTGGGAAAATTCATTGGATTACTGTAGCCGTTTAGAGCTCATGGAATGGGATAATAGCCAACGTTTACGAGTTTTCGTTGTCGATACCTCGATTATTTTCTTTATTATAGACATGAAGATATTTTATAGTTTTTCCAGAGTCTATAGTTAGTCAAATTTTTATTATCGGACTTCATAGGGCTTCAGTTTTGAAAATGGTCTGCCGGCTCACTCTGTTAGAACGAATACAATTTTTTACATATCCTTCGTTTTGAATACATTCATTTCAAAACGGAATTTATTGTTCTCCTTTTCAACTGGTCTCCATGAGCAACTGCTGGATTCAAAACACTCAGAACTACTTAAAAGTTTAATATAAATTCAGCTTTTTGTCTGAAGATCTTCGAAATATAAAAGAGAGATTTGAAGAAATATGTGAAGCAATAAAAAGTATTACAGATCTTTCTCAGAAATTCAAGTTTCAGTGTTTCGTAGACTAATATAGAAGAGTGACTTTTTCACTCTTCATTTCATTATTCGTCTCTCTCATTTTCCCTTTTTAGTCTATTTCCACATTTTCACAAAATATTATCATCATCATCTTCCATTTTTCATGTCTTCCGTGCCCCGAGGGGCAGACATCCAGGACTCCTCGTGTCAGAGACCCACACTTTTTCCTCTTTAAAATAAAAAAGTGTCTCGATTTTTGAGCTCAATTTCGGACAGATTCGGTTCAAACTCTTCGATAACCACAGAGACCAAAACGGGTTTAGAGTTCCGAAAAACGATTTGATGTCAAAGGGTGGTTTGATGGGTCATCTGACTGCTTTTAATTTGTCCTTTTATTACTAATTGAACCAATAGTTGAATGTTCTAATCTTCAATTTCATTTCAATTTTTCCTAGTTTCGTAGTTCGGATCTTTTATTGCAAATGAAACAATTACGAATATTCTGAATAGAAAGTATGCTTATTATTCTGACCGAATTGCTTCGAATAAGCATCAGTTTGCGTGTAACACTGGAAGCACAGTCTATAAATGACAGGAAAGTTGGGCTTCATTTCTACAGTACACCCCTCGATTGCATTCTGTTTTTTATATTTATATTTCAAGGAAGACACATATATATATTTTCTTATTTCCTTCTAAACCTCTGATTCTTTGTTTCAAATTTCGACTATTTCCGACTTCTTTTTATTTGTTTTATGAATTTCTTACTACATATAACTCTGGGACGTCTTCCTGTCTTCTTCCTTAGCCTCTACACTTCTTTCATTCAAATACAAAAATTGTTTTTCAGTTTTTCCTGTCAGTCTTAAATTGAGTCTCTCTCTGTTGAAACGAAAATGTATTCTATTCTTCGATCTTCCCATCTTAAGTGTCTAAAAGGGATAATCTTCGATTCGAAAAAAAAGAAACTTTTTGAGATTGAGACGAAATTTAATACATATTCATTTCCTTCAACATATCATCCACAGAATATTCCAACTTTTCTGAATTTTTCAATCATTCATTTCCGTTTTTCTTTTTTTGGATTCGACCATCACGAGAACTAGATTATCATTTTTATTTTTAAGTTTCGAATGACGCAACTGTGTTTCTTTGTTGCAACTTTGCATATATATTTGTCCCGCCTCTTCAATTATTTTTTATTTTCATCATCTTTTTCGTAATCTGATACCTTTTACTTGAACAAATTGGAAACATTTTCGCCCTTTTCTTCACGTGGAAGAATACATTATCTTATGATTCTCTCTCTTTAGACACCTCAGACGACGTTTTGAAGTTGCAAACCAAATCGTGAGAATAATTGGAATATTCTAGAGAATCACAACTATTCTGATTGGATCTTCACACTGATTTCAATTATCCTCTTTCCATTTGTGTTTTGTTTCATTCAACTTTCATCTCAATCATTCTTTTTCGTTTTCATATCGCTTCAAAAATTGGATTTACTTCTAGATTATCCCAATGCCACGTCTCCAAAAACGACGACGATGAGTCGAATATCCAAAGTTGGTGTTGTTTTATTAGTTGCACTTTTCAAAGGTAAGTGATAAAAACAGTTTGAAACCGACGGTAAGTTGAAGGAAAAAACAGTTTTCATATTTGAAAGCGTTGAGATTTTGTTGGTAAAAGGACATGGCGCGTGCATTCAAATCAGTGATCTGATCATTTATTTCTCTGAGCGCCTTTTTATTAGAATGATTGGTCATTAAAACTGACGGTCATTTGTAGTTTTTCAGAAGTTAACTTTTTGAACGTCCATTTTAACTTTTCCGCCTCCTTCTGATGTTTCTCTCCATTTTTGAAACTTTGGTCAGCTCAATTCTGAACTCTTAGTGGTTACCGATCCATATTTGAGTCGAAGATGTTGCAGTTAGTCAGAAAAATATGCATCGAACGTTTTTCGAATTATGGAGACCTTAACTCGTATACCGTAATCTCTGGAGAAGCATAGTATATAGCATATCTGACCGTTTTACTACGAGTTTCCCGGTGTTCTCATCCGAACACTTCCCTACCGTTTCAAAGTTGACAGTTGACATGCTCACAACAGTTATTTTGCCAGTTTCCAAGCTTGTAAGATCACCTCAAAGAAGTCATCTAATCAAACGTGACCGGTCATGATGACCTAATACTTGACACTCTTTTTTCCAAGAACTCTTTGGATCACATGCAATTCTCTTTGTTCAACCTTTCCGAATATTCCCACGAAACTGCGCGTCTTCGTTGTTGAGAATTCTAAATAGCGACTTCAGGAAAGACGTCTTCTTCTTCTTGCTCCTTCTCTTATTTCAAAAAAGTCGGTAAATCTTGGTGGCCTTCATACCCGTTTTCTCTTCCTTTTTTCGCCTCATTTTTTGCTCTCAACCAGGTCTCATTCTCTTTTTTCACAGCTTTAAAAAACATAAGATGGGAGACGCTTGAGAAGCTTCCAAAAAACCAAAAAAATGGGCCAAGAAGGAGAAGAAGACCTCTCATTTTCTTGACAATTCATTTACTTTCGCTTCACTTGGTATGGTTGGATTTTTGGTGTAAAGACAAAGAGAAACCGAGAGGAATATAATGGACTCTTTGTAACATTCCAACGTTTTTGTGAAGTTGTAGTAGATTTACGTCAAACGGATAGATGTTTGTTTCTCCTTTTGTTTTGTACTATCAGATACAAACAGGCCTATTCATATTCTTTTTCAGACTGAAACCTAATTTCTGATCTGCTGCCTAGAATAGTTTTCAGGGGAGTAAAGCATATTTTCTCACGTTATTTTATCAGTTTCTCACATTGATCAACAGATTTTGACAATCTAGAGACTTGCAGGCTTTCTTTAAGAAGATCATTTCTTTGATAACAACTAACTTCTTAAATAATCAGCCAAGTTTTTGCATATTTGGTACCCTTACAGTTCAATCTGCTTCGAAAGCATAAGGATATGATTTGAAACGTTCTCTGAGCTTCTTTGTAGAATGTTCAGTTTTCAGATCTTCCAATTGAACACATCCAATCAGTATAAATATTTCAAAAACCGACTATAAAATTGTAAGGAACGGCTGAAAAAAAAGATAACATCGTTCAGTTCTCCTCAATTATAGGTTCACATTCTGAAAAGAGTTAAAAAGTCTACTCATATTTAACCAGAACACATCTCATTTTACGTCTTTCCTCTCCTCTTTATTCTCCGTTATTTGCATTAGAACATACATACATATACTACCGATAACTTCGGAAGATTCTTGCTCGATGGAAATTTCATTCGAAAATATGAACGTGCCATTTACAGAATCTCTTTTTTTTTCATCTTTGCAAAACTTTCCAAAATCAAAGAATCCTTCGTTTCTTCATATGAGTTTTTTCTAGTGTTTACCCTCACATGATTCTTCTTCATCTCTATTCTGCAACTTGTCCTTTATCGACTCAAAAAAAATTGTTTCCTATCGCAAAAACATTGAAAATATACACAAAAAGAAGTAGAATAAGCTCATGATCATGGGCGGTTTTCAAAAGAAGGTCTTCTGAATATGAGTCCCTTGGGAAGAGGTCAAAATCTTGGGGAAGTCAGGGGCCCTCGCCTACATATTATCAATCTCAATGCTTAATCTTTCGTCTGCCTTGTTTTCTTCCGAACACATTCTCCTTTGACTTCCAATTTGAATTCTGTTCAGTTCTTCTTCTTCAGTGGTTTTTTTTAGTATTTATCTTTTCAGTCCGTTTTCATTCAGACAACCACTTTTTGAGAAAATTGAATTGTCTTCCATATATTTTTTTCTCGTTTTGGAAGAAAAATAAACTAATGTTCATACAAATGATACCATTAGAAATGTCTAGACAACATCTTTTGGCATACAAAAGAAACATTGAAGAAAGGTTGGAACTTGAGGAAAGTATCTACCGTAAACTCTGTAATTGAGCGGCCCTTTTAATTGTTCAGCCCCCTCGAATAGAGCGGCCCCCTGAGTGGGTATTGAAATTAGAGCGGCCCCCTTTAATTGAACGGCCCCCTGAAATAGAGCGGCCTCTGAATTATAACGGACAAATGAAATAGGCCGGAACTATTGTCTGAAGTACGTGAAAACTTCATGATTTATTCAAAAAGTTCCATCGAAAGCTCCAAAAAACGGGGTTTACGCTCAAAATGATCGGAAAAATCATGAAAATGGCCTATTTTTGAGTTTTTCTTCTCTGGGACGAATGCATTGAAACTAGAGCGGCCCCCTTTAATTGTAAGGGGGGTTTAGTCACAAATTAATGTGAAGATTTCAAACCTTCGCGTTTGTCCGAAGGAGTTTTTCAGTTGATATCAGATAGTTTGATCACTGAATATTATACATACATACTCGTTCATTGAATACTTCATCGACATCCAATCAAATTCACTTGATTTCTTGAATGTACTCTCTTCTAGATCAATCAAAAACCCTTCTGATTCGTGGCCATCTATTCATGATCATCTATCCCTTTCTTCATTTTTTTTGCTGATTCAGTTCTAGTCTGATTGATGTGTTCAACCCATTTCTTTTTTTGAATGAGCCATCTCTTCTCCATTTTCTCTCCATCCATTTATCTTTACATTCATCTTCAAGGTTTCTCAGCTGGTCGGATTACTGTAGTTTTGAGTGGGAACAAATTGAATGAAAACATAAATTCGTCGTCTTTTTTCTTCCAATTCATCTTGTTTTGTCCTCTCTCCGTAGTATTCTTTTCTTCTTCATAAACCGATGACATTTTTCGTTTTTCTTCCGTGTTTTTGCTGGCTTTTTTGGATTCTTGCCAAGATATTCTCGTCTAAAATCTAGAAATTTATCCCAGAAATAGATGATCAACGACATTTCTCAACTGATCCTATCAGTTGCTGTACTTTTATATGGAATCGAATGTGCAAAAGGTAAAATGAAAGCATCAGAAAAATGAATGAAACAAATCTTCAGAAGTTTGAACGAGTAACAGACAAAAAATGTTCATTTTTCAGTAATCTGGACGGGTGATCATGAACGTAGACTCTATACGAAATTAGCCGAAAACTATAATAAATTGGCAAGACCTGTTCGAAATGAAAATGAAGCAGTGGAGGTTCATCTTGGAATGGATTATCAACAAATACTTGATATCGTATGTTTTTATATACAAGTCTAGTTTTATTCAAAATGAAAATGAATTCAGGACGAAAAACATCAAATAATGAATAGCAATGTGTGGTTGAGAATGTCCTGGACAGATCTCTATTTGACATGGGATCCTTCTGAATTCGGGAATATCAAAGAAGTTAGACTTCCAATTAATAATATATGGAAACCGGATGTTCTTCTCTATAACAGTGTTGATCAACAGTTTGATAGTACATGGCCAGTTAATGCTGTCGTTTTATAGTGAGTACAAACAATTCAGTTCCTTTTCATAAAAACGTTTTCTTAGCACTGGAAATGTTACATGGATTCCACCTGCAATTATTCGATCAAGTTGTGCCATTGACATTGCCTACTTTCCATTTGACACCCAACACTGCACTATGAAGTTTGGGTCATGGACATATTCAGGATACTTCACAGATCTTGTTAACACAACAATCTCTCCAGCAACTTATAAACCGAATGGAGAATGGGAACTTCTTGGATTAACATCTCAAAGGTCAAAGTTCTTCTATGAATGTTGTCCTGAACCATATTATGATGTCACTTTTACTGTATCAATTCGGAGGAGAACTCTATATTACGGGTTTAATCTTTTACTTCCATGTATGCTCATCTCATCTTTGGCTCTTCTAAGTTTCACTTTACCAGCTGATTGTGGAGAAAAACTGAATTTAGGTATGGAACATACTATGAGAATACATCTGAATACATCGAAGTATATTTCAGGAGTAACCATCTTTATGTCTCTTTGCGTCTTCATGATTATGGTTGCAGAAGCAATGCCTCAAACAAGTGATGCTCTTCCTTTAATTCGTAAGTTGAATATCTTCAAAAACAAAATGATTAATCGAAAATAACAGAAATCTACTTCTCATGTATCATGTTCCAAGTGGGTGCTTCTGTAGTTGCCACGGTAATTGCACTCAACTTTCACCATCGATCACCAGAACAATACAAGCCTATGAACAAATTTGTGAGAGATTGTCGAACATTTTCAATTTTGAAACATTACATATTTCAGTTGAAAACCCTTTTATTGAGTTGGCTACCGACTCTTCTTGGAATGGAACGTCCTGATGTATTGGAAATGTCTGTTCATGGAGCACATTATGCATCAGATAACAAAAAGTTTGTTTTAGAAGTTAAGGTTCTCAATTTCAATTTATTTGTGTTCAGAAAACAGCGTCAATACCTGATAGAAGTGGAAAGACATATTCTCACTCGTCCAAATGGAAATGGTCATTCAGCAGTTGATAAAGCAATTCATTTGGATTTGTCCACTGGAAATCCAGATAATAAAAAGAATTCGCCGTCTCCAAAACGAACAAATACAGCAATTGTGGGTATGGGAGGACTACCAACTACTCAAATGAATGGAGGAATCGAATCTTCAATCAACAAATACACGTGTACAAAAGTTTCTGTAAGTGATTAAGACTCTTGGATGATGTTAATATTTTGAATGCTTCTTTTCCAGCGTCCAATGGAAAACGGTTCAATAACTCATAAATCTTGTTCGCCACAAATGAATCCAAGTAACAATAACAATATTTATAAAAGTGTCAATCCAAAATCTCCATGCGAAGATCGTCATTTCCATCACATTCTAAATGAACTTCGTGTAATTTCTGCTCGCGTTCGAAAAGAAGAAGCAATGCATGCTCTTCATCAAGACTGATGTTGCCAGTC
>GL379974.1:112301-123495 GCA_000143925.2 Caenorhabditis brenneri
ATCGTTTTGAGTGGGCCCAGTAGCTGAATTGTCGAAATGAGCTCGATAGTCTACTCTGAAATCTTTCGAAACATATTTAAGAAATGATCAGCATCAAGACGTTTTTCTTTTCTTTCAAAATAAGGCATTGATCGATAGAAACTTTTCAATTTGAAACCACATTGTGCTTTGAAAATTCTTCTCATAACGAAATAACTTTTGGTTTAAAAAAAACTTAATAGATTTTTCGATACATTTCGATATACTCGGAAACATACCGGTTAGATGACACTGTGCCCAAACATCTCGCCTTCATCGCACACCTTGTCCTCGGTCATTTCTAGACCTTCCGAGAGATCCGTTTCAGTTCAACTCGTTTCTTGCAAATAGGAAACACCAAAAATCTGAACATAATAATCTCGAGATAATGCTAAACCGAGGCAAAAAATTACCACGGAAAATTAGACATCTGATGTCTTCACGCATCCGGTTCTGTAGTGACTGTTTTCATCGTTCAGCGATTATCGTTCAATGCCTGAAACTTTTGAACTTCCAAAGTCGAAAAAAAATTGAAAAAATATCAATGCGAAAAATAAAAATAAAATCGAACGTAATAAACTATGCGGAATATTACGTCATGTTTCTTTTCGCCGCTGTTTCGCCGGGTATTCGCCGCTGTTTCAACGGAGATTTTCTGGCTGGTCTCGAAACGATTTACCTCCGTTGAAACGGCGTTCCACCGCTGTTTCCTCAAAACTGCCCTTTCGCCGCTGTTTCCTCGCAGCGATTCGCTGAGGCACTGTCGATTCGAAACGTGCGCGCGTTAACTCTGTTTCTCTCCATCGCTTATCGATTTATACGTACCTCTTGGGTTTTGTGTCTTTGGATATAAATGGAAAATTTTATAGACGTTTTTTCAACACTCGTGATTTCGATATTTCATATTAAAAAAACATAAATTTCGTATTTCAGAGAAATCTTCGAAACGAGGGTCTTTAAATGTCGTCAATTCACTACAAGTTCCGTGCAGAACTTGATTATAAAACTTTGCAGTTTGACGGGCTGCATATCCGCGGAGAACAGCTAGTTCGCGAAATTTGTGCAAAGGAGAATCTTAAATGGGAGCTGTTCGAGTTACAGCTTCAGGTGAGCGTTTTCTTTCGAGAAGTTTGAATCGCTTCAAAATTGCGAACAATTCGAAAACATCAAGAGCTATAACCTATTTAACGTTCAGAATGCACATACGAAAAAGATGTACACCGACGACGAGTTGATTCCGAGAAACTCGTCAATAATAGTTCAAAGATCACCAAGAAAAGATGCAGCAAAAGTTCAGAAAGTCCAGTAAGTACTTCCCACTAAGTTTTGTATAAATTAGGGGTTTTATGCAAGTTTTTTTTCCTTATGTGTGCTTCTGACCAGAAATCTCTTCTGAATATCGTATCCTTACAGAGCTGGTGTAAATTCTGGCATGGTCAATCAACCGGATGCCACCTCATCTACTCTCGATTCGAGCACTCATATCGCTTCAGTAAGTTGAATTCGTTGCGCTTATTTATCAAAATAATTGTTTTCTGCAGGCTGAATTCGAAAATATGGATGAAGCAGAACGTTTGAATCACATCAGAGATCAATCAACAAGAGCTTACGATCAATCTAAGTGAGACTGTTATTCTTATTTCTGAGTTCATACCTAATATTTTTCAGTTTCCGTCGCCGACCTCAACAAGGAATTATGACCGGGCCACCACCACCAACGTACACATGCAATCGATGCTACCAACCAGGGCACTGGTACAAAAATTGTCCGATGGTAATATCTAAAACGGATTTGCTTCCCGCATACTATTCTCTTTTTTGTACCTCCTCGTGGAGCTGTTTCTTCTCTATGAGCTCTCTTTTTTTATATTGTGTGTCTGCGATGAACGAAGATAAAATACCCATATTTGTAGTTCTTTCTTTGGGAATTTTTCGCTGTAATTGTGTTTAACCTGTTTTCAACTTTTTAGGTTGACTCTTGCACTCATATTACAGAGAAATTTCGTCTCCGTGAGCAGCCATCGAAAGCAGCATCAGCTCCAGTAGTACACAATTGCAGCAAATGTAAAATTATTTTCAGCTCAACACGAAGCGGACAACTGGAATACCCTCACAGGAATTGATGGAGACCACCGCGGACGATCCAGCAGCAATGTTACACCCCAGTGGCAAATACGTCGTGCCCATTATGCACTGGAAAGCTAGACAAGACACTTTAGCGAAGAAGGTAGGTAAAATTTACACCTTTACGTAACTTTTCCAGTTGTGTTTTTCACGAGTATCTTCAATTTTCTTTTCATTCAGACTGAGGATGGTTCGTCTTCCCCTGCACAAGTTGATCGAAAAGTGCCACCAGAACTTCTTTGCCCTCTCTGTCAGTCTCTCTTCAAGGAAGCTATTGTTACGTCATGTTGTGGTAATTCGTATTGCGCTGAGTGCATTGAGCAGAGAATAATAGATCCGGAGAACCGAAAATGTCCTGGAGCAGATTGCGGAAAAGATGTACGTAAATATTTTGCGCACGTATTTCCTCAAAAACTACTTTTTCAGGTTTCAATAACAAGTATCATTCCGAACAAAACTCTTCGAGATGCCGCTACTGCATGGCTTAGTGCCAATGCATCTGGAGCACCATCCGCTACACAAGAGCCAGAACAGATCAGAATTAGGATCGGCTTAAAAGCACCGTCTTCAACTACTTCCATAAATCCTGGGATATCGCCGGGAAATTCATTGGCTCCTCTACAAACAACAAGTGTGGCGCCAGTAGTTCCAATGGTTTCAGTTCCATCGCATACCTCAGCCCCGCCGGTACGTGTGTCATCAAAATAAACGTATAAACGCAGTATAGTTCATTTTATATTTATTTAAAAAAAACTGTTCAAAGTTATTTTTTAAAAAACTGTTCAAAGCATTCTTGATTCGATTAATGTGTTTTCAGCCTTCCAATATCATTCATCCAGCTGTTCCTGGCCTCTCTTCGAACATAAACTCCACAATTATTCAAGACGTTAGCCTTCCCCCACCGCATCTTCGACATGAACTACCTCCTGGCATCCCGGGTGTTGTACCACAATTCTCCCAGCCCACTATCGGAGTACCAGGCATATCTGGTTCCGCTCTTCCACATGCACAACCGCTTCCTCTCAGCTATGGGTAAGTATTCATCTGCCTTTGTCTGGTATGTATTCTATTAGCTTCAGAATGTCTGTGTTCACCCCCGGATTCCCACCTGCAACATCCTCAGCGCCGCGCTCATCAGTCCTCAGCGGAATCGACGAATGGACTGCTTTCTTGCAGAAAAAGGATAAGAAGAGAGATCAAAAGGACAAAGACAGAACTCGACGAAAGGAACGACATGGCTCCCGTGGTCGACGCAGACGGTAAGGATTTTTGTAATTATGCTAGTACTCATTGTTGTTTTTTTGTAAATACTACAGAGAATCGTCAGCGTCTTCTTCGTCAACGTTGTCATCGTTCTCAGACGATGAGGACCATTATCGTCGAGGTCGCCGAGAAAAGGATTCGAAAAGAAGGCGAAGTGTGGAGAAAGAGCGGCAAAGACGGCCAGATGATCACAGAAGAAATCGTGGCCGCGATCGTGAAAGAGATCGGGAGCGTGAACGTGATCATCGTGATACAAGAAGCAGTGGACGAAACAGAGATGGGAAGACTTCTTCATCATCATCACATCGCAGAGATCGAGAAGAGACGAGACGTAGAGAAAGAAAGAGGGAGGATGAGCACAGAAAGGATCCAGAGGAAGACGATAAAGACAGGTAGTTTTTTTATTTCACAGTGAAAAATAATTGAGTGTGTTAATTACTTCAAATGTGATTGAATATTCCAGATCAGTCAAGGATGTTGAATCTAAGGATGAAGATGAGATAGATGGAATCATTGCGGAATACGGAAATGTACAAACTCAGGACGCTGATGGTGATTCTCAAATTCATGATGACACTGATGATCTGCTCAAAGATGAAGATACTTCCACACCTCAACAAGAAGAAAGTCCTTCCCCAGAACAGAAACCGTTTCACAGAGAAGAAGAGGAGCCAGCTGCTGATGAAGAGCCAGTAGACGACGAAAATGAGAATATTCCTCGAGAGAAGTCTCAAGATCGGATCAATCACGCAATGGAATCTAGTGAAGCTGAAGTAGCTGAAATAAAAGAAGAGGAAACGCTTCCCGAAGAAGAGGAGAAAGAAGAAATAGAAGAGAAAGCTTCAGTGATTGACGGAGAGGATCTGAAAAAAGAAAAAGAATCCCAGTCGTCTACTGCCAATACAGCAGATGAAGATGAAGAAAGTGGAAGGAAGTCAAAGAAACATAAGAAAAGTAAGAAAAACAAAAAGCAGCACCGAAAAGAAGACGGTCACGATGAAGATGAGGAAGAAAGAAAGCATAAGAAACATAAGAAGCACAAGAAAGACAAAAAGTCAAAGAAAGAACGAAAAGATGATCACAGTGATTATGAAGACGAGAAGAAAGGACGTAAGAAGGAGAAAAATGATGAAAAAAATATCGACTTGAGTGATAGCTCCGAAAGGAAAGAGAGAAAGAAAGATAGAAAATATGATGAATATGATGAAGACGATCGTAAAAGCAAATCCAAGGAGTCTGCTCGAAAGTATGATGAAGACGCTGACCGTAAGGAGAGAAAGAAAGGCAGGGAACGACGAGGTGACGAAGAACACGACAAGAAGAAAGAACGGAAACGTGATAGATCAGCAGAGGCTTATGATAGTGATGTGAGTTTTTTTTTCAAAAATCTAAGATGAGTAGGTAATTTTCCGTTTTACTATTAGTGTCTACCACCTTCATGAAAAAGTTTAAAGTTTTTTAAAGAAGTTGCAGGAGCCGAAAATCAAGATTAAGCGGGAGGAATCGAAGAAAGAAGATCGTTCGGACCCTGAGCGTGAGAAAATCCGAAGAAGAGATGATTACGATAAAGAAAAAGAAAGAAGAAGAGATGGTGACCGAAATGAACGTGACCGGAAACGAGACACTGAAAAGGAAAGAGAAAGAGAGAAGGAAAAGGCGCGAGAAAAAGAATATGAACGAGAAAAGGAGAAGGAGCGAGAAAAGGAAAAAGAACGAGAAAAAGGAAAGGAGCGAGAGAAGGAACGAGAAAAGGAAAAGGATCGAGAGAAAGAGAAGGAGCGAGAGCAGGAGAATGAGAGAGATCGTAAGGAGAAGGCGAAAGTTGAAGCTAAGCCAATTGAAAAGCCAAGGCGCTCAGTTCATGAGCGACTTCAAAAAGCGGATCATGTCTCATCATCGACTACATCTTCAAGAATTGCTCCCACACTTGGCAGAAAACCCGTCTCGTTTACTGTCACATCTACCAAAGCTGCCACCAGTCTGCGAGTTCGTCAGTATTCCTCGTCATCGTCAACAAAAGAGCAAGAAGATGAAGAGGTAAATTTCGATTAAAATTGAAAAGCAGCTCAATAAATACAATATTAGAAACATCCGTTCAGTTAATCCAAGTTTTTCTAGCGTTCGAAACAAAGCCGACGCAAGAAAGACGAAACTGACATTGAGACCTCAGTAGAGAAAGATAAGGTAATCAATCAAATTTATAAATTATATCCGCAAATGTTTGTTTTTTTACAGAAAACATCTCGCCTGAACTCTACCAGTGGACAAAGCCTCAGCAAGCATAAGAATACCAAAATCAAATTTGATTTGTAATAACCATTATCATGTTTTATTGTGTGTTATTATCTTTCCCCGTTGTTTTCTCAAAGGAAGCTTACCTTCCCCAGTCATCATTCCAAGCTTTTTTAGTTTCATTTAGTGAGATGCTTCCCCTCAAACACTGTCTTTGTTTTTCCCACCTTTAACTACTTTTATTTTTATCCATTTCCTTTCTGTTTTCTCCGATTTCTGTAAAATCATGGAAATGTTCGGTTTATTGGTTCCATTATCATGATATTTGTTTTTTTCTGTGTTCCTATCGGAATGAATTTTTTGTCTTTTTTTCTTCATTACTTTAATTTAAACTTTGCATTCATTCTAATCCGGTTTTATCGTTGCCGCATAAGATATCAACTATTGTAATGCAACATCAACACATTTAGGGGAGAGTTTGAAATCGAAACTTTGGTTTATGTCATGACTAAGTTCTTTACTATAACATAGTTACTCTTGCAAGCACGCTCTAGTGACCCCTGAGCAAATGCGCAAGAATCAAAAATGTAGGAGTAGCAAATGCAGTTTTTTAAATGACCAATCACTATTTGTTGAGGTTAACATACCAATTTTTTATAGATGGAAATTCGTTTCGAGGAAAACGAAACTGAATGCACTGCTGGTCTCAAGAAGGCAAGTGAAGGAAGTTTTGTATTGGAAGATGCTGTACTTTTGGAATTTAAAATTAATGGAAAGGTAGCAGGAAAGATAAAAACACCATCTGAAGGTGTTGTTACATTTGCAAGAGGACTGAAGCCAGGAGCTGTTTTGATTAAGGTATTGTCATAATCACCTTACCGTTCTCTTCTTTTCTGTTTTGACTTCGACATATAGTCTAAAAGTAATTTCAGGGTCAAGTGATTGCGACGATTTCAGAATGCAAACATGAAATTGTGATTAAAGACATGTGTGGAACTTGTGGAAAAGATCTGCGTGAAAAAGGTGGAAGAGCTGGGCAACGGAAGGAACAATCAACAGCGAATGTATCCATGATTCATCATGTTCCAGAGCTGATTGTATCCGATTCGGTATGTAATGAATTTTTTGGGTACTATTGAACATGTTTTAAAAAAAACCAATCCGTTTATCAATGTTTCAGCTAGCGCAACAAATTGGTTCAGCCGACGAAACCAATCTCGTCTCGAATCGGAAGCTCGTACTTCTGGTGGATCTTGATCAAACGATTATTCATACTTCCGATAAACCAATGTCAGAAGATAGTGAAAAAGTTAGTTCAGTTTGAGTGTTTTTTGCCAGGATATGTACTGTTACAGCATAAAGATATTACGAGATACGGACTCAATCACCGTAAATATATCACTAAACTTCGACCGCATACAACAGAGTTTCTGAATAAAATGGCCACAATGTACGAAATGCACATTGTGACGTACGGACAACGCCAGTATGCTCATAAAATCGCCCAAATTCTAGACCCAGAAGCCCGTCTTTTTGGACAACGGATTTTGTCTCGTGATGAGCTTTTCTCAGCCCAACATAAAACAAGAAATTTGAAGGTGATTATTCTTTTTCAGAAAGTTTTTTTTACCGAAATAATAGTTTTCAGGCTCTTTTCCCATGCGGAGATAATCTCGTTGTCATTATTGATGATCGAGCGGATGTATGGATGTATTCAGATGCCCTCATTCAAATCAAGCCTTATCGTTTCTTCAAAGAAGTTGGCGATATCAATGCACCCCAAAACTCAAAGGAGCAAATGCCAGTTCAAATTGAAGACGATGCTCATGAAGACAAAGTTTTGGAAGAAATCGAAAGAGTTCTCACCAATATTCATGACAAATATTATGAAAAATACGATTTGCAAGGGTCGGATCAATGTCTTCTCGATGTCAAGGTATATTTCGAGAGTTTAAAACTTCACTCCCATTGAAACTTGCTCTTGTAGGAAGTGATCAAAGAAGAGCGTCGCAAGGTTCTGGATGGCTGTGTCATTGTGTTTTCTGGAATTGTTCCAACTGGTGAAAAACTTGAAAGAACTGATATCTATCGGCTATGCCAACAGTTTGGGGCCACAATTCTACCTGAAGTCACAGACCAAGTCACTCATATTGTTGGAGCTAGATATGGAACTCAGTACGTTTAGTTGTATAAAATGATATAGTTCGAGATTCTGTTATTCAGGAAAATTCATCAAGCTCTCCGTCTAGGAAAGTTTGTTGTCACTGTACAATGGGTTTATGCATGTGTTGAGAAGTGGATGAAGGCAGATGAGAAACTTTTCGAATTGACAAAAGAGAGTACTCCTCCGATTGGACGTCCTCTGGGTTCAAAATACGTGAACGATTTGGCTAACATGGATACAATCGGTAAAGCAGCATTAGCAGATATGAACAACGAAGTTGATGAAGCACTTTCCGATGAAGATGAAGACGAAGGGGATGATGATGATGATGGAAACAACGAAGAAAATGATCTTGATGATGATGATGACGATGATGATAATGAGAAGAGTGGAGAAAATGCGAAAGAGGAGGAAGACGGAACCGTAAACGCAGATGAAGGTGGAGAACGAGAGCCTGTTGAAGAGAAGCAAAACAAGGAGTCAGGTAATAGAGGTCAAAAGAGGAAGCATTGCCCAGAGATGGAGGATGAAGAAGAAGTATGTTACATTTTTCATTATCCGCCTTACGCTATCACACAAATTTACACATAAAAAACTTACACACATAATTACATTCATTTGGTTTAGAATTATTTTCCGTTAACTTCGAGAACCCATATTATGTTATGCTATGTTCACAGGAATCAAGTTCGGAAGATGATGACGATGAAACACCGATGTCATATAAAGCTCTCTTGTCCAAATCTCGCAAGGAAGGAAGAATCATTCCACAAACAGATGACGACGCTGTGTTCGATGTGGACGATGAGGTAATCGAATATTGTCTATTTGATTCTCAAAACTTTGAAAGTTTTCACAGAAATGAATTGTTTTTTGTTCAGAAAGGCCACATTCCATCTAACAGCATGAATGGTGATGACGACGATGGTGATGATGAGGATAATGAAGATGAAGATCAGCCAGAATCTGATGATGACGACGAATTTGAAGACATGGCCGCTCTCATCGAACGTCAAATAAGTGAGGCTGCTGACGAGAAGGAAGAAGACAATGAGATGGAATCGTAAATCATGGATCTGTACTATTATATGGGTTTTTCAAATAGCGTTTCAGTCTTCTTTTATATCTCATAATTATTCCCTTTGGAGAGACGATACTCAGTTTACTGTAATATTTCCTCTTTACACATTATATGGTTTAATCGTTTCGGACTGTTTTGTGAATTTCACTTATTTTTTTATTTTTTTCGAGGACGTTAATACGAATAACTGTTATCCTGCTCGTTCTGATTTCCATCAATTCATTTTGTGGCCTTTTTGTTCTGAAAACGTGTTTGTTTATTTCTATGAGTCCTCGGCTCTCTTTCGTCTCACGTTGATCATTGTCCAATTAATTTTTCCCGAAATAAATTTGATTGATTTCGAAATTTTTTGTGAGTCTCTTCGCTATGCCGTTCGATTCGGATGTAAGATTTTTTCTAGAAATTCGAAAATTCATATCACTAAACATCAATACTAAACAAATGATCAGTGGTTTATGTTTTCTTCCTAATCGATGAATCATAATTTGTATACAATTCGCAGTCTTCTCAAACACTGTCTCACATTACACCATCATTTATTATAATCACCATAAGAAAACTAACTGGATTTCGAAACGATTTCTATCATGTTTCCCCATATTCCAACTGAAATCTACAGTAGATTTACTTTATACGGTAAAAATAGTCACCCAAGTTCCTGTAAAAATAAACTAGGAAACTAAGACTTTGAACTTCAAAGATTGAGGAAAACGAAATTGTTGCGTAACACTATATTTACCATTCCAAAAAAGCCTTTGGACTCGAAATAACAAGATCGTATATTTACCCATTTTTCATCACAAACCTTTTTCTACTGTGGAGCGTATTTGCACACACTCTTGTTCATTCTCTCTAAAATTCTACTTATAAACTGCTTTGCGTGCCTGTGTGTTTTTTGCAGTTTTTATTGATTTTCTTCTTCTTTCTCAAGCTTAGTTCTTACAGTTTGAAGCCTATCTACAAGCCAGAATGGATTTCAATCGAGATGCAGGAAATGAAACTGTCAGCCAACTTCAACTAAATATTCAGAACTTGAATCAACAAGGTTGTTCTTCCTGTCTCTACAGTTAACTCATCATAAGTGTTACAGTAATCCAATTGGAATCATTCATCTCGAATCTGTCAGATAGCAGTGCTGCTGGTCAAAGAGAACGGGAGCTCTTCAACCGTGTATGTAATTGTGCATCAGCTTTGGAGTCGTTTTTTCTTTCGAAAATGAGAATAAATGTTATTTCAGAAAGCTCATGATGCCCAAGAATTATCGAAAGAGACGAATGCGTTGTTGAAAAAGTTAGTGGTGATGAACAATTCCGATGTGAGTTGCACCTTTGCTACAACCTCAAGATATATTAAATTTACAGAAAAGTCTTACTAGTGTACGAGAACGTCTTCAAAATGAATATATCGGAGTGTTGAACCGTCTTCAAGGATCACAAAGAAGAGCTGCTCAAACTGAGAAGGCTGGAATGGTAGCAGCAGAAATGGATGCACAGGCTGCTCGTGATGCTTTTGAACACGATATGTATGCGAACCAGGGAAGAAGTGGACAAATGCAGATGACAGCACAGCAACAGGGTAACCTGGCTGATATTAAGGAACGACAACATGCACTTCAACAATTGGAACGAGATATTGGAGATGTTAATGCTGTGAGTTAAGAATTACGCTTATACGACGGATTCCATTCTTTTGAAAAATTATAGTAACCTTGATTTCCAGGACTCTGAGATAATTCACTCCGATATTTTCTTTTTTTTTCAGATCTTCGCAGAACTAGCTAATATTGTTCACGAACAGGGAGATATGGTCGATTCGATTGAGGCGAATGTTGAACATGCTCAGATTTATGTGGAACAGGTAAAATCAATTTTCTTAGAATTTCCTAAATTTTCGATTTGTTTCAGGGAGCTCAAAATGTCCAACAAGCTGTTTACTATAATCAGAAAGCTCGTCAAAAGAAGCTCCTCCTTCTCTGTTTCTTTGTTATTCTCCTGTTTATCATTGGACTCACTATTTATTTGGCTAAATAGATAGGGATGCTTCTTTTGCCTACTTTCATTTTGTTCTTCCAATTTGAAGATCTTTTCTTTTCATTTCCTGTTTCTTTAATGTAAATTACTGAAAACCGAGCTTCTTGAAGTATGTGTTTGTATACAGTCTAACTCTAAATTATGTTCATGTTCAATTGTACCATTTTCTTTTCCATGGATTATTTGAGCAACTCTCTTTCTCATGCTTTTCTCACTTAAAAATAAATCTTATGGATTGATGACGTACTTCGGAGGTGTTCTTTCCGGTCATCCAGAATGATC
>GL379974.1:124215-150640 GCA_000143925.2 Caenorhabditis brenneri
TCACTTTCTCTCTTGATACTTTCTGATTTTTAATCGCTCTAAATATCTTCCAGTACTCTACCCGGATTCGTAAACCATTCCTATTATGTCTTGGTCGTTCATCTCATAAAACGGAAGATGTGGAAACTGGAATTGCACGAAAAAGAACAACTATTCGAGTAGTGAAGTCTCTTCCGAATAGTTCTCTTCCACCAACTCCATCTGCCTACACAAAACCACCAGTTCGAAGAACTCACACGAATCCAGTCGAAGAATCAGGGAGTCCATCAAGACAGTTTATGTTTATTTATCCAAAGAAAACAAGCTATCAGGTTGGTTCAATTTTCGAATTTTGAAAAGTTTCTTGTTTTTTGTTTACAGTCTGAACAATCGACCTTCCAAAGTGGATCAACTAAAAGTTCATATTTACCAGAAAGAAGAAATTCACAGTGAGAAGAAATATCATCAAATTATTTATTTGTTTTAATATAACATTTTTGTAAGATAGAATGAATGTTGCGGGTTTCCTATGCTGAATTTTGTATATTTTTTTGGTTTTTTTTTTTCGAATTAGCTCTATCGATAGCATGTTCAATTAACAATGGGGCGAAAAGAAATTATTTTTTACTAACATTCAATGATAAATGAATGATTTTTCTTCTTCTTCTGTTTTTAATATCTTGATGCTTGACTTCTTGCGCTTCTTCCACGATATGATTGATCATCAATGTCATCTGGAAGTTCATCTTCTCCGATTTCTTCGTAATCTTTTTCTAGAGCTGCCATATCTTCACGGGCTTCTGAGAATTCTCCTTCTTCCATTCCTGAACAACGAGATTGAAAATATGTTATTTTTGTAAACAAATTCTTTGGAAACAATTACACAATTCTGATTTCACCAGAGGTTGATCTAGAGCAGACTGGCTTTTAGTTTCAATTTGAAATTTCGTTTCAATTTTACATTCAAAAGATAGTTGTCTTTTTTCCGGTTTCAGTGGTCTCTGAGATTTGTTCAACACTTTTAGAGTCAGTAGTTTTATTTCTGACTCTATGCGATGGAACAAGTCAACTGCCTTTTGGACCACTAAAACCGGAATAAGATGGTTGGAAGAGGCCAGTTTGTTTCTTTGATTTCTTCAATTCTTTTCATACTCACCTTCTCCAACATACCAATGTACGAATGCACGTTTTGAGTACATCAGATCAAATTTATGATCAAGTCGAGCCCACGCTTCCGCGATTGCAGTCGTATTACTGAAAATTTGAGTTCAAACAAAAAGAATGATGTAATTCAAATGACCTGATCATGCAAACACTTCTCGTCTGTTTACCCAAATCTCCACCAGGAACCACAGTCGGCGGTTGATAATTGATTCCAACTTTGAAACCAGTCGGACACCTAAAACCTCATTATGGAAATAACAATGAAATGTTTTGTTCATACCATTCAACGAATTGCACTGTCCGCTTTGTTTTGACTGATGCAATTGCAGAATTGATGTCTTTTGGAACAACATCTCCACGATAAAGTAGACATACTGCCATATATTTTCCTCGTCTCGGATCACATTTTACCATTTGATATCCAGGTTCAAAGCAGGCATGAGTCATATCAGCTACTGTATTTTGTTCATGAGAAGCACGTTCAGCAGATACCAAGGGAGCATAAGTGACGAGTGGAAAGTGTATTCGAGGATATGGAACCTGAAAAACTGATAATGAAGAAATGATTTTTATTTGAAGAAAAAGCATACGAGATTTGTCTGAAATTCCGTCAAATCGACATTGAGAGCTCCTTCGAAACGAAGAGACGCAGTGATTGAGCTGATGATTTGAGCAACCAAGCGATTCAAGTTTGTATAAGTTGGTCTGGAATTTCACAATTCTGTTTTAATATTGGACTGATTAGAACCCGAAGTATTTTTTGTTGATACCCGTTGAAAAAAGAATCTCATAATGAGTTATAACGTGAAACCCTAATCCCAATTTGTCCGTTATCAACAAGAAAAAACGTGATTCTGAATAGTTCTAAATCGCCTAACCGATACGAATCAGCCTTCCGAAAACAGACATCTCAAGGGAAGAATGAATCCGAATGAGCGAAGCAACTACCTCTTCCAACAGTATGACGATGCTCTTGGAGGTAACTAACCACTGGCTGTTATTCAGATGAAATTACTCGTTCAGAGCAACTCAAACCAAACAATTCGCAGTACGTGCTTGCTGAATTGAATAAGAATTCTTCGAAAGACAAAGCACTGACTGTGCAAAAAAATGATTCTGAATACGTTCTCCGGGATCTCCGTAATCAGGCTGATCAGAATCAAAACTTTTGTCGTGATGCCCCGAACCGCCCGTTCCTTACAGGAACTCCTGTTAATGCGAAGGAGATTCGGTAGAAACTTTAATTGAAGAGCACCTTTCATTTATTCTTTTAGTTCTCAAATCGAATCTCTTGACAACGCGATTGTGATTCCCCAAATCATCAATGGAAAAGTGTATTTTACGACACATGGAGATGCTGATGCTCGTACTGCTGTGGAGGGAAGTACTTCTAACCCAAATTTGAATGAGGGTGCCTCGGGAGTTCCTACTCAGCAAGGAATCGATCTCCACAAGATGAAGTTCACTTTCGCTCAATTGGTTTCTCTTCTTGGTACTTCCACGTGTCAACGTCTTGAACGCGAATACGCCAAAAGAAATCTTCTATCGGATGCTGAAATGAATCAACTTCGCACCGCCCGTGAATCTATTTCTGAGTTGGCTCTTGCTACTGGACATTCCACTGACACAGTTCGTACTGCCAACTCGGTTGAGCCTAATCTTTTGAGTGTCTACTCGGCTCGTAGTCCAGGAGTTTTCACTAAAAACGATGGAATTCTGACTGCTCAATCTCCCGAACCTGCTCTTTTGAGTGTTCGTACTGCCAACTCATTGGAACCGAACCTTCTGAGCGTTAGATCTGCAAGAGATTTGACTACGATGAGTCAATTGAAAGCTCAGTCTCCTGGTAAGATGGGATCATAATGATCTTTTGGTAACAGAAGACATTTCAGGACTATTGACAGCTCAAAGCGGTGAACCGAATCTCCTGTCTGTTCGAACTGCTCTCTCAACATCAAACTCTTCTTTGAATGATGGTGAATCGAGAGATGTTATGACTGCTCTTGAGATTCAATCACCAACAACTGGAGTTTTGACTGCAAAAAGCATTGCAACTCCATCTGGAAGTACTCAATCTGTATTCACTGCAAATGAGATTGAATCGATTCGTTCTTCTCAGGATGTTGTTACTGCCGTTGAGATTCTCTCTGATTTGAGGTTTGGCAAAAACTTGTTCCTGAATTCAGAAAATGCTTTTCGATTTTCAGCAGATCATCCCAGGATGTCCGTACCGCTCTTGAAATTTCAGAGTTTGTTAAACTATTTTGAATCTAAAAAACATTTCCTTTTTTCCAGCAACCATGGATCTCAAATGACAATTTGATGTCCATCAAAAGACACACTTCGACAATAGAGGAAAGACAAATCAAGTATAAACTATAGTGATTGATGTTAGAGGTTTTTTGAATAAAGATATGATGGATGTTTTACCTTGCTAAATCCAAATTTCTTCTGCAAATATCATAAATTGCTTCGTTGTCAACCATAAATGTGCAATCGGAGTGCTCGAGAGTTGTATGTGTCATCAGAATTGAGTTATACGGTTCGACCATTGATGTTGATACTTGTGGTGCTGGATAGATAGCAAACTCCAATTTTGGTTTCTTTCCGTATTCCGTTGATAACCTTTCCATAAGAAGTGATAGAAATCCTGAACCAGTTCCTCCTCCGAAAGAATGAAAAATCACAAATCCCTGAAGACCATTGCAGTTCTCTGCGAGACGTTTTACACGATCCATGACAACCTGAAAGAGAATCGGACTTGATTACTAGATTAAAAGGAAACAAGAAGACATACATCAATCATTTCTCTTCCAATCGTATATCTTCCTCTTGCATAGCAATTAGCTGCATCCTCCTTCCCGGAGAGCAGTTGTTCCGGATGGAAGAGACTACGGTAAGTTCCCGTTCGAACTTCATCTGAAGAGAAAACGATGAGATAACAAAGCACTAAAACTCTGATAATCAATTATTGGTCAATTATTGGTCAAAAGAGGACAAGGGCTCAGAAGGAGATTGTGAAATGTTTTGAAAGCCCTCTTTTGATTTAAAATCTAACCCAGGTGGCTCAATTCCAAAAGAGTATTAAATCAAAATCGCAATCTTTTTTCATAAATGTGCCTCTAAATTTCTGAAAAATAGTATTGTGAACCTTGTATTGATATCAAAATACTGGTAAATCATAAGACAAGACATCGAGAGTACAAACCTACAACAGTCGGTTCCAAATCCACAAAAAGACAACGTGGCACGTGTTTTCCACCAGCAGTTTCCGCAAAAAAAGTGTTAATTGTTTCAGTTTCCTCATCATATGAATCATCTTCAACATGATATCCATCCGGTTGAATACCATGCTCGAGACAGAATAGTTCCCAACATGCGTTTCCGATTTGAACTCCCGCCTGTCCAACATGGATTGATATCACTTCTCGCTGTAAATTGATTTTGATTTGACTATATTCCAAAGAGAGAAATCAACTTACACTTCCTTTATATTGAGGCATCGTTCCTCCTTCGTTTTTGGAAAAGCCAATTTCACTTTTCTATACAAATATTGTGAGGATGGAGAAGAAAAGGAGTCGACGGAGTCGGGAAGGTACCCTGACGACAAGGCGGAGTCGCCATGAAGATGAAACATTAATGTGCACTTTGAGGAGAAAATGCATTGTGGTTGGACCATTGTCATGGTGAAAACTGGAGATGGACGTCGCCTCCGACTGAGGATGACAATTCGTATTCTACCTTTTACTACAAAATGGGTCAAGAAAAAGGAAAACAAAACCAATAGATAGTTGTTTTGAAACTATATATATATAATAGAAAGAAGGTGTGCAACTGATTGTAGGAAAACTTAAGAGAAACATATTTCTGATGGTTTATGAACATTCGGTTTCTTTCATCAATAAAATTCCCCATGTTTCGAAATTTTCAGAATTACAGAAAAAGTGTGTGAATTGGATAGAAATGAGAAGAAGATGAAAACTCCCTGCTACTTCCGAAACTCCAAATGCATAGTTTTTTTAAAAGAGGGAATTGAAAGCTAGTGGAAATTTAGAAATTCTTGGCGATGATTTTGATAACGCGCCACTGAAATTGTGGATATCCTCGAGGGAATTTGATTACCGAATTTTTCAAAATGAGATCAAAAGATCTGAAAAAAACAAAAAAAAAGACTTCTATAACCTAATGAAACTATTTATTAATTGAGACAAATAAACAATCAACTTTTACTCATGTAATTCCCGACTGCTGCTAGACTCTGCCATCTCATTTTCTCCACTTCTTCGTACTTTTCAATCAAATATTCGTCAATTTCTGATTTTGAAACCATAAGTGATTGGTCATAATCCCATTTCGAATAATCACATTGTCCTTGAATCGGTGGAGTTGAAAATGGAGATCTCCATGTTTGTCTTCCTAACAATCTGAAAAATCTCTTTAATTTCTAATTGAAACTTTTCTAAAACTCACATATCAGATAATACACCGTGTGCAAATGTAGTTTGAAGAGAGTTCTTCAGTCCATTCAGCATGAAATCTCTATTTTGATTCCATTTTGAATCAGTGAGCCAGATCTCTCTTGCCCAACCAGTTCCCTAAAAATAATTGAATTCAGATGACGAACATCTTGTTATTTAGAAACCTTTTTAATGATTCTCATATTACTGAATTCATGATTTTCTCCAATAACTGTTCGAATACAAGCTTCAAATGTATACATTATCTGTTGATTTCCAGTTGAAAACTCAAGATTTTCCAAGATTTTTAAACAGTTTCCGGCTTCTTCTGTGAACTCTGGATAAAACGTTTTTTGAAGAAGAATCTGAAATAAATAAAATTAGAAACCTTTCAGAACTTTAACAAACATGAAGTGCAGTATTATCATTGCTCGAAGAAGGAATTTTTGTTTCAAACTCAGCAAGTTTCATCAAGAAATCCCTCGACCAAACTGTGTTTTTGACTACGTAGGAACCTTGAAATTGGGAATGGATATTATATAGAATAAAGTTTTCCTACTTGTATCGATTTCCCAACTTGTGAACTTGTCGTACATCGTCATATCGTATTTGTCATCGATGAACTCTTCGAGTCTCCTGGAAACAAATGTTTCGTTTTCGAGTTTCAAAACATCTTTTAAAAGATTTCAAAAGACTGTTTCATTGACTTGCTCACATATCAGGATTCACAACAGCCATTCCAGGCTCCAAAAGAAACACGTATTCACTTTCCCGAAGAAGATGGGCAACGATGCAGTGACGACGGAACATGCTCTGAAAACAGAAAGATACAATGATTAGATCCTCCAAGGAATACTTACATTTTCTTGCTGACAGAAATGTCGGAAGTCGGTGTCTTCTGCTATTTCCAGTCGATATTTCTTCTGTTCACAATAACAACGAACGGAATTCAATGCGATATTATATTCTTTCTCTGCACTTTCAGAATCATTCACTATGATTAAAACTGTGATGTCTTGTTTTTTACTTGATAAATTTCTTGTCAGAAGGAACTGATCTGATATTTCAACCTTCTAAAAGAGACAACTGATTTTTATCTTGTATGATTTTTTGTCTCTCCATACCTCATCCACATTTTCATACATATCCATTTGATAGTAGAGAGCAATGACGAATACTAGAACAAGAAGGAATACAATAATAGTTGAAGATCTCCTAAATAATGCATTGGTTAAAACTTTCAATGTTTCTAAGAACATAACACAAATCAAAATGAAATATTTGTGAAAGTTCAACAGAATAAACCCTTTTTTGAAGTCTCTCTCTTATTCCTATCGAACTCCTGATCCACCTCTCTCTCTCTCCTTTCATTTCTTACCGTCGCATTTTTCAATCTGATAAAAAAGAACGTGTTTCTTTCTTGTATTCCTCCGGTGGCAACCTAAAGACACGACTGGCAAATTTAGAAAAGAGCTGGTTCCGAGTGTAGTTTGATTTCGTTTTAATCGTATTACGCAAGATAAACATCGATCAGGCACATCTGGAATATTTCGAATTGTGTCTTGGTTTTTTATGGATTTTTAGATGTTATAAAAGAAGGGAGTATCCACATCTTCGAATGGATTTTTCAATTAATCTTTTTTCAATTTCAATATACAGTACGATGTTTCTTTTCCGAATACTTCATCCTGATTTCTAGTAGATGTTTCCCAAATTTGTGTACCGACGTTTTGTGTAATGAGGTGTAATTTACAGTTTCTGTTTGAACATCTCGCAACAACTCTGTAGGCTGACAAGATATACAATTTCCATGAAACTGTAACAAATTGAGTTTTCGAAACATACCGAAAGCTTATTTCCATTTTATTACAAACAAAAAAAAACAGTAATATACAATTGAATAAATGTTTCTGAAAAGAAAACATATTATGTTACTGGCTTTCTTCCATAACTACAAATCGAAAGATTTCTTCTACCCAAAATTTCATCGAAAAAAGAATACGAGAACTTTATTTCAAAAACAGTTTTGGAACTGCAAAAGAAAGAGAGAAGAAGCTTCTTCATCGAGTTCTGAACTCTCTACTATCTCTAGAACAACTTCATTGATCCCCTTGGTTTGTTTTCTGAAATCCAAAAAATCATCTCTATCTGTAAACAAAATCGTTCTCTCGCCCGTTAGGTATATCAAATCAAAGATTGCAAAAATTCAGACTGCGCGCCAAGGTGGCCGAGTGGTGGAAGGCAACAGTTGTGAAACTGAGGGGCATGTTCCTAATGCACGTTCGAATCCTGCCCCTGGCGAAAAATGTTTTTTCTCTTTTTTGCGAATGTTTTCCAAGTTATAAAGATAATGCGTATTATCTTTCAGTCTTCATTTGAAATATTTAGAGATTAAAACTTTTTTGAAAGAGTTTATTTTAAAACCAATCAGATTTGTAATTAAAACCACATTCAACCACATTCAAACATGTCAGAAAGTCCCATTCAAATTCAGAAATAAAAGAATTACAGTACACTTTTTTTGTTAGTCTTTATTGTAGTTGTTGGTGAGTACTAGTGGTGAAAGAGGTTTCACAACTAGTTACTTTCATAGTTTTTCTTCTATTTCAGGACACCTGTACCCAATCAGTCAATTTGTTCTCACCTCTCCTTCCATATCAATTTCCTGAATCTTTCGAGGAAAAAGAAACGGTGTATTTTGACGATAAGAATCTGAAAATGAAGCTAACAAAGCCTATAATATACCCGTGACAAACATTAGACATAGTTAATGGAGGGAACATTCAAAAAACCATTTGATGGGGGGAAATTCCCGTCAAACATCATCAAATCGACGTCACGAATTGTTATCATGTTTGTTGGCGAAGAAATGAAATTGCACTGTAGAAGATTCTAGATGAATAGATCACAATCGTTTTCCTTTTACTGATGACGTTAAATTTGTCAAACTACAAAGATGCAAACAAGAAAGGAATGATTACAATGAACAACTCTCAACACATAAATTTGGAGTTACTTTAATTGTTTCTGACGTATATGTACTATAACTTCAGTCATCATACCACTAAAGTCATTCTTTTGGAGGTGGTTCGATATATCAGGTCAAAAACGTTTTTAATTGATGATAGAGAGACCTGAAAACCAGAACCAAACAAAAAAAAAATAATGTAATTACATCGTTTTGGTGGTGGCCTGTCTTAATTTTGAAATTTACAGTAAAACAGTAGCAAACTTCTTCCAATCTTCTCTTTTCTTTTTCTATCTTTTTCATTTGTACAAAATGATTCTTCTTCTCCTTTTCTCCCTTTGGTTTAACATCCCACGCATTACAAAACTCTTTTTTTCTTCTTGCTCTTTCAGTTGATTGACTGTAAAGTGATGTGAGGATCTTAAGAAGAATGCCGCCTACCGTTTCAGAAATAAATTGAATTCCAATGATTCTTTTTCGTTATGTGTCATCTTTTCAGAAAAATACACCATCCGTTAGGCTTCAAGCATTCGTCAGTTAAGAAGATAGAATGAAGAAGTTTTGAAAGTTCAATTACTATCTTGAGTGAAATACTCTAATTGAGGTGCCCCTCCACTCAAAGTTCTCTTCTAATAGTGGTGCACTATCGGAGGGCCTTTGAAAAATAGAGTTGAATGCACCTCAATTAGAGTGATTGCGGTAGTGAAAAATAGTCGACCAAGGAGTTCTAACGATCAGTAAGCAATTTTTTAGCAGTTGGGTATTAGGCTTGTAAAAATTTTCAATCTGAACACGACAACGTTACAAGCTTCATTCACAGGAAACAGTTATTTTTAGCTTTCGAGTTGCTTTATTTTTGAGAAGTAATCGCGTTATCAAAAGACCAACATAATTGTTTATTTCACAGATTACGAAAACGACAAACCACTGCATGAAATACTGTCAATTTTCGATCATGATCTTGCAAAATCATTGAGATCAGATGCACTTTTTCGTTTGTGTTTCCATTCAAAACCAGATTTCGTTTCTCTCGATAAAAACCCAAGTGCTTTTAAACTTTTAGCTGCAAAAAGAGTGTTTCTTTGGGTGAAGATCATACCATCCACTTTTTCATACCGCCCATTTTCTTCTTCTTCATCTTCTCGAAAAGAAGAATGGGGTCAATCTTTGCAGGGTACATTTAAAGGGGTTGACACCTTCATCGTCAGCCTGATAACCGTACTTTGAACAAACCGGATTCCTGTCTTCTTTTGTGTTCTTTAAAATAATCTCATTCATTTTGGGGTTAATTCATTAAAAAATCACGTGAACTGCAAAAACTGCAAAACGGGGCGATGATGGCCACGAATGCAACTTTTCACCGAACACAAACAGTAGGAGGATAATAAGTAGGTTCTGACCTCCTACTCCTCTTCCCGGTAGGCTTCGGCCACCGTTTACATCGATGCGATCATGTCCCAAGGTCGAATCGCCCCTCTTTTATGACTGTGCGCTCTTCTCTCGGATAGGACATTCAGTGTCGAAAAACCGACGATTCGCCGCCCACTTCCATACATTCATCTCGCCCCATTCCGTCACCTCTCACTTGTTTCTTCTGTAGTCCCCAAGAATGGTTAAAAAAGAGAGAAGGAGAATTAGGAGAAGACCTACTTCGTTTGACGAATCTCTCTTCATTTCGATATTTCTACCTCCAATGGTCACATCATTAGGTCTAGGGTATATAGGCAGTCGACCCGGTTGAGTCAACTCCGTATGACTCGAACTGTTATTATTCTGAAACCAAATTGTGAATGAAAACCGGTCCTAGACGATTTTGACCTTTATGATGTCATCTGTTTTTGGACTGTTTCAAGTTTGAACACAGTTTCAAAAACAGAACATTTAGGAATTAGAGGAGGGTTGATCAGTCCTAGAGAAGGGAACTAGGGAACGCTAGCTGTAGAATCCAAATGAACGGAGATTTAAATGGAAAATCAGATCCAAAGCTCAGCTAACCGATATCCTAACTCGCAATTTTCTTCTGAGTCTCATTCTTTACGACTTCTTATTATTGTTACCTCAACACTTCTTTTTTTGAATCTCATAATATTTATCCTATCGTACTCAATATTTGAATTTCAGGAATCGAACGATGGATAACACTGGTGAAGGATCGTCCGATTCTAGTGGAACTTGGGAACGTATTTCTGACAATTCTCAGGTAAATTCTCAATAAATTCAATCTATTTATAGCCTCGATTCGTTTGGTTTCTCTATTTCTCTTCTCAAATATTCACTCTCTTCTACAGTCTCTTTTTCTTTGCTCTTGACTCCGCCCACATCGACAGAGCCGCCTCTCAAAAGGCTTAAAAGACGCAACAAATGGAAAGAATGCGGCCATTCAGCAAACTTTGTTCTCCAGTTTTCTTCTTCTTTTCCCGATTGTCGCTTATCTCATCTTCTTCTTTTTCCTATCCCCCGCTCTTTTCCGTTACTTCTCTCCGATTTTTCATCATACTTTTGTCGGGTCGCCGGAGAGAGGTTTATCGACAACCTGATCAGATACAGTATCTTTAAGATTAGATCACTCCAACTTAGTAAAGAGACAATATAAACGGACAACTCAGGGACGGAAAAACGGGCGACGGTCATCTGCAAAAATGACCTCTCTTTCCTTTTTCCCCTATTGATAATCTTTTCTCCTCATCTAGACCTTTTCTTTTGAGTTCACTATCCTTTTTTGTTAGATGAAGAAGAAAGACAGTTGGAATGTTTGAAATGACGCGCTCTCGACTTTTAGATCACCCGATTCTATCTTAATGAGGCTATCCGATTTTTCTTGATGAATCAGAACATGCTGAAGATGGAAAAGGAGGCACGGATCCGGTATTCAGTGTTTTGTCATCATTTCGTTCTGGATTTCTGAAATAGCTTCTTCTTCTTCTTCATGTGATTGACATATGATGATTTAAGAAACGATGATTTTAGAAATGGATACGGGTATAAAGAGGGGAAACCTTAGAATTAAACTGCAGAATTCTCAAGACGATCAGTCTGCAGCTGGATCGCTTTCTTCGAATTTCTACAGTTTCAGCGGAAGGTTAGGAATTTAGAATATTTATTCTCTGATTGGAAACTTGGAGCTGACATCAGCTACCGTACCAAGGATCTACTGAATAGACCCACTTCAATATTCACGTATTTTAATTTGCCAAATTGTTTTGATGTTTGCAGTTTCCCTCATTAGTCACTTTCCTAATCACATGTTTCCAAAGTTCAAATGCTCTTGAACAATGGAATCTGAAGTTCATCACTTCAAGAAGTTCACCTCCTACAGTAACCCGATGAGTTTTGCCATCTGCAATTTCGCTCCTTCTCCCCATGTCCTCATCTTCTTCTTTTCCTAAATTCAGAAAAAAGTTTGCCGGTTGTAGAACCTAATAGGCAAGAAAAAGAGAGGATCGGTTGGTGTCTCGACAGTTCTCGTCCCTCTCTTTTTATCTTTTACCATCTCTACCGCGCAGCGCTCGCATCCGCATCGTCTTCTTCTCCTAGTTTTCGTTGTCCGGTCATCCCAAACGTCTTCTTTTTCTTATTATTCTCCATCTTATTCCTTCGTTTACCTCTTCCTTTTGTCATTCCGAGTACACGGTCTCATTCACAAATGTGTGTTGTTCGTTTATGGTTTACCAAAAATATACAATCAATAAGTTTCTTCTCATTTTTCAACGTTTTGAAATGATCTAGAACCCACTGAAGCCCTAGGCCTCTCCCCTACCGTACTCCATAGCCTCTCCTGAATGGTCTCCTAGTTCATTATTTCAGTCTTCGGACAACATGGAATCAACTCAATATTGGCAGAAACAAGACGATATCGTCATTTCGGGAGTCTCGGGCCGATTCCCAAGGTATTTTGGAATGATAACTTCTGGAATTCCTTCCAACGTCTCCATTTTTTCAGATGCGCTAACGTCAAAATATTCGGAGATAGACTGATTAACGGAGAAGATTTGGTAACCGAAGATGATCTCAGATGGCCACCAGGCTTCTATGATCTGCCAAAACGACATGGTAAACTGGAAGTGTTGAATAAATTCGACGCGGGCTTCTTCCAAGTGACACCAAAACAAGCAAATTTCATGGATCCACAAGTCAGAATTCTTCTTGAAGCTTCGTGGGAGGCAATGGTTGATGCGGGTATGTTCATTTCTCTTTTTTTTTGTTGCTTCTATCTATTTTCTGTCTCGGGAAGATAGAGAGAGGAAGAGACGGAAATCGGAAAAAGTGTGTCCCGATGTACCGGGCAGTGGTAACCTTGAAATCGTCATGCGCGCGCACTACTGACCCCGTACAAGTAGGATGTTCCACTTTTATGATTTAGGAATATTGAACAAGTCAAACAATTGAAAAGGGGAAAAAGATAATATTAGATTGAGAGATTAAAGAAATGTTAAAAGTGCAAAATGATTTGATACCGTAATCTAAGGTAGCATGGGAAGAGAATGAATTAGAAGAGGAGTTCAGAATCAGTGTGAAGACATCTATTTTCAGGCATAAATCCCATTGATCTCCGCGGATCGAAGACTGGAGTATTCGTCGGATGTTCAGCTTCTGAAACTTCTGGAGCTCTCACACAAGACCCTGAATCGGTAACGGGCTACACGTTGACGGGTTGCGTGCGTTCCATGTTCTCAAACCGAATCTCATACACATTTGACTTGCAAGGACCATCATTCTCAGTTGATACCGCTTGCTCGTCTTCTCTTTTGGCACTTCAACTTGCCATTGACTCAATCAGACAAGGTCAATGCGACGCCGCAATCGTCGCCGGAGCTCATCTCACATTGACTCCAACTGCAGCTCTCCAATTCTTGAGATTGGGCATGCTTACGGATAAGGGCAGCTGCCGTTCATTCGATGACTCTGGAGATGGTTATTGTCGTACTGAAGGAGTCGCTGCTATCTTCATTCAAAGAAAGAAGAAGGCACAAAGAATTTATGCTACCGTACTTCATGCTAAGTCTAACACTGATGGTAAGTTTCATTAAAATTATTTCAACTGTTCAATTTTTCATTTTTCAGGATACAAGGAGCAGGGCATCACCTTCCCATCAGGAGAAAGACAAGCACAACTCTTACAAGAAGTTTATTCTGAGGCTGGAGTCGATCCAAACTCAGTCTACTATGTTGAATCCCACGGAACCGGAACCAAGGTTGGAGATCCACAGGAAGCCAATGCCATCTGTCAAGTTTTCTGCTCAAACCGTACCGAACCATTGTTGATTGGATCCGTCAAATCTAACATGGGACACGCTGAGCCAGCATCTGGAGTTTGCTCCTTGACCAAGATCCTTCTTTCGATCGAACGTCAAACTATTCCACCAAATTTGCACTTCAACACTCCAAATCAATACATTCCGGGACTTGTCGACGGGCGTTTGAAGGTTGTCACGGAACCAACTCCACTTCCAGGAGGTATCATTGGAGTCAACTCTTTCGGATTCGGAGGATCCAACACTCACGTCATCTTGAAGGCTGCTGATCATGTTGCTCAACCAATCACTAACCACGGACTTACTAGAGTTGTCACGTAAGTTAACTAACGATTGCAGTCAAGTAAGAATCTTTTACAATTTTAGATACTGTGGAAGAACTCAAGAAGCCGTCGAGAAGATGTTCACTGAAGTGGAGACTCACAAGGATAACTACTATCTTCAATCTCTGTTGGCTAATCAATCCAACATGCCAGCCAATCTTCTTCCATTCCGTGGATACATGCTTTTGGATAGAGAAAACAACGATACTCCATTGAAGAACATCACCAAAGTTCCAATCACTGAGCCTCGTCCAATCTATTTCGTTTACTCTGGAATGGGATCTCAATGGCCAGGAATGGCTATTAAACTCATGAAGATTCCACTTTTCGATGAGTCTCTTCGTGCTTCCAGCAAGACTCTTGAAGAGTTTGGACTCGATGTCTACGGAATGCTTTGCAATCCGGATCCAGAGCAATACACCAACAACACCATGAACTGCATGCTTGCTATCACTGCAATTCAAATTGCTTTGACTGATACTCTCACTGCTCTTGGAGTCTCTCCAGATGGAATTATCGGACACTCGACCGGAGAAATGGGATGTGGATATGCTGATGGAGGTATCACTCGTGAACAAACCATGAGATTGGCTTATCATCGTGGAACTACCATCATGAAGCACACTGAAATCAAGGGAGCTATGGCTGCTGTTGGTTTGAACTGGGAAGAAGTGAAGGCTCAAGCACCACCAGGAGTCGTTGCTGCTTGCCACAATGGAGCTGACAATGTCACCATCTCTGGAGATGCTGATGGAGTTGATGCCTTCTGTAATCAACTCAAGGAGAGAGATATCTTCGCCAAGAAGGTTGACACTTCTGGAATTCCATTCCATTCTCCAGCTATGCTTGCTGTCAAGGATGAAATGATTGAATCAATGAGAACTGCCGTTCCAGAACCAAAGCCAAGATCTTCCAAGTGGATTTCTACTTCTATCCCAGAAGAAGATTGGGAATCTGATTTGGCTGCAACATGCTCTGCTGAGTATCATGTTCACAATGCCTGTTCTCCAGTTCTCTTCTACGAGGCTCTTCAAAAGATTCCAGCAAATGCTGTCACAATTGAAATGGCTCCACATTCATTGATGCAATCTGTTCTTCGTCGTTCTCTTCAGAAGACTGTCACCAATGTTGGACTCATGAACAAGCCAAAGTCTGAAAACGATGATGAGCTTGAGAGCTTCTTGGGATCCCTTGGAAAGATCTATCAAGCTGGAGTCAACATTCAAATCTCTGAGCTCTATCCAGGAGGACAATTCAAGGGAGTCGTTCCAAAGGGAACTCCTATGATTGGACCAATGTGGGTTTGGGATCACAGTCAAGACTGGCAAACTGTTGATGGACGTCAAATGGCTGCTGGAGGAGGTGGATCTATTCCAGCTTCTGCTACTTACAACATCGATCCATTTGCTGCTGATTCAAAGGTTTGTTCATTTGTACTTTTAGTTTTCTTTTTGTTCAAATTTGAATACTTATCATTCTAAACTTTAGGAATCCTACCTTCTCGACCACGTCATCGATGGGCGTGTCCTCTATCCATTCACTGGACACATGGTCCTTGCTTGGAAGACTTTGTGCAAACTGAAGAACTTGGATTTCCAAAAAACTCCAGTCGTCTTTGAAAACATCAATGTTTTCTCTGCAACCATTGTGACTAAACCAAGTAAGTTAGAAATTTAAATTCAAATAAATTATCTTCTAAACGAGTCAATTTTCAGTCAAATTGGACGTCATTTTGACCCCTGGAAACGGACAATTCGAGATTATGTCTGAAGACCAAGTTGCTGCTTCTGGAAGAATCTACATTCCAGATGATAATCAACCATTCTATTATGGAAAGTTGGAGGACATTCGCACTTCTGAAATTGCTGATCGTATTGAATTGGACACTGAAGACGCCTACAAAGAGTTCCTTCTCAGAGGATATGAATACGGACAAGCCTTCCGTGGAATCTACAAAACTTGCAATTCTGGAGAACGTGGATACTTGTACTGGACTGGAAACTGGGTCACTTTCTTGGATTCCCTTCTTCAAACTGCTCTTCTTGCTGAGAGATCTGATACTCTCCGTCTTCCAACTCGTGTTCGTCATCTCCGCATCGATCCAAACAAGCATCTCGAGCACATTGTCGAGAGAGATGGAATTCAAGTCGTTGAATTGAGAAACGATCATTCTACTAATGGATGTATTGCTGGAGGAGTTGAATGCTGTGATTTGAATGCTCATTCTGTCGCCAGAAGAATTCAAGTCTCCGGACAACTCTATCATGAGAAGGTCTACTTCGTTCCACATTTCGATGAGAATTGCCTCAAGGAGCATCAAGAGACTGCAACCATTCTCAATGATTACTCTGCTGCCATCAAACAAACTCTCTTCAAGGGATTCTCCGCCTGGAAGAGTGCTGGTCTTCTGAAGAAATTGAAGAATGGAGCACTTATTGAGAAGGCTCTCACTGTTCTTAAACAATCCACAACTGACGTCGTCTTGGATGATACTGTCACTCGTTTCTTGCACGATGGAAAGTGTACTGTCCTTCTTCACTTCACTGACTTGTTCAAGATTCAAGATTCGGAAGATTTTGAAGATCAGGTCTATGGAAAACTGAAGAGTGTTCGCGGAATCTTTGAATTGGATCGTCTTTGGGCTGGAGCTGTTCTCAATGATCGTGTTTTGAAGAGTCTTCAAGATATCTGTATTGAAAACTCTGCTGGACATCATGCCAAGATGGCTGCTGTTGATTTGGTTTCCACTGATCAAATTCGTCATTGCATTGAGGCCAATTCATCTCATCCACTTCTTGAGACTGATTACACTTGTATTGGTGCCAATGTTGAGCATTTGGATGACGGCACTCTTGAAATCGTTGGAGCAAAGAAGCAGAAGGTCGTTTTGGATGAAACTTTCACTGGAAATGGAGAAGTCAAGAATCTTGACTACGTTCTTTTGGATAAGGTTTTGAACAAGAAGGCTGATCCAGTTGCATTCATTGAGGCTTGCAAGAACCTCATCCGTGATGATGGATTCCTTTTGGTCGTTGAAGTTACTTCTCAATACGAGATTGCTCTTGCCATTGAAGCTCTTCTTGGAAATGAATTGACTGGAGATTCTTCTCGTCAATACACTCAATTCTTCACTCATCAACAGATTTTGGATATGTTCAAGGCTACTGGATTCAAGCTTTGCAACTCTCAATCTGATCCAGCTCTCATGACAACCACCTACGTCTTCCGTCACATCCCATCTGTTCCACGTGATCCAGCCTTCATTGATGTTGACGACATCAAGGAATTCAACTGGATTGAGCCACTTCAGAAGACTGTTGAGGAGAGATTGAATGAACCAGATTCCAAGACCATTTGGCTCGTCAGTAACAAGTGCCGCAACAATGGAGTCGTTGGACTTGCTCTTTGCTTCGTTGAAGAGAATCTTAAGTCTAACAGATTCCGTTCTGCCTTCGACATGTCTGCTACAAAGGCAATCCGTGATGGACCACCAGTCTGGACCCTTGACGATGAAGAGACCAAGAAAATCATTGATCTTGATCTTCATGCCAACGACTACATGGATGGACAATGGGGATCAATGCGTCACATTGTTGTCAAGGATGAAGACGCCCATGTCTACAAGGATTGTGAGCATGCCTTCATCAACACTCTTACCCGTGGAGATGTTTCTTCTCTTACCTGGTTTGAGTCACCAAATCAATACTATGAGTCGATTACCAAGACCAAATCTTCCCAAGCATTGTGCTCCGTTTACTATGCTCCAATCAACTTCCGTGATATTATGTTGGCTTACGGACGTCTTCCACCAGATGCTATTCCAGGAAACTTTGCTGATCGTGAATGCCTTCTCGGAATGGAATTCTCTGGACGTCTCGAGGATGGAACTCGTTTGATGGGTATTCTTCCAGCTCAAGCCCTTGCTACTACTGTCATGGTTGACAAGGATTACGCTTGGGAAGTTCCAAGCAACTGGACACTTGCTGAGGCTTCCACCGTTCCAGTCGTTTATACCACTGCCTACTATGCTTTGGTTAGACGTGGTCAGATGAAGAAGGGAGATAAGGTTCTTATTCATGGAGGAGCTGGAGGAGTCGGACAGGCTGCTATTGCAATTGCTCTTGCTGCTGGATGCGAAGTCTTCACCACTGTTGGATCGAGTGAGAAGCGTGAATTCTTGAAGAACTTGTTCCCACAACTTCAAGAGCATCACTTTGCTAACTCTCGTTCCGCTGACTTCGAACTTCACATCCGTCAACACACCAAAGGACGTGGAGTTAACATCGTTCTCAACTCTCTTGCCAACGAAATGCTCCAAGCTTCTCTCAGATGTTTGGCTCGTCACGGACGTTTCCTCGAGATCGGAAAGGTTGATTTGTCTCAAAACTCTTCCCTTGGAATGGCTAAGCTTTTGGATAACGTCTCCATCCACGGAATTCTTCTTGATTCTATTATGGATCCAACTGTTGGAGATTTGGATGAGTGGAAGGAGATTGCTCGTCTTTTGGAGCAAGGAATCAAGAGTGGAGTCGTCAAGCCACTTCATTCTCACGCCTTCCCAGCTGACAAAGCTGAGGAAGCTTTCCGTTTCATGTCTGCTGGAAAGCATATTGGAAAGGTTGTTATGGAGATCCGAACTGAAGAGGCCACTAAGATTTGCCCACCATCTAAGATGACTGTTCGTGCTATCTGCCGTACTCTCTGCCATCCACAGCATACTTATTTGATCACCGGAGGACTCGGAGGATTCGGACTCGAGTTGGCTCAATGGCTCATCAACCGTGGAGCTCGCAAGCTTGTCCTCACTTCAAGAACTGGAATCCGTACTGGATATCAAGCAAGATGTGTTCACTTCTGGAGAAGAACTGGAGTCTCTGTCCTTGTTTCCACTTTGAACATCGCCAAGAAGTCTGATGCCGTGGAACTTGTCAAACAATGTACTGCTATGGGACCACTTGGAGGAGTCTTCCATCTTGCTATGGTTCTTCGTGATTGTTTGTTCGAGAACCAGAACATTCAGAACTTCAAGGATGCTGCTGAAGCCAAGTACTACGGAACCATCAATTTGGACTATGCTACTCGTGAGAATGCTGCTAAGGAGACCTTGAAATGGTTCGTTGTGTTCTCTTCCATCACTTCTGGACGTGGAAATGCTGGACAAACCAACTACGGATGGTCCAACTCTACCATGGAGAGAATGATTGACCAACGTCGTGCTGATGGATATCCAGGAATTGCCATTCAATGGGGAGCCATTGGAGATGTCGGAGTCATTTTGGAGAATATGGGAGACAATAACACGATTGTAGGAGGAACTCTTCCACAGAGAATGCCATCTTGCTTGTCTTCTCTTGACAACTTCTTGTCATGGAACCATCCAATTGTCTCCTCATTCATCAAGGCTGATATGGGAGCCAAGAAGAGTGCTGGAGGTGGAAACTTGATGCAAACCATTGCTCATATTCTTGGAGTCAACGACATTTCTCAATTGAATCCAGATGCAAATCTCGGAGACTTGGGACTTGACTCTTTGATGGGAGTTGAGATTAAGCAAGCTCTTGAGAGAGATTACGACATCGTCCTTTCCATGAAGGACATCCGTACTCTCACTCTCAACAAACTTCAACAACTCGCCGAGCAAGGAGGAACCGGAGGAACTGCTCTTCAAGTGAACGAATTGGAAATGAAGAAGGACGGAGAACGTGATGCTGAATTGAATACCGTTGAAATGCTTGAGAAGCAAATGAACCAATTGTTCAAGATGAGAGTCGACGTCAATGATTTGGACCCACAAGATATCATTGTTAAGACCAACAAGGTTGAGGAAGGACCAATCACTTTCTTCGTTCACTCAATCGAAGGAATTGCCACTCCACTCAAGAAGGTCATGTCTAAGTGTACATTCCCAGCTTATTGCTTCCAATCCACCAAGAATGTACCACAAACTTCCATCGAAGATGTTGCCAAGTGCTACATTCGTGAGATGAAGAAGATCCAACCAACTGGACCATACCGTATTGTCGGATATTCCTATGGAGCCTGTATTGGATTCGAGATGGCTTGTATGCTGCAAGAATCCGATGGAGCCGATTCCGTCGAACGATTGGTTCTTCTTGATGGATCCCATCTCTACATGCAAACATACCGTAATGTAAGTTTGAACATTAATAGTTCAGTTTCAACAAAATTTCTAAATTTCAGGTGTACCGTATGGCATTCGGAGTTACCGGAGACACCCTGGTTAACAATCCACTCTTCGAATCTGAGATCATGTGTGCCATGACTCTTCGTTTCGCCAATGTGGACTACAAGAAGTTCCGTGTTGAACTTCTTCAACAATCAGGATTCAGAGCCCGCGTGCAGAAGGTGGTGGATACTGTCATGACAACAGGACTCTTCAAGTCACCAGAGACTGTTGCTTTCGCCTGTATGGCCATGCATTCCAAGTTCCTTATGGCTGACAAGTAAGTTCTAACCGAACTGTGAATATTTCTTAATTCCCAAATTGTAGGTACAAGCCAGGAAGAAAGTTCGGAGGACATATCACGCTAATCAGAGCTGAGCAAGGAGCTGCCCGTGAAGAAGATGTTGGAAGAGACTATGGAATCAGTCAAGTGTCTGAGGATTCGGAGGTAAGATTTGAACAATTTATTAATGTTTTCAACTGTTTTAAATAAATGTTTTCAGGTGCACGTTGTCGAAGGAGATCACGATACTTTCGTTCAAGGAAAGTCATCCGCCAAGACAGTGAGCATCATCAACTCTCTCATCTTGAATAATTAATTCAAGTACAATTTCCCCATAGTCACTTTCTTCATCTCTTCAATGTTTTAATTTGTTGGCTTTATTTTATTTTTCTTTTTTTTTTGACTTTCAAGCTGTTAATGTTTTATTTTATGTTCAGGAATTATCTCTTATTCTCTCTTTTTTTAATCATGCCTTCATTCTTGCTCTTTGCTCAAAAACCCAATTAGTCGTCGTGTGTGTTTAACGTGTTCTGTCAGTAGAGTTAGTATTTAAATGTTCACAAGGACTGCCCACCCTTCGTTTTCTATTTGAATTCTATATTTTACTTGATTTGAACCTGTTTCTCCACTCTTTTCTCTTCCCCTTTTTGCTCGATCTGTCAAATGACATCCATCCCTCTTTTCCTCTTCACAGGTCTCTTTCACACTCTCTTTCTCCCCTCCCCAGTGCCATGCCGTTACGGTTACGTAGGTTACTGATTCCTTTTTTTCACCCTCTCTCTTTTTAATAACTCCATTTTCATGTGAACCTTTTTTTGTAATTGTTTCTCAAATTTTCATTTTCTTCTTTCTTTGTTCTTTGCTCTCAGTATTTCTAATTTTGCATTCAAATTTCTATTGAGCTAAATAAATTTATCTGATGATCTATTCATTCAAATACACATATCCGCCAGATTATCTGGAAGTTTACTATAACAAATAGCCCGACATTCTGAATCTTCTTCTGGTCGTGTTGGAGGTTCTAGATCATTCATTAATGTTTGAAGTTCTGCTTTTTGAGTTGCAAACTGAAATAATTAGGTAGAGAATTCAAACTAAAAAGAAGATTATATCTCACTTGTGGACCAGCTTTTGCAATCCATCCGAGAATGTCTAGTTTCACGTATAACTTGTATTGCCATGGATTCTCTCTGAGCAGTTCTGCAGCTGTTGTTGCTGCTTTTTCATTCAATCGAATATCATCCATTTGAAGAAGAATTGGAAGTTGTTGAGTGATACCCAATGAAACTAAAAGTGTTCGTTGATGTTGATCTGCAGTAGCCAGAAGATTCCCAATTATCCATAATGTTTCTTTTTTGAAACGACGCTCTCCCGAGTTTATTCCCGACAGAATCCAACAATAGAAATGATCGGGGTCCTCAAGAACTATAAAATAACAATAATAAGCACATTGAGTAACTAAAGTGTTTGGTTACTGTAGTCCACATGTCTTGGTGCACCAGCCACAATATTTGAAATGATCCAAGCAGCTTCACTGCGATGTTCAGGAGAATCCATTGAAATTTTCTGAAGAACGGTTTAAACATCTTTTTTTTCGATGGGAGCATTCACCAAAGCATGTCTAAAGTTAGGATATTCAATCAATTGATCAGTTTGAATATCATTTCCAACGGCTATATTTCCAAGTAAACGAAGGGCAGCCGAATGACACGTACTATCTGTGTCATCCAGGAATATCAAAAGAACTTGTTCAATAAGACGAGATTGTGACAACAGCATATCGATCTGAAAAGTGATTTCTAAGGTAAAAATAGTGTTGTCTTTGTTGTTGTTTAGCAGTTAATTTTTGAATTATAGAAAACAAAAACAATAATTTTTGAACAAAACTAGCCCTCGTTGTATCTTCGGTATTATCCACTAAATTGGCCAGAGTCCACAAAATCATTGAGCCGCATTTCATTTTCTGAACGGTTTTGAAATCGAGAAGAATGGTTGAAAAAGCTCGAATAAATGTTCGAGCAACTGGTGCAAGCATTGTTGCTCTTCCACCGGATAGAATGTTATTGATGCACCAAATGAGATGGCGTCGTTCTGTTTCTTCGAATATTGCCGCGTTTTGCAACATTTTTGAAAGAATCTGAACAATCGAATTCTCGAAGATTTCTGAATTTTCTTAGAGAGTTTACTTTGAAAAGTTTAGGTTTCCGACACATCATTTTACAGGATACACAGTCAGCTGCAATGTTTGCAATCGCCCAAACAGTTTGATTAGAAAGACGAAGATTTGAAGAACGAACAAGTTGAGTGAGAGTATCAATGCAATTCTGAAATAAAATCAATTTGTGAATCGAATTTTATAAAATACGAACCGCTTGAACAAAGAGATGAGTAACTTCTTGACTAATACAACACATGTTTGTGATGATCCAAACTGCGTTTATTTCTCCATCAACATCTAAAATCTGACTTCGAAGTGCATTCAATACACCATTTTTCTGAAAGCATGAGATATATTTTCAATTAGAAAAAACACAACAATTAATCTACAATTCTTCCATAATATTGCTCTTTGACAACAATGTTCGAAACTTCTGGTCCAGTTGCAAACGCTTTTCGGAAGAAATGAAGAGCAGTTGATATTTGAATTCGACATGACGATTCTAACATTTCAACAAAAAACAAAACATCGAAACTAGCCGGTTGTTCTTGTGATACAGACTGGAAACCACATCAGTTAGATCTAGAATTTATCTTCTCTTCAAAGTTCTCTCACCGCTTCCTTTTTCTGTTTTTTCGAAGATTTCACCATCGTTCGTCTATTGGAGGAACAAAACGAAGAACTGTATTTTTTCAATTGAAACAGTGAAGGTTGCAAAACAATCGTGGCATTCAATAAGTTCAATTCCGTTTCGCCACGTTTTCAGTAATATTTTTATTGTTTCATAATTCATTTTTCTGTAATCCAATCTCGTGAATCATGACTGAAATCAACGAAAAACTGGAATATGAAGAAGAAGACGATGATGACGATGATGACGATGATGGTGATGAACTGGAAGAAGATAACGAAGAAGGAGTATTTATTTCCATATGGAATCACGCTTGGGTACGTTTCTCATGAATTATTCTTGAAAATATCTATTCAGAACCGTTCCTATATTATGATGTTTGTGTTATGTACTGTATGTCTTGCTACCAATACATGGGACATTAATCGGAATAAATACGATGGAAAAAGAATAATTCCTGAAAATGTTTTCAATATGACCAATTTTCTAAAAAGTTGGTTGTTATGTTTAAAAACTAAAAACTATAAGTATTTCAAGAGAAAAACAGTGGACCTTGTGGATGGATGAGTGCAAAATTCGGAGTTTACGGGAGTGAGTTATTGCAATTCTGAAATATGAAAAGTACATCTGTTCTTAATTGTTGTCATTTTCAAGTCGATTTGAACATTTCTTATAGTTTCCCTTTGAGTTATTCAACTCGAATCTATGATGATTCTTCAGATCGATCGTGTTCCGGAAGTGTTCTTGTTCCACTTCGTGATAAATATGGATGTTTTTTGAGTGAATGTGGAGAGAAAAATGAAACATTGTGCGGAAAAAATGGATGGATATCGAAAGATATTTCCACTGAAAAGTGTCTTTTTAAGAATCGAACTCGAAATTCCAATATAAAATCTTTCAGATGTCCTTCTAACGATATGATTCGCCATTATTGTTGCCGTCCATTAACTCATCTATGTACTTGGCAAGGAATATGGGTTTCAGTAAAAAAATTACAAAATATTAATTGTCAATTTGAAGCAGATGAAAAATGTGGCAGGATAGTCTGTGATGTAAATTGATGAGGATTATCCTGCAATCAGAAAATTTACATGTTGTAGAATGGAGAACACATAATATACACGAATTCTGAAGGTAGATGTCGGAGCGTTGTTATCCACGGGATATTGGGAGAAGCCAAATGTGGTCAAATACGGTTCCCAGACAATTCAGACGCATGGTACAAAAAAGTGTCAGTTGAAAATTAGAAGTCCAGTGTGTACGGATTTTCATTTTCAGAGATGGTTACGCCACATTGAATTCCTAAACATTCATCTTACTTAGACGACCTATCCTGGTAGATGAACAATAATTAAATGTATCAATACTTTCAACCGTTCAATCATTCGTTGGTTCATTCTCTTCTTCAATATTATCAATCTCATTGTCTATGAGTATCATTTTCTCTTGATTTGCACTCTAATGATCTACATTTGTCAAGGCTCAATCCGAATTCTGGTAATGAAACACTTTTCATAAATAAATATTCAATTTATTAAGATCATTTTTTGGTAAAATAATTGATGAAGGCAGTCAAACTGTACTGTGGCCAAATGTTTTCACACAAGCAGACTCTCGACTGTTCAATCCATCAGAGGCTGTGTACGCGAGAAGTAATGCATTAGGATGCCAGGCTACGGAATATGTTTCGCCAGAGTGTTTGATTTCATGACACCTGGTTCCGTCTGGAACGTATGCAATGTCGATTGAATGATCTTCAGAACCTGATGCAAGAAGTTGTCCATTGCAGGAGAAGGAGACAGCACGAATTCCATAGTCGTGTCTAAGGCAAGTTGAAGTTCCAAACGTTGAGAAGAATAATTCTAACCACTTACCTTGGAATAACTCTTTCACAAATTAGCTCATCAAGATTCCAAAGGGAGCATGAGGCATCGGATGCTCCAACAGCGAGTCTTTGGCCATCTTTTGAAATTGATAAAGCCAAACAATCGACTTGAAGAGAATGTGCTTGAATAGAAGTAACGTGTTCGAGTGAACCTCCGGCAAACTTTAGAATCTCAACTTTTCCTCCTGATTCAGCAACGAAAACATGGTTGGATAGTGGATGGAACATTAATTCGTGAGAGAACACTTTCATATCATGCGTCTGCAAAACTGGGTATTAGTATTTGGTCATCAGTTAAAAATCTTTCTTCAGTGGAAAATGTTATTCTTTCACTTACATTAACAACCTGATAGTTTCTGACGTCTACAGTGTTGACTCGGTTATCCTTATCCAAGAAAATAAAATATTGATCACAAGGCGACCAAGCAATGAAAAAATTGCCCACTGAAATAAGAAGCTTGAAAAATTTGACCTGACTACTATTTTTAGTTGTACCTTTATTTGATATCCGATGCGTTGGCTTGCTTTGTCGGATGTCCCACACACAAATATTTCGGTCGGAGCTCGCTGAGGCAAACATATTAGGTTGTTTTTCACTGCATGCGACCTGAAAATGAAAAGAGAAGATATCGAGGTGAAATGAATGTGAATGCGGAACGAATTCAGGAGATTATTTTTACTGAAGAACTGTAGTTTCATAATTTCGACAACAAAAACAGTTTTGATGGAATAGATTCTTCCCGATTCTTTTCGGATTTCCGAAATTATCGAAGATTCAGCATTGTTCTCCCCGTAGATTCAAAATTGCTTTGGTTGCTTTCTCTCTTACTGTGAAAATAATAAAGTTCCAGCAAGGATTTTTGATCTTTTCTTCCCGGGCTGAAACGCTTTCCACTACCTGCCACAGTGCGCGTTTTTGCCGGGGAAGAAAAGATCAAAAATCCTTGCTGGAACTTTATTATTTTCACAGTATGTGAGCAACAAAACAAGGCAATTTTGAACTCGGGACGGAAAACTGAGGAAACGTCTATTATTGACGACACGCAAGCTTTGGATCAGATGCTCTAAAAGCAATTTTGTGACAGCGCCTAATTTATTAGAGATTGACATTGTTGGAACTGTCTATGAAAAAAAAAAAAGA